>JALBWW010000086.1:0-452212 GCA_023212625.1 Styphnolobium japonicum
TCAAGCACCCACGATGTTTGAAGACTGAAGAAATGATGGTTTTAGAGTTGTAAGCCCATTTGTTCCTTATCGGTTTATCGTGGAATATAAGAACTTCTAGGCCAAGTAGTTGATGTTTTCATGAAACACATGAGTTAGATGGTGTTTGGGAGAGTCAATAGATGTTTGTCAAGCACCCACGATGTTTGAAGACTGAAGAAATGATGGTTTAAGAGTTGTAAGCCCATTTGTTCCTTCACGGTTTATCATGGATTATAAGAACTTCTAGGCCAAGTAGTTGATGTTTTCATGAAACACATGAGTTAGATGGTGTTTGGGAGAGTCAATAGATGTTTGTCAAGCACCCACGATGTTTGAAGACTGAAGAAATGATGGTTTTAGAGTTGTAAGCCCATTTGTTCCTTATCGGTTTATCATGGAATATAAGAACTTCTAGGCCAAGTAGTTGATGTTTTCATGAAACACATGAGTTAGATGGTGTTTGGGAGAGTCAATAGATGTTTGTCAAGCACCCACGATGTTTGAAAAATGAAGAAATGATGGTTTTAGAGTTGTAAGCCCATTTGTTCCTTATCGGTTTATCGTGGAATATAAGAACTTCTAGGCCAAGTAGTTGATGTTTTCATGAAACACATGAGTTAGATGGTGTTTGGGAGAGTCAATAGATGTTTGTCAAGCACCCACGATGTTTGAAGATCAAGAAATGATGGTTTAAGAGTTGTAAGCCCATTTGTTCCTTATCGGTTTATCATGGAATATAAGAACTTCTAGGCCAAGTAGTTGATGTTTTCATGAAACACATGAGTTAGATGGTGTTTGGGAGAGTCAATAGATGTTTGTCAAGCACCCACGATGTTTGAAGACTGAAGAAATGATGGTTTAAGAGTTGTAAGCCCATTTGTTCCTTATCGGTTTATCATGGAATATAAGAACTTCTATGCCAAGTAGTTGATGTTTTCATGAAACACATGAGTTAGATGGTGTTTGGGAGAGTCAATAGATGTTTGTCAAGCACCCTCGGTGTTTGAAGACTGAAGAAATGATGGTTTAAGAGTTGTAAGTCCATTTGATCCTTCACAGTTTATCATGGAATATAAGACTTCTAGGCCAAGTAGTTCATGTTTTCATGAAGCACATGAGTTAGATGGTGTTTGGGAGAGTCAATAGATGTTTGTCAAGCACCCACGGTGTTTGAAGACTGAAGAAATGATGGTTTTAGAGTTGTAAGCCCATTTGTTCCTTATCGGTTTATCATGGAATATAAGAACTTCTAGGCCAAGTAGTTGATGTTTTCATGAAACACATGAGTTAGATGGTGTTTGGGAGAGTCAATAGATGTTTGTCAAGCACCCACGATGTTTGAAGACTGAAGAAATGATGGTTTTAAGAGTTGTAAGCCCATTTGTTCCTTATCGGTTTATCATGGAATATAGGAACTTCTAGGCCAAGTAGTTGATGTTTTCATGAAACACATGAGTTAGATGGTGTTTGGGAGAGTCAATAGATGTTTGTCAAGCACCCACGATGTTTGAAGATCAGAAATGATGGTTTAAGAGTTGTAAGCCCATTTGTTCCTTATCGGTTTATCATGGAATATAGGAACTTCTAGGCCAAGTAGTTGATGTTTTCATGAAACACATGAGTTAGATGGTGTTTGGGAGAGTCAATAGATGTTTGTCAAGCACCCACGATGTTTGAAGACTGAAGAAATGATGGTTTTAGAGTTGTAAGCCCATTTGTTCCTTATCGGTTTATCGTGGAATATAAGAACTTCTAGGCCAAGTAGTTGATGTTTTCATGAAACACATGAGTTAGATGGTGTTTGGGAGAGTCAATAGATGTTTGTCAAGCACCCACGATGTTTGAAGACTCAAGAAATGATGGTTTTAGAGTTGTAAGCCCATTTGTTCCTTATCGGTTTATCGTGGAATATAAGAACTTCTAGGCCAAGTAGTTGATGTTTTCATGAAACACATGAGTTAGATGGTGTTTGGGAGAGTCAATAGATGTTTGTCAAGCACCCACGATGTTTGAAGACATAAGAAATGATGGTTTAAGAGTTGTAAGCCCATTTGTTCCTTCACGGTTTATCATGGAATATAAGAACTTCTAGGCCAAGTAGTTGATGTTTTCATGAAACACATGAGTTAGATGGTGTTTGGGAGAGTCAATAGATGTTTGTCAAGCACCCACGATGTTTGAACAATCAAGAAATGATGGTTTTAGAGTTGTAAGCCCATTTGTTCCTTATCGGTTTATCATGGAATATAGGAACTTCTAGGCCAAGTAGTTGATGTTTTCATGAAACACATGAGTTAGATGGTGTTTGGGAGAGTCAATAGATGTTTGTCAAGCACCCACGATGTTTGAAGACTGAAGAAATGATGGTTTTAGAGTTGTAAGCCCATTTGTTCCTTATCGGTTTATCATGGAATATAAGAACTTCTAGGCCAAGTAGTTGATGTTTTCATGAAACACATGAGTTAGATGGTGTTTGGGAGAGTCAATAGATGTTTGTCAAGCACCCACGATGTTTGAAGACTGAAGAAATGATGGTTTAAGAGTTGTAAGCCCATTTGTTCCTTATCGGTTTATCATGGAATATAGGAACTTCTAGGCCAAGTAGTTGATGTTTTCATGAAACACATGAGTTAGATGGTGTTTGGGAGAGTCAATAGATGTTTGTCAAGCACCCACGATGTTTGAAGACTGAAGAAATGATGGTTTAAGAGTTGTAAGCCCATTTGTTCCTTCACGGTTTATCATGGATTATAAGAACTTGTAGGACAACTAGTTGATGTCTTCATGAAACACATGAGTTAGATGGTGTTTGGGAGAGTCAATAGATGTTTGTCAAGCACCCACGATGTTTGAAGACTGAAGAAATGATGGTTTAAGAGTTGTAAGCCCATTTGTTCCTTCACGGTTTATCATGGAATATAAGAACTTCTAGGCCAAGTAGTTGATGTTTTCATGAAACACATGAGTTAGATGGTGTTTGGGAGAGTCAATAGATGTTTGTCAAGCACCCACGATGTTTGAAGACTGAAGAAATGATGGTTTTAGAGTTGTAAGCCCATTTGTTCCTTATCGGTTTATCGTGGAATATAAGAACTTCTAGGCCAAGTAGTTGATGTTTTCATGAAACACATGAGTTAGATGGTGTTTGGGAGAGTCAATAGATGTTTGTCAAGCACCCACGATGTTTGAAGACTGAAGAAATGATGGTTTTAGAGTTGTAAGCCCATTTGTTCCTTATCGGTTTATCATGGAATATAGGAACTTCTAGGCCAAGTAGTTGATGTTTTCATGAAACACATGAGTTAGATGGTGTTTGGGAGAGTCAATAGATGTTTGTCAAGCACCCACGATGTTTGAAGACTGAAGAAATGATGGTTTAAGAGTTGTAAGCCCATTTGTTCCTTATCGGTTTATCATGGAATATAGGAACTTCTAGGCCAAGTAGTTGATGTTTTCATGAAACACATGAGTTAGATGGTGTTTGGGAGAGTCAATAGATGTTTGTCAAGCACCCACGATGTTTGAAGACAGAAGAAATGATGGTTTAAGAGTTGTAAGCCCATTTGTTCCTTATCGGTTTATCATGGAATATAGGAACTTCTAGGCCAAGTAGTTGATGTTTTCATGAAACACATGAGTTAGATGGTGTTTGGGAGAGTCAATAGATGTTTGTCAAGCACCCACGATGTTTGAAGACTGAAGAAATGATGGTTTAAGAGTTGTAAGCCCATTTGTTCCTTCACGGTTTATCATGGATTATAAGAACTTCTAGGACAACTAGTTGTTGTTTCATGAAACACATGAGTTAGATGGTGTTTGGGAGAGTCAATAGATGTTTGTCAAGCACCCACGATGTTTGAAGACTGAAGAAATGATGGTTTTAGAGTTGTAAGCCCATTTGTTCCTTATCGGTTTATCATGGAATATAAGAACTTCTAGGCCAAGTAGTTGATGTTTTCATGAAACACATGAGTTAGATGGTGTTTGGGAGAGTCAATAGATGTTTGTCAAGCACCCACGATGTTTGAAGACTGAAGAAATGATGGTTTTAGAGTTGTAAGCCCATTTGTTCCTTATCGGTTTATCATGGAATATAGGAACTTCTAGGCCAAGTAGTTGATGTTTTCATGAAACACATGAGTTAGATGGTGTTTGGGAGAGTCAATAGATGTTTGTCAAGCACCCACGATGTTTGAAGACTGAAGAAATGATGGTTTAAGAGTTGTAAGCCCATTTGTTCCTTATCGGTTTATCATGGAATATAGGAACTTCTAGGCCAAGTAGTTGATGTTTTCATGAAACACATGAGTTAGATGGTGTTTGGGAGAGTCAATAGATGTTTGTCAAGCACCCACGATGTTTGAAGACAGAAGAAATGATGGTTTAAGAGTTGTAAGCCCATTTTTTCCTTATCGGTTTATCATGGAATATAGGAACTTCAAGGCCAAGTAGTTGATGTTTTCATGAAACACATGAGTTAGATGGTGTTTGGGAGAGTCAATAGATGTTTGTCAAGCACCCACGATGTTTGAAGACTGAAGAAATGATGGTTTAAGAGTTGTAAGCCCATTTGTTCCTTATCGGTTTATCATGGAATATAAGAACTTCTAGGCCAAGTAGTTGATGTTTTCATGAAACACATGAGTTAGATGGTGTTTGGGAGAGTCAATAGATGTTTGTCAAGCACCCACGATGTTTGAAGACTGAAGAAATGATGGTTTTAGAGTTGTAAGCCCATTTGTTCCTTATCGGTTTATCATGGAATATAAGAACTTCTAGGCCAAGTAGTTGATGTTTTCATGAAACACATGAGTTAGATGGTGTTTGGGAGAGTCAATAGATGTTTGTCAAGCACCCACGATGTTTGAAGACTGAAGAAATGATGGTTTAAGAGTTGTAAGCCCATTTGTTCCTTATCGGTTTATCATGGAATATAGGAACTTCAAGGCCAAGTAGTTGATGTTTTCATGAAACACATGAGTTAGATGGTGTTTGGGAGAGTCAATAGATGTTTGTCAAGCACCCACGATGTTTGAAGACTGAAGAAATGATGGTTTTAGAGTTGTAAGCCCATTTGTTCCTTCTCGGTTTATCATGGAATATAAGAACTTCTAGGCCAAGTAGTTGATGTTTTCATGAAACACATGAGTTAGATGGTGTTTGGGAGAGTCAATAGATGTTTGTCAAGCACCCACGATGTTTGAAGACTGAAGAAATGATGGTTTTAAGAGTTGTAAGCCCATTTGTTCCTTCACGGTTTATCATGGATTATAAGAACTTCTAGGACAACTAGTTGTTGTTTCATGAAACACATGAGTTAGATGGTGTTTGGGAGAGTCAATAGATGTTTGTCAAGCACCCACGATGTTTGAAGACAGAAGAAATGATGGTTTTAGAGTTGTAAGCCCATTTGTTCCTTATCGGTTTATCATGGAATATAAGAACTTCTAGGCCAAGTAGTTGATGTTTTCATGAAACACATGAGTTAGATGGTGTTTGGGAGAGTCAATAGATGTTTGTCAAGCACCCACGATGTTTGAAGACTGAAGAAATGATGGTTTAAGAGTTGTAAGCCCATTTGTTCCTTATCGGTTTATCATGGAATATAGGAACTTCTAGGCCAAGTAGTTGATGTTTTCATGAAACACATGAGTTAGATGGTGTTTGGGAGAGTCAATAGATGTTTGTCAAGCACCCACGATGTTTGAAGACAGAAGAAATGATGGTTTAAGAGTTGTAAGCCCATTTGTTCCTTATCGGTTTATCATGGAATATAAGAACTTCTAGGCCAAGTAGTTGATGTTTTCATGAAACACATGAGTTAGATGGTGTTTGGGAGAGTCAATAGATGTTTGTCAAGCACCCACGATGTTTGAAGACTCAAGAAATGATGGTTTAAGAGTTGTAAGTCCATTTGTTCCTTCACGGTTTATCATGGAATATAAGAACTTCTAGGCCAAGTAGTTGATGTTTTCATGAAACACATGAGTTAGATGGTGTTTGGGAGAGTCAATAGATGTTTGTCAAGCACCCACGATGTTTGAAGACTGAAGAAATGATGGTTTAAGAGTTGTAAGCCCATTTGTTCCTTCACGGTTTATCATGGAATATAAGAACTTCTAGGCCAAGTAGTTGATGTTTTCATGAAACACATGAGTTAGATGGTGTTTGGGAGAGTCAATAGATGTTTGTCAAGCACCCACGATGTTTGAAGACTGAAGAAATGATGGTTTAAGAGTTGTAAGCCCATTTGTTCCTTATCGGTTTATCATGGAATATAGGAACTTCAAGGCCAAGTAGTTGATGTTTTCATGAAACACATGAGTTAGATGGTGTTTGGGAGAGTCAATAGATGTTTGTCAAGCACCCACGATGTTTGAAGACTGAAGAAATGATGGTTTTAGAGTTGTAAGCCCATTTGTTCCTTATCGGTTTATCATGGAATATAGGAACTTCTAGGCCAAGTAGTTGATGTTTTCATGAAACACATGAGTTAGATGGTGTTTGGGAGAGTCAATAGATGTTTGTCAAGCACCCACGATGTTTGAAGACTGAAGAAATGATGGTTTAAGAGTTGTAAGCCCATTTGTTCCTTATCGGTTTATCATGGAATATAAGAACTTCTAGGCCAAGTAGTTGATGTTTTCATGAAACACATGAGTTAGATGGTGTTTGGGAGAGTCAATAGATGTTTGTCAAGCACCCACGATGTTTGAAGACTAAAGAAATGATGGTTTAAGAGTTGTAAGCCCATTTGTTCCTTCTCGGTTTATCATGGAATATAAGAACTTCTAGGCCAAGTAGTTGATGTTTTCATGAAACACATGAGTTAGATGGTGTTTGGGAGAGTCAATAGATGTTTGTCAAGCACCCACGATGTTTGAAGACTGAAGAAATGATGGTTTAAGAGTTGTAAGCCCATTTGTTCCTTATCGGTTTATCATGGAATATAAGAACTTCTAGGCCAAGTAGTTGATGTTTTCATGAAACACATGAGTTAGATGGTGTTTGGGAGAGTCAATAGATGTTTGTCAAGCACCCACGATGTTTGAAGACTCAAGAAATGATGGTTTTAGAGTTGTAAGCCCATTTGTTCCTTATCGGTTTATCGTGGAATATAAGAACTTCTAGGCCAAGTAGTTGATGTTTTCATGAAACACATGAGTTAGATGGTGTTTGGGAGAGTCAATAGATGTTTGTCAAGCACCCACGATGTTTGAAGATCAAGAAATGATGGTTTAAGAGTTGTAAGCCCATTTGTTCCTTATCGGTTTATCATGGAATATAGGAACTTCTAGGCCAAGTAGTTGATGTTTTCATGAAACACATGAGTTAGATGGTGTTTGGGAGAGTCAATAGATGTTTGTCAAGCACCCACGATGTTTTAAGACTGAAGAAATGATGGTTTAAGAGTTGTAAGCCCATTTGTTCCTTATCGGTTTATCATGGAATATAGGAACTTCTAGGCCAAGTAGTTGATGTTTTCATGAAACACATGAGTTAGATGGTGTTTGGGAGAGTCAATAGATGTTTGTCAAGCACCCACGATGTTTGAAGACTCAAGAAAAGAAGGTTTAAGAGTTGTAAGCACGTTTGTTCCTTCTCGGTTTATCGTGGACTATAAGAACTTCTAGGCCAAGTAGTTGATGTTTTCATGAAACACATGAGTTAGATGGTGTTTGGGAGAGTCAATAGATGTTTGTCAAGCACCCACGATGTTTGATGACTGAAGAAATGATGGTTTTAGAGTTGTAAGCCCATTTGTTCCTTATCGGTTTATCATGTAATATAAGAACTTCTAGGCCAAGTAGTTGATGTTTTCATGAAACACATGAGTTAGATGGTGTTTGGGAGAGTCAATAGATGTTTGTCAAGCACCCACGATGTTTGAAGACTGAAGAAATGATGGTTTAAGAGTTGTAAGCCCATTTGTTCCTTATCGGTTTATCATGGAATATATGAACTTCTAGGCCAAGTAGTTGATGTTTTCATGAAACACATGAGTTAGATGGTGTTTGGGAGAGTCAATAGATGTTTGTCAAGCACCCACGATGTTTGAAGACTAAAGAAATGATGTTTTAAGAGTTGTAAGTCCATTTGTTCCTTCACGGTTTATCATGGAATAAAAGACTTCTAGGCCAAGTAGTTGATGTTTTCATGAAACACATGAGTTAGATGGTGTTTGGGAGAGTCAATAGATGTTTGTCAAGCACCCACGATCTTAGAAGACACAAGAAAAGATGGTTTAAGAGTTGTAAGCCCATTTGTTCCTTATCGGTTTATCATGGAATATAAGAACTTCTAGGCCAAGTAGTTGATGTTTTCATGAAACACATGAGTTAGATGGTGTTTGGGAGAGTCAATAGATGTTTGTCAAGCACCCACGATGTTTGAAGACTTAAGAAATGATGGTTTAAGAGTTGTAAGCCCATTTGTTCCTTATCGGTTTATCATGGAATATAGGAACTTCTAGGCCAAGTAGTTGATGTTTTCATGAAACACATGAGTTAGATGGTGTTTGGGAGAGTCAATAGATGTTTGTCAAGCACCCACGATGTTTGAAGACTAAAGAAATGATGGTTTAAGAGTTGTAAGCCCATTTGTTCCTTATCGGTTTATCATGGAATATAGGAACTTCTAGGCCAAGTAGTTGATGTTTTCATGAAACACATGAGTTAGATGGTGTTTGGGAGAGTCAATAGATGTTTGTCAAGCACCCACGATGTTTGAAGACTTAAGAAATGATGGTTTTAGAGTTGTAAGCCCATTTGTTCCTTATCGGTTTATCGTGGAATATAAGAACTTCTAGGCCAAGTAGTTGATGTTTTCATGAAACACATGAGTTAGATGGTGTTTGGGAGAGTCAATAGATGTTTGTCAAGCACCCACGATGTTTGAAGACTGAAGAAATGATGGTTTAAGAGTTGTAAGCCCATTTGTTCCTTATCGGTTTATCATGGAATATAGGAACTTCTAGGCCAAGTAGTTGATGTTTTCATGAAACACATGAGTTAGATGGTGTTTGGGAGAGTCAATAGATGTTTGTCAAGCACCCACGATGTTTGAAGACTGAAGAAATGATGGTTTAAGAGTTGTAAGCCCATTTGTTCCTTATCGGTTTATCATGGAATATAGGAACTTCAAGGCCAAGTAGTTGATGTTTTCATGAAACACATGAGTTAGATGGTGTTTGGGAGAGTCAATAGATGTTTGTCAAGCACCCACGATGTTTGAAGACTGAAGAAATGATGGTTTAAGAGTTGTAAGCCCATTTGTTCCTTCACGGTTTATCATGGAATATAAGAACTTCTAGGCCAAGTAGTTGATGTTTTCATGAAACACATGAGTTAGATGGTGTTTGGGAGAGTCAATAGATGTTTGTCAAGCACCCACGATGTTTGAAGACTGAAGAAATGATGGTTTAAGAGTTGTAAGCCCATTTGTTCCTTCACGGTTTATCATGGATTATAAGAACTTCTAGGACAACTAGTTGATGTATTCATGAAACACATGAGTTAGATGGTGTTTGGGAGAGTCAATAGATGTTTGTCAAGCACCCACGATGTTTGAAGACTGAAGAAATGATGGTTTAAGAGTTGTAAGCCCATTTGTTCCTTCTCGGTTTATCATGGAATATAAGAACTTCTAGGCCAAGTAGTTGATGTTTTCATGAAACACATGAGTTAGATGGTGTTTGGGAGAGTCAATAGATGTTTGTCAAGCACCCACGATGTTTGAAGACTGAAGAAATGATGGTTTTAGAGTTGTAAGCCCATTTGTTCCTTATCGGTTTATCATGGAATATAGGAACTTCTAGGCCAAGTAGTTGATGTTTTCATGAAACACATGAGTTAGATGGTGTTTGGGAGAGTCAATAGATGTTTGTCAAGCACCCACGATGTTTGAAGACTGAAGAAATGATGGTTTAAGAGTTGTAAGCCCATTTGTTCCTTATCGGTTTATCGTGGAATATAAGAACTTCTAGGCCAAGTAGTTGATGTTTTCATGAAACACATGAGTTAGATGGTGTTTGGGAGAGTCAATAGATGTTTGTCAAGCACCCACGATGTTTGAAGACTGAAGAAATGATGGTTTAAGAGTTGTAAGCCCATTTGTTCCTTATCGGTTTATCATGGAATATAGGAACTTCTAGGCCAAGTAGTTGATGTTTTCATGAAACACATGAGTTAGATGGTGTTTGGGAGAGTCAATAGATGTTTGTCAAGCACCCACGATGTTTGAAGACTCAAGAAATGATGGTTTAAGAGTTGTAAGCCCATTTGTTCCTTATCGGTTTATCATGGAATATAAGAACTTCTAGGCCAAGTAGTTGATGTTTTCATGAAACACATGAGTTAGATGGTGTTTGGGAGAGTCAATAGATGTTTGTCAAGCACCCACGATGTTTGAAGACTGAAGAAATGATGGTTTTAGAGTTGTAAGCCCATTTGTTCCTTATCGGTTTATCATGGAATATAAGAACTTCTAGGCCAAGTAGTTGATGTTTTCATGAAACACATGAGTTAGATGGTGTTTGGGAGAGTCAATAGATGTTTGTCAAGCACCCACGATGTTTGAAGACTCAAGAAAAGATGGTTTAAGAGTTGTAAGCCCATTTGTTCCTTATCGGTTTATCATGGAATATAAGAACTTCTAGGCCAAGTAGTTGATGTTTTCATGAAACACATGAGTTAGATGGTGTTTGGGAGAGTCAATAGATGTTTGTCAAGCACCCACGATGTTTGAAGACCGAAGAAATGATGGTTTAAGAGTTGTAAGCCCATTTGTTCCTTATCGGTTTATCATGGAATATAGGAACTTCTAGGCCAAGTAGTTGATGTTTTCATGAAACACATGAGTTAGATGGTGTTTGGGAGAGTCAATAGATGTTTGTCAAGCACCCACGATGTTTGAAGACTCAAGAAATGATGGTTTAAGAGTTGTAAGCCCATTTGTTCCTTATCGGTTTATCATGGAATATAGGAACTTCAAAGCCAAGTAGTTGATGTTTTCATGAAACACATGAGTTAGATGGTGTTTGGGAGAGTCAATAGATGTTTGTCAAGCACCCACGATGTTTGAAGACTGAAGAAATGATGGTTTAAGAGTTGTAAGCCCATTTGTTCCTTCACGGTTTATCATGGAATATAAGAACTTCTAGGCCAAGTAGTTGATGTTTTCATGAAACACATGAGTTAGATGGTGTTTGGGAGAGTCAATAGATGTTTGTCAAGCACCCACGATGTTTGAAGACTCGAAGAAATGATGGTTTAAGAGTTGTAAGCCCATTTGTTCCTTATCGGTTTATCATGGAATATAGGAACTTCAAGGCCAAGTAGTTGATGTTTTCATGAAACACATGAGTTAGATGGTGTTTGGGAGAGTCAATAGATGTTTGTCAAGCACCCACGATGTTTGAAGACTGAAGAAATGATGGTTTAAGAGTTGTAAGCCCATTTGTTCCTTATCGGTTTATCATGGAATATAGGAACTTCTAGGCCAAGTAGTTGATGTTTTCATGAAACACATGAGTTAGATGGTGTTTGGGAGAGTCAATAGATGTTTGTCAAGCACCCACGATGTTTGAAGACTGAAGAAATGATGGTTTTAGAGTTGTAAGCCCATTTGTTCCTTATCGGTTTATCGTGGAATATAAGAACTTCTAGGCCAAGTAGTTGATGTTTTCATGAAACACATGAGTTAGATGGTGTTTGGGAGAGTCAATAGATGTTTGTCAAGCACCCACGATGTTTGAAGACTAAAGAAATGATGGTTTAAGAGTTGTAAGCCCATTTGTTCCTTATCGGTTTATCATGGAATATAGGAACTTCTAGGCCAAGTAGTTGATGTTTTCATGAAACACATGAGTTAGATGGTGTTTGGGAGAGTCAATAGATGTTTGTCAAGCACCCACGATGTTTGAAGACTCAAGAAATGATGGTTTTAGAGTTGTAAGCCCATTTGTTCCTTATCGGTTTATCGTGGAATATAAGAACTTCTAGGCCAAGTAGTTGATGTTTTCATGAAACACATGAGTTAGATGGTGTTTGGGAGAGTCAATAGATGTTTGTCAAGCACCCACGATGTTTGAAGACTGAAGAAATGATGGTTTAAGAGTTGTAAGCCCATTTGTTCCTTATCGGTTTATCATGGAATATAGGAACTTCTAGGCCAAGTAGTTGATGTTTTCATGAAACACATGAGTTAGATGGTGTTTGGGAGAGTCAATAGATGTTTGTCAAGCACCCACGATGTTTGAAGACTCAAGAAATGATGGTTTAAGAGTTGTAAGCCCATTTGTTCCTTATCGGTTTATCATGGAATATAGGAACTTCAAGGCCAAGTAGTTGATGTTTTCATGAAACACATGAGTTAGATGGTGTTTGGGAGAGTCAATAGATGTTTGTCAAGCACCCACGATGTTTGAAGACTTAAGAAATGATGGTTTAAGAGTTGTAAGCCCATTTGTTCCTTCACGGTTTATCATGGAATATAAGAACTTGTAGGCCAAGTAGTTGATGTTTTCATGAAACACATAAGTTAGATGGTGTTTGGGAGAGTCAATAGATGTTTGTGAAGCATCCACGGTGTTTGAAGACTGAAGAAATGATGGTTTAAGAGTTGTAAGCCCATTTGTTCCTTATCGGTTTATCATGGAATATAGGAACTTCAAGGCCAAGTAGTTGATGTTTTCATGAAACACATGAGTTAGATGGTGTTTGGGAGAGTCAATAGATGTTTGTCAAGCACCCACGATGTTTGAAGAAAGAACTAATGGTAGTTAAAGAGTTGTAAGCCCATTTGTTCCTTATCGGTTTATCGTGGAATATAAGAACTTCTAGGCCAAGTAGTTGATGTTTTCATGAAACACATGAGTTAGATGGTGTTTGGGAGAGTCAATAGATGTTTGTCAAGCACCCACGATGTTTGAAGACTGAAGAAATGATGGTTTTAGAGTTGTAAGCCCATTTGTTCCTTATCGGTTTATCGTGGAATATAAGAACTTCTAGGCCAAGTAGTTGATGTTTTCATGAAACACATGAGTTAGATGGTGTTTGGGAGAGTCAATAGATGTTTGTCAAGCACCCACGATGTTTGAAGACTGAAGAAATGATGGTTTTAGAGTTGTAAGCCCATTTGTTCCTTATCGGTTTATCATGGAATATAGGAACTTCTAGGCCAAGTAGTTGATGTTTTCATGAAACACATGAGTTAGATGGTGTTTGGGAGAGTCAATAGATGTTTGTCAAGCACCCACGATGTTTGAAGACTGAAGAAATGATGGTTTAAGAGTTGTAAGCCCATTTGTTCCTTCACGGTTTATCATGGATTATAAGAACTTCTAGGACAACTAGTTGTTGTTTCATGAAACACATGAGTTAGATGGTGTTTGGGAGAGTCAATAGATGTTTGTCAAGCACCCACGATGTTTGAAGACTGAAGAAATGATGGTTTAAGAGTTGTAAGCCCATTTGTTCCTTATCGGTTTATCATGGAATATAAGAACTTCTAGGCCAAGTAGTTGATGTTTTCATGAAACACATGAGTTAGATGGTGTTTGGGAGAGTCAATAGATGTTTGTCAAGCACCCACGATGTTTGAAGACTGAAGAAATGATGGTTTTAGAGTTGTAAGCCCATTTGTTCCTTATCGGTTTATCGTGGAATATAAGAACTTCTAGGCCAAGTAGTTGATGTTTTCATGAAACACATGAGTTAGATGGTGTTTGGGAGAGTCAATAGATGTTTGTCAAGCACCCACGATGTTTGAAGACTGAAGAAATGATGGTTTAAGAGTTGTAAGCCCATTTGTTCCTTATCGGTTTATCATGGAATATAGGAACTTCAAAGCCAAGTAGTTGATGTTTTCATGAAACACATGAGTTAGATGGTGTTTGGGAGAGTCAATAGATGTTTGTCAAGCACCCACGATGTTTGAAGACTCAAGAAATGATGGTTTTAGAGTTGTAAGCCCATTTGTTCCTTATCGTTTTATCATGGAATATTATATCTTCTAGTCCAAGTAGTTGATGTTTTCATGAAACACATGAGTTAGATGGTGTTTGGGAGAGTCAATAGATGTTTGTCAAGCACCCACGATGTTTGAAGATCGAAGTAATGATGGTTTAAGAGTTGTAAGCCCATTTGTTCCTTATCGGTTTATCATGGAATATAGGAACTTCAAGGCCAAGTAGTTGATGTTTTCATGAAACACATGAGTTAGATGGTGTTTGGGAGAGTCAATAGATGTTTGTCAAGCACCCACGATGTTTGAAGACTCAAGAAAAGATGGTTTAAGAGTTGTAAGCCCATTTGTTCCTTATCGGTTTATCATGGAATATAGGAACTTCTAGGCCAAGTAGTTGATGTTTTCATGAAACACATGAGTTAGATGGTGTTTGGGAGAGTCAATAGATGTTTGTCAAGCACCCACGATGTTTGAAGACTGAAGAAATGATGGTTTTAGAGTTGTAAGCCCATTTGTTCCTTATCGGTTTATCGTGGAATATAAGAACTTCTAGGCCAAGTAGTTGATGTTTTCATGAAACACATGAGTTAGATGGTGTTTGGGAGAGTCAATAGATGTTTGTCAAGCACCCACGATGTTTGTAGAAAGAACTAATGGTTTTAAGAGTTGTAAGCCCATTTGTTCCTTATCGGTTTATCATGGAATATAAGAACTTCTAGGCCAAGTAGTTGATGTTTTCATGAAACACATGAGTTAGATGGTGTTTGGGAGAGTCAATAGATGTTTGTCAAGCACCCACGATGTTTGAAGACTGAAGAAATGATGGTTTTAGAGTTGTAAGCCCATTTGTTCCTTATCGGTTTATCGTGGAATATAAGAACTTCTAGGCCAAGTAGTTGATGTTTTCATGAAACACATGAGTTAGATGGTGTTTGGGAGAGTCAATAGATGTTTGTCAAGCACCCACGATGTTTGAAGACTGAAGAAATGATGGTTTTAGAGTTGTAAGC
The DNA here is from genome assembly GCA_023212625.1 of Styphnolobium japonicum. Lineage (NCBI taxonomy): Eukaryota > Viridiplantae > Streptophyta > Magnoliopsida > Fabales > Fabaceae > Styphnolobium > Styphnolobium japonicum. The sequence goes on from JALBWW010000086.1 coordinate 15,000, forward strand.
CCATTTGTTCCTTATCGGTTTATCATGGAATATAGGAACTTCTAGGCCAAGTAGTTGATGTTTTCATGAAACACATGAGTTAGATGGTGTTTGGGAGAGTCAATAGATGTTTGTCAAGCACCCACGATGTTTGAAGACTGAAGAAATGATGGTTTAAGAGTTGTAAGCCCATTTGTTCCTTATCGGTTTATCGTGGAATATAAGAACTTCTAGGCCAAGTAGTTGATGTTTTCATGAAACACATGAGTTAGATGGTGTTTGGGAGAGTCAATAGATGTTTGTCAAGCACCCACGATGTTTGAAGACTGAAGAAATGATGGTTTAAGAGTTGTAAGCCCATTTGTTCCTTATCGGTTTATCATGGAATATAGGAACTTCTAGGCCAAGTAGTTGATGTTTTCATGAAACACATGAGTTAGATGGTGTTTGGGAGAGTCAATAGATGTTTGTCAAGCACCCACGATGTTTGAAGACTGAAGAAATGATGGTTTAAGAGTTGTAAGCCCATTTGTTCCTTCACGGTTTATCATGGATTATAAGAACTTGTAGGACAACTAGTTGATGTCTTCATGAAACACATGAGTTAGATGGTGTTTGGGAGAGTCAATAGATGTTTGTCAAGCACCCACGATGTTTGAAGACTGAAGAAATGATGGTTTAAGAGTTGTAAGCCCATTTGTTCCTTCACGGTTTATCATGGAATATAAGAACTTCTAGGCCAAGTAGTTGATGTTTTCATGAAACACACGAGTTAGATGGTGTTTGGGAGAGTCAATAGATGTTTGTCAAGCACCCACGATGTTTGAAGACTGAAGAAATGATGGTTTAAGAGTTGTAAGCCCATTTGTTCCTTATCGGTTTATCATGGAATATAGGAACTTCTAGGCCAAGTAGTTGATGTTTTCATGAAACACATGAGTTAGATGGTGTTTGGGAGAGTCAATAGATGTTTGTCAAGCACCCACGATGTTTGAAGACTCAAGAAATGATGGTTTAAGAGTTGTAAGCCCATTTGTTCCTTATCGGTTTATCATGGAATATAGGAACTTCAAAGCCAAGTAGTTGATGTTTTCATGAAACACATGAGTTAGATGGTGTTTGGGAGAGTCAATAGATGTTTGTCAAGCACCCACGATTTTTGAAGACTGAAGAAATGATGGTTTTAGAGTTGTAAGCCCATTTGTTCCTTATCGGTTTATCATGGAATATAAGAACTTCTAGGCCAAGTAGTTGATGTTTTCATGAAACACATGAGTTAGATGGTGTTTGGGAGAGTCAATAGATGTTTGTCAAGCACCCACGATGTTTGAAGACTGAAGAAATGATGGTTTAAGAGTTGTAAGCCCATTTGTTCCTTATCGGTTTATCATGGAATATAGGAACTTCAAGGCCAAGTAGTTGATGTTTTCATGAAACACATGAGTTAGATGGTGTTTGGGAGAGTCAATAGATGTTTGTCAAGCACCCACGATTCTTTAAGACAGAAGAAATGATGGTTTAAGAGTTGTAAGCCCATTTGTTCCTTATCGGTTTATCATGGAATATAGGAACTTCAAGGCCAAGTAGTTGATGTTTTCATGAAACACATGAGTTAGATGGTGTTTGGGAGAGTCAATAGATGTTTGTCAAGCACCCACGATGTTTGAAGACTGAAGAAATGTTGTTTTAAGAGTTGTAAGTCCATTTGTTCCTTCACGGTTTATCATGGAATATAAGAACTTCTAGGCCAAGTAGTTGATGTTTTCATGAAACACATGAGTTAGATGGTGTTTGGGAGAGTCAATAGATGTTTGTGAAGCACCCACGGTGATTGAAGACTGAAGAAATGATGTTTTAAGAGTTGTAAGTCCATTTGTTCCTTCACGTTTTATCATGGAATATAAGAACTTCTAGGCCAAGTAGTTGATGTTTTCATGAAACACATGAGTTAGATGGTGTTTGGGAGAGTCAATAGATGTTTGTCAAGCACCCACGATGTTTGAAGACTCAAGAAATGATGGTTTAAGAGTTGTAAGCCCATTTGTTCCTTCTCGGTTTATCATGGAATATAAGAACTTCTAGGCCAAGTAGTTGATGTTTTCATGAAACACATGAGTTAGATGGTGTTTGGGAGAGTCAATAGATGTTTGTCAAGCACCCACGATGTTTGAAGACTTAAGAATTGTTTTTTTTAGAGTTGTAAGCCCATTTGTTCCTTATCGGTTTATCGTGGAATATAAGAACTTCTAGGCCAAGTAGTTGATGTTTTCATGAAACACATGAGTTAGATGGTGTTTGGGAGAGTCAATAGATGTTTGTCAAGCACCCACGATGTTTGAAGACTCAAGAAATGATGGTTTAAGAGTTGTAAGCCCATTTGTTCCTTATCGGTTTATCATGGAATATAGGAACTTCAAGGCCAAGTAGTTGATGTTTTCATGAAACACATGAGTTAGATGGTGTTTGGGAGAGTCAATAGATGTTTGTCAAGCACCCACGATGTTTGAAGACTCAAGAAATGATGGTTTAAGAGTTGTAAGCCCATTTGTTCCTTATCGGTTTATCATGGAATATAGGAACTTCTAGGCCAAGTAGTTGATGTTTTCATGAAACACATGAGTTAGATGGTGTTTGGGAGAGTCAATAGATGTTTGTCAAGCACCCACGATGTTTGAAGACTGAAGAAATGATGGTTTAAGAGTTGTAAGCCCATTTGTTCCTTATCGGTTTATCATGGAATATAGGAACTTCTAGGCCAAGTAGTTGATGTTTTCATGAAACACATGAGTTAGATGGTGTTTGGGAGAGTCAATAGATGTTTGTCAAGCACCCACGATGTTTGAAGACTGAAGAAATGATGGTTTTAGAGTTGTAAGCCCATTTGTTCCTTATCGGTTTATCGTGGAATATAAGAACTTCTAGGCCAAGTAGTTGATGTTTTCATGAAACACATGAGTTAGATGGTGTTTGGGAGAGTCAATAGATGTTTGTCAAGCACCCACGATGTTTGAAGACTGAAGAAATGATGGTTTAAGAGTTGTAAGCCCATTTGTTCCTTATCGGTTTATCATGGAATATAGGAACTTCAAGGCCAAGTAGTTGATGTTTTCATGAAACACATGAGTTAGATGGTGTTTGGGAGAGTCAATAGATGTTTGTCAAGCACCCACGATGTTTGAAGACTCAAGAAATGATGGTTTAAGAGTTGTAAGCCCATTTGTTCCTTATCGGTTTATCATGGAATATAGGAACTTCAAAGCCAAGTAGTTGATGTTTTCATGAAACACATGAGTTAGATGGTGTTTGGGAGAGTCAATAGATGTTTGTCAAGCACCCACGATTTTTGAAGACTGAAGAAATGATGTTTTAAGAGTTGTAAGTCCATTTGTTCCTTCACGGTTTATCATGGAATAAATGACTTCTAGGCCAAGTAGTTGATGTTTTCATGAAACACATGAGTTAGATGGTGTTTGGGAGAGTCAATAGATGTTTGTCAAGCACCCACGATGTTTGAAGACTGAAGAAATGATGGTTTAAGAGTTGTAAGCCCATTTGTTCCTTATCGGTTTATCATGGAATATAAGAACTTCTAGGCCAAGTAGTTGATGTTTTCATGAAACACATGAGTTAGATGGTGTTTGGGAGAGTCAATAGATGTTTGTCAAGCACCCACGATGTTTGAAGACTCAAGAAATGATGGTTTAAGAGTTGTAAGCCCATTTGTTCCTTATCGGTTTATCATGGAATATAGGAACTTCTAGGCCAAGTAGTTGATGTTTTCATGAAACACATGAGTTAGATGGTGTTTGGGAGAGTCAATAGATGTTTGTCAAGCACCCACGATGTTTGAAGACTGAAGAAATGATGGTTTTAGAGTTGTAAGCCCATTTGTTCCTTATCGGTTTATCATGGAATATAGGAACTTCTAGGCCAAGTAGTTGATGTTTTCATGAAACACATGAGTTAGATGGTGTTTGGGAGAGTCAATAGATGTTTGTCAAGCACCCACGATGTTTGAAGACTGAAGAAATGATGGTTTAAGAGTTGTAAGCCCATTTGTTCCTTCTCGGTTTATCATGGATTATAAGAACTTCTAGGACAACTAGTTGATGTCTTCATGAAACACATGAGTTAGATGGTGTTTGGGAGAGTCAATAGATGTTTGTCAAGCACCCACGATGTTTGAAGACTGAAGAAATGATGGTTTTAGAGTTGTAAGCCCATTTGTTCCTTATCGGTTTATCGTGGAATATAAGAACTTCTAGGCCAAGTAGTTGATGTTTTCATGAAACACATGAGTTAGATGGTGTTTGGGAGAGTCAATAGATGTTTGTCAAGCACCCACGATGTTTGAAGACTGAAGAAATGATGGTTTAAGAGTTGTAAGCCCATTTGTTCCTTATCGGTTTATCATGGAATATAGGAACTTCAAGGCCAAGTAGTTGATGTTTTCATGAAACACATGAGTTAGATGGTGTTTGGGAGAGTCAATAGATGTTTGTCAAGCACCCACGATGTTTGAAGACAGAAGAAATGATGGTTTAAGAGTTGTAAGCCCATTTGTTCCTTATCGGTTTATCATGGAATATAGGAACTTCTAGGCCAAGTAGTTGATGTTTTCATGAAACACATGAGTTAGATGGTGTTTGGGAGAGTCAATAGATGTTTGTCAAGCACCCACGATGTTTGAAGACTGAAGAAATGATGGTTTTAGAGTTGTAAGCCCATTTGTTCCTTATCGGTTTATCATGGAATATAAGAACTTCTAGGCCAAGTAGTTGATGTTTTCATGAAACACATGAGTTAGATGGTGTTTGGGAGAGTCAATAGATGTTTGTCAAGCACCCACGATGTTTGAAGACTAAAGAAATGATGGTTTAAGAGTTGTAAGCCCATTTGTTCCTTATCGGTTTATCATGGAATATAAGAACTTCTAGGCCAAGTAGTTGATGTTTTCATGAAACACATGAGTTAGATGGTGTTTGGGAGAGTCAATAGATGTTTGTCAAGCACCCACGATGTTTGAAGACTGAAGAAATGATGGTTTTAGAGTTGTAAGCCCATTTGTTCCTTATCGGTTTATCGTGGAATATAAGAACTTCTAGGCCAAGTAGTTGATGTTTTCATGAAACACATGAGTTAGATGGTGTTTGGGAGAGTCAATAGATGTTTGTCAAGCACCCACGATGTTTGAAGACTGAAGAAATGATGGTTTAAGAGTTGTAAGCCCATTTGTTCCTTATCGGTTTATCATGGAATATAGGAACTTCTAGGCCAAGTAGTTGATGTTTTCATGAAACACATGAGTTAGATGGTGTTTGGGAGAGTCAATAGATGTTTGTCAAGCACCCACGATGTTTGAAGACTCAAGAAATGATGGTTTAAGAGTTGTAAGCCCATTTGTTCCTTATCGGTTTATCATGGAATATAGGAACTTCAAGGCCAAGTAGTTGATGTTTTCATGAAACACATGAGTTAGATGGTGTTTGGGAGAGTCAATAGATGTTTGTCAAGCACCCACGATGTTTGAAGACTGAAGAAATGATGGTTTAAGAGTTGTAAGCCCATTTGTTCTTTATCTGTTTGTCATTGATTTTAATAAATTCTAGGCCAATTTGTTGATGTTTTCTTGTATCTTATGATTTAGATGGTGTTTGGGAGAGTCAATAGATGTTTGTCAAGCACCTACGGTGGTTGAAGACTGAAGAAATGATGGTTTAAGAGTTGTAAGCCCATTTGTTCCTTATCGGTTTATCATGGAATATAGGAACTTCAAGGCCAAGTAGTTGATGTTTTCATGAAACACACGAGTTAGATGGTGTTTGGGAGAGTCATTAGATGTTTGTCAAGCACCCACGATGTTTGAAGACTGAAGAAATGATGGTTTAAGAGTTGTAAGCCCATTTGTTCCTTCACGGTTTATCATGGAATATAAGAACTTCTAGGCCAAGTAGTTGATGTTTTCATGAAACACATGAGTTAGATGGTGTTTGGGAGAGTCAATAGATGTTTGTCAAGCACCCACGGTGTTCGAACACTCAAGAAATGATGGTATAAGCGTTGTAAGCCCATTTGTTCCTTCACGGTTTATCATGGAATATTAGAACTTCTAGGCCAAGTAGTTGATGTTTTCATGAAACACATGAGTTAGATGGTGTTTGGGAGAGTCAATAGATGTTTGTCAAGCACCCACGATGTTTGAAGACTCAAGAAAAGATGGTTTAAGAGTTGTAAGCCCATTTTTTCCTTATCGGTTTATCATGGAATATAGGAACTTCAAGGCCAAGTAGTTGATGTTTTCATGAAACACATGAGTTAGATGGTGTTTGGGAGAGTCAATAGATGTTTGTCAAGCACCCACGATGTTTGAAGACTGAAGAAATGATGGTTTTAGAGTTGTAAGCCCATTTGTTCCTTATCGGTTTATCATGGAATATAAGAACTTCTAGGCCAAGTAGTTGATGTTTTCATGAAACACATGAGTTAGATGGTGTTTGGGAGAGTCAATAGATGTTTGTCAAGCACCCACGATGTTTGAAGACTGAAGAAATGATGGTTTAAGAGTTGTAAGCCCATTTGTTCCTTATCGGTTTATCATGGAATATAGGAACTTCTAGGCCAAGTAGTTGATGTTTTCATGAAACACATGAGTTAGATGGTGTTTGGGAGAGTCAATAGATGTTTGTCAAGCACCCACGATGTTTGAAGACTGAAGAAATGATGGTTTTAGAGTTGTAAGCCCATTTGTTCCTTATCGGTTTATCGTGGAATATAAGAACTTCTAGGCCAAGTAGTTGATGTTTTCATGAAACACATGAGTTAGATGGTGTTTGGGAGAGTCAATAGATGTTTGTCAAGCACCCACGATGTTTGAAGACTGAAGAAATGATGGTTTTAGAGTTGTAAGCCCATTTGTTCCTTATCGGTTTATCGTGGAATATAAGAACTTCTAGGCCAAGTAGTTGATGTTTTCATGAAACACATGAGTTAGATGGTGTTTGGGAGAGTCAATAGATGTTTGTCAAGCACCCACGATGTTTGAAGACTAAAGAAATGATGGTTTAAGAGTTGTAAGCCCATTTGTTCCTTATCGGTTTATCATGGAATATAGGAACTTCTAGGCCAAGTAGTTGATGTTTTCATGAAACACATGAGTTAGATGGTGTTTGGGAGAGTCAATAGATGTTTGTCAAGCACCCACGATGTTTGAAGACTTAAGAAATGATGGTTTTAGAGTTGTAAGCCCATTTGTTCCTTATCGGTTTATCATGGAATATAGGAACTTCTAGGCCAAGTAGTTGATGTTTTCATGAAACACATGAGTTAGATGGTGTTTGGGAGAGTCAATAGATGTTTGTCAAGCACCCACGATGTTTGAAGACTCAAGAAATGATGGTTTAAGAGTTGTAAGCCCATTTGTTCCTTATCGGTTTATCATGGAATATAAGAACTTCTAGGCCAAGTAGTTGATGTTTTCATGAAACACATGAGTTAGATGGTGTTTGGGAGAGTCAATAGATGTTTGTCAAGCACCCACGATGTTTGAAGACTGAAGAAATGATGGTTTAAGAGTTGTAAGCCCATTTGTTCCTTATCGGTTTATCATGGAATATAGGAACTTCTAGGCCAAGTAGTTGATGTTTTCATGAAACACATGAGTTAGATGGTGTTTGGGAGAGTCAATAGATGTTTGTCAAGCACCCACGATGTTTGAAGACTGAAGAAATGATGGTTTAAGAGTTGTAAGCCCATTTGTTCCTTATCGGTTTATCATGGAATATAGGAACTTCAAAGCCAAGTAGTTGATGTTTTCATGAAACACATGAGTTAGATGGTGTTTGGGAGAGTCAATAGATGTTTGTCAAGCACCCACGATGTTTGAAGACTGAAGAAATGATGGTTTAAGAGTTGTAAGTCCATTTGTTCCTTCTCGGTTTATCATGGAATATAAGACTTCTAGGCCAAGTAGTTCATGTTTTCATGAAGCACATGAGTTAGATGGTGTTTGGGAGAGTCAATAGATGTTTGTCAAGCACCCACGGTGTTTGAAGACTCAAGAAATGATGGTTTAAGAGTTGTAAGCCCATTTGTTCCTTATCGGTTTATCATGGAATATAGGAACTTCAAAGCCAAGTAGTTGATGTTTTCATGAAACACATGAGTTAGATGGTGTTTGGGAGAGTCAATAGATGTTTGTCAAGCACCCACGATGTTTGAAGACTGAAGAAATGATGGTTTTAGAGTTGTAAGCCCATTTGTTCCTTATAGGTTTATCATGGAATATAGGAACTTCTAGGCCAAGTAGTTGATGTTTTCATGAAACACATGAGTTAGATGGTGTTTGGGAGAGTCAATAGATGTTTGTCAAGCACCCACGATGTTTGAAGACTGAAGAAATGATGGTTTAAGAGTTGTAAGCCCATTTGTTCCTTATCGGTTTATCATGGAATATAGGAACTTCTAGGCCAAGTAGTTGATGTTTTCATGAAACACATGAGTTAGATGGTGTTTGGGAGAGTCAATAGATGTTTGTCAAGCACCCACGATGTTTGAAGACTGACGAAATGATGGTTTAAGAGTTGTAAGCCCATTTGTTCCTTATCGGTTTATCATGGAATATAGGAACTTCAAGGCCAAGTAGTTGATGTTTTCATGAAACACATGAGTTAGATGGTGTTTGGGAGAGTCAATAGATGTTTGTCAAGCACCCACGATGTTTGAAGACTCAAGAAATGATGGTTTAAGAGTTGTAAGCCCATTTGTTCCTTATCGGTTTATCATGGAATATAGGAACTTCAAGGCCAAGTAGTTGATGTTTTCATGAAACACATGAGTTAGATGGTGTTTGGGAGAGTCAATAGATGTTTGTCAAGCACCCACGATGTTTGAAGACTCAAGAAATGATGGTTTTAGAGTTGTAAGCCCATTTGTTCCTTATCGGTTTATCGTGGAATATAAGAACTTCTAGGCCAAGTAGTTGATGTTTTCATGAAACACATGAGTTAGATGGTGTTTGGGAGAGTCAATAGATGTTTGTCAAGCACCCACGATGTTTGAAGACTCAAGAAATGATGGTTTAAGAGTTGTAAGCCCATTTGTTCCTTATCGGTTTATCATGGAATATAAGAACTTCTAGGCCAAGTAGTTGATGTTTTCATGAAACACATGAGTTAGATGGTGTTTGGGAGAGTCAATAGATGTTTGTCAAGCACCCACGATGTTTGTAGACTCAAGAAATGATGGTTTAAGAGTTGTAAGCCCATTTGTTCCTTATCGGTTTATCATGGAATATAAGAACTTCTAGGCCAAGTAGTTGATGTTTTCATGAAACACATGAGTTAGATGGTGTTTGGGAGAGTCAATAGATGTTTGTCAAGCACCCACGATGTTTGAAGACTGAAGAAATGATGTTTTAAGAGTTGTAAGTCCATTTGTTCCTTCACGGTTTATCATGGAATATAAGAACTTCTAGGCCAAGTAGTTGATGTTTTCATGAAACACATGAGTTAGATGGTGTTTGGGAGAGTCAATAGATGTTTGTCAAGCACCCACGATGTTTGAAGACTGAAGAAATGATGGTTTAAGAGTTGTAAGCCCATTTGTTCCTTATCGGTTTATCATGGAATATAGGAACTTCTAGGCCAAGTAGTTGATGTTTTCATGAAACACATGAGTTAGATGGTGTTTGGGAGAGTCAATAGATGTTTGTCAAGCACCCTCGATGTTTGAAGACTGAAGAAATGATGGTTTAAGAGTTGTAAGCCCATTTGTTCCTTATCGGTTTATCATGGAATATAGGAACTTCTAGGCCAAGTAGTTGATGTTTTCATGAAACACATGAGTTAGATGGTGTTTGGGAGAGTCAATAGATGTTTGTCAAGCACCCACGATGTTTGAAGATTGAAGAAATGATGGTTTTAGAGTTGTAAGCCCATTTGTTCCTTATCGGTTTATCATGGAATATAGGAACTTCTAGGCCAAGTAGTTGATGTTTTCATGAAACACATGAGTTAGATGGTGTTTGGGAGAGTCAATAGATGTTTGTCAAGCACCCACGATGTTTGAAGACTGAAGAAATGATGGTTTAAGAGTTGTAAGCCCATTTGTTCCTTCACGGTTTATCATGGAATATAAGAACTTCTAGGCCAAGTAGTTGATGTTTTCATGAAACACATGAGTTAGATGGTGTTTGGGAGAGTCAATAGATGTTTGTCAAGCACCCACGATGTTTGAAGACTCAAGAAATGATGGTTTTAGAGTTGTAAGCCCATTTGTTCCTTATCGGTTTATCATGGAATATAAGAACTTCTAGGCCAAGTAGTTGATGTTTTCATGAAACACATGAGTTAGATGGTGTTTGGGAGAGTCAATAGATGTTTGTCAAGCACCCACGATGTTTGAAGACTGAAGAAATGATGGTTTTAGAGTTGTAAGCCCATTTGTTCCTTATCGGTTTATCGTGGAATATAAGAACTTCTAGGCCAAGTAGTTGATGTTTTCATGAAACACATGAGTTAGATGGTGTTTGGGAGAGTCAATAGATGTTTGTCAAGCACCCACGATGTTTGAAGACTCAATAAATGATGGTTTAAGAGTTGTAAGCCCATTTGTTCCTTATCGGTTTATCATGGAATATAAGAACTTCTAGGCCAAGTAGTTGATGTTTTCATGAAACACATGAGTTAGATGGTGTTTGGGAGAGTCAATAGATGTTTGTCAAGCACCCACGATGTTTGAAGACTCAAGAAATGATGGTTTAAGAGTTGTAAGCCCATTTGTTCCTTATCGGTTTATCATGGAATATAGGAACTTCTAGGCCAAGTAGTTGATGTTTTCATGAAACACATGAGTTAGATGGTGTTTGGGAGAGTCAATAGATGTTTGTCAAGCACCCACGATGTTTGAAGACTGAAGAAATGATGGTTTAAGAGTTGTAAGCCCATTTGTTCCTTCACGGTTTATCATGGAATATAAGAACTTCTAGGCCAAGTAGTTGATGTTTTCATGAAACACATGAGTTAGATGGTGTTTGGGAGAGTCAATAGATGTTTGTCAAGCACCCACGATGTTTGAAGACTCAAGATTTCATGGTTTAAGAGTTGTAAGCCCATTTGTTCCTTATCGGTTTATCATGGAATATAAGAACTTCTAGGCCAAGTAGTTGATGTTTTCATGAAACACATGAGTTAGATGGTGTTTGGGAGAGTCAATAGATGTTTGTCAAGCACCCACGATGTTTGAAGACTGAAGAAATGATGTTTTAAGAGTTGTAAGTCCATTTGTTCCTTCACGGTTTATCATGGAATATAAGAACTTCTAGGCCAAGTAGTTGATGTTTTCATGAAACACATGAGTTAGATGGTGTTTGGGAGAGTCAATAGATGTTTGTCAAGCACCCACGATGTTTGAAGACTCAAGAAATGATGGTTTTAGAGTTGTAAGCCCATTTGTTCCTTATCGGTTTATCATGGAATATAGGAACTTCTAGGCCAAGTAGTTGATGTTTTCATGAAACACATGAGTTAGATGGTGTTTGGGAGAGTCAATAGATGTTTGTCAAGCACCCACGATGTTTGAAGACTCAAGAAATGATGGTTTAAGAGTTGTAAGCCCATTTGTTCCTTATCGGTTTATCATGGAATATAAGAACTTCTAGGCCAAGTAGTTGATGTTTTCATGAAACACATGAGTTAGATGGTGTTTGGGAGAGTCAATAGATGTTTGTCAAGCACCCACGATGTTTGAAGACTGAAGAAATGATGGTTTAAGAGTTGTAAGCCCATTTGTTCCTTATCGGTTTATCATGGAATATAAGAACTTCTAGGCCAAGTAGTTGATGTTTTCATGAAACACATGAGTTAGATGGTGTTTGGGAGAGTCAATAGATGTTTGTCAAGCACCCACGATGTTTGAAGACTGAAGAAATGATGGTTTAAGAGTTGTAAGCCCATTTGTTCCTTCACGGTTTATCATGGAATATAAGAACTTCTAGGCCAAGTAGTTGATGTTTTCATGAAACACATGAGTTAGATGGTGTTTGGGAGAGTCAATAGATGTTTGTCAAGCACCCACGATGTTTGAAGACTGAAGAAATGATGGTTTTAGAGTTGTAAGCCCATTTGTTCCTTATCGGTTTATCGTGGAATATAAGAACTTCTAGGCCAAGTAGTTGATGTTTTCATGAAACACATGAGTTAGATGGTGTTTGGGAGAGTCAATAGATGTTTGTCAAGCACCCACGATGTTTGAAGACTTAAGAAATGATGGTTTAAGAGTTGTAAGCCCATTTGTTCCTTATCGGTTTATCATGGAATATAGGAACTTCTAGGCCAAGTAGTTGATGTTTTCATGAAACACATGAGTTAGATGGTGTTTGGGAGAGTCAATAGATGTTTGTCAAGCACCCACGATGTTTGAAGACTCATGAAATGATGGTTTAAGAGTTGTAAGCCCATTTGTTCCTTATCGGTTTATCATGGAATATAGGAACTTCAAGGCCAAGTAGTTGATGTTTTCATGAAACACATGAGTTAGATGGTGTTTGGGAGAGTCAATAGATGTTTGTCAAGCACCCACGATGTTTGAAGACTGAAGAAATGATGGTTTAAGAGTTGTAAGCCCATTTGTTCCTTATCGGTTTATCATGGAATATAGGAACTTCTAGGCCAAGTAGTTGATGTTTTCATGAAACACATGAGTTAGATGGTGTTTGGGAGAGTCAATAGATGTTTGTCAAGCACCCACGATGTTTGAAGACTGAAGAAATGATGGTTTAAGAGTTGTAAGCCCATTTGTTCCTTATCGGTTTATCATGGAATATAGGAACTTCTAGGCCAAGTAGTTGATGTTTTCATGAAACACATGAGTTAGATGGTGTTTGGGAGAGTCAATAGATGTTTGTCAAGCACCCACGATGTTTGAAGACTGAAGAAATGATGGTTTTAGAGTTGTAAGCCCATTTGTTCCTTATCGGTTTATCGTGGAATATAAGAACTTCTAGGCCAAGTAGTTGATGTTTTCATGAAACACATGAGTTAGATGGTGTTTGGGAGAGTCAATAGATGTTTGTCAAGCACCCACGATGTTTGAAGACTTAAGAAATGATGGTTTTAGAGTTGTAAGCCCATTTGTTCCTTATCGGTTTATCGTGGAATATAAGAACTTCTAGGCCAAGTAGTTGATGTTTTCATGAAACACATGAGTTAGATGGTGTTTGGGAGAGTCAATAGATGTTTGTCAAGCACCCACGATGTTTGAAGACCGAAGAAATGATGGTTTAAGAGTTGTAAGCCCATTTGTTCCTTATCGGTTTATCATGGAATATAAGAACTTCTAGGCCAAGTAGTTGATGTTTTCATGAAACACATGAGTTAGATGGTGTTTGGGAGAGTCAATAGATGTTTGTCAAGCACCCACGATGTTTGAAGACTCAAGAAATGATGGTTTAAGAGTTGTAAGCCCATTTGTTCCTTATCGGTTTATCATGGAATATAGGAACTTCTAGGCCAAGTAGTTGATGTTTTCATGAAACACATGAGTTAGATGGTGTTTGGGAGAGTCAATAGATGTTTGTCAAGCACCCACGATGTTTGAAGACTCAAGATTTGTTTGTTTAAGAGTTGTAAGCCCATTTGTTCCTTATCGGTTTATCATGGAATATAGGAACTTCAAAGCCAAGTAGTTGATGTTTTCATGAAACACATGATTTAGATGGTGTTTGGGAAAGTCAATAGATGTTTGTCAAGCACCCACGATGTTTGAAGACTGAAGAAATGATGGTTTAAGAGTTGTAAGCCCATTTGTTCCTTATCGGTTTATCATGGAATATAGGAACTTCAAGGCCAAGTAGTTGATGTTTTCATGAAACACATGAGTTAGATGGTGTTTGGGAGAGTCAATAGATGTTTGTCAAGCACCCACGATGTTTGAAGACTGAAGAAATGATGGTTTTAGAGTTGTAAGCCCATTTGTTCCTTATCGGTTTATCATGGAATATAAGAACTTCTAGGCCAAGTAGTTGATGTTTTCATGAAACACATGAGTTAGATGGTGTTTGGGAGAGTCAATAGATGTTTGTCAAGCACCCACGATGTTTGAAGACTGAAGAAATGATGGTTTTAGAGTTGTAAGCCCATTTGTTCCTTATCGGTTTATCGTGGAATATAAGAACTTCTAGGCCAAGTAGTTGATGTTTTCATGAAACACATGAGTTAGATGGTGTTTGGGAGAGTCAATAGATGTTTGTCAAGCACCCACGATGTTTGAAGACTCAAGAACTGATGGTTTTAGAGTTGTAAGCCCATTTGTTCCTTATCGGTTTATCATGGAATATAAGAACTTCTAGGCCAAGTAGTTGATGTTTTCATGAAACACATGAGTTAGATGGTGTTTGGGAGAGTCAATAGATGTTTGTCAAGCACCCACGATGTTTGAAGACTGAAGAAATGATGGTTTAAGAGTTGTAAGCCCATTTGTTCCTTATCGGTTTATCATGGAATATAGGAACTTCTAGGCCAAGTAGTTGATGTTTTCATGAAACACATGAGTTAGATGGTGTTTGGGAGAGTCAATAGATGTTTGTCAAGCACCCACGATGTTTGAAGACTGAAGAAATGATGGTTTAAGAGTTGTAAGTCCATTTGATCCTTCACAGTTTATCATGGAATATAAGAACTTCTAGGACAAGTAGTTGATGTTTTCATGAAACACATGAGTTAGATGGTGTTTGGGAGAGTCAATAGATGTTTGTCAAGCACCCACGATGTTTGAAGACTGAAGAAATGATGGTTTTAGAGTTGTAAGCCCATTTGTTCCTTATCGGTTTATCGTGGAATATAAGAACTTCTAGGCCAAGTAGTTGATGTTTTCATGAAACACATGAGTTAGATGGTGTTTGGGAGAGTCAATAGATGTTTGTCAAGCACCCACGATGTTTGAAGACTCAAGAAATGATGGTTTAAGAGTTGTAAGCCCATTTGTTCCTTCACGGTTTATCATGGAATATAAGAACTTCTAGGCCAAGTAGTTGATGTTTTCATGAAACACATGAGTTAGATGGTGTTTGGGAGAGTCAATAGATGTTTGTCAAGCACCCACGATGTTTGAAGACTGAAGAAATGATGGTTTAAGAGTTGTAAGCCCATTTGTTCCTTATCGGTTTATCATGGAATATAGGAACTTCTAGGCCAAGTAGTTGATGTTTTCATGAAACACATGAGTTAGATGGTGTTTGGGAGAGTCAATAGATGTTTGTCAAGCACCCACGATGTTTGAAGACCAAGAAATGATGGTTTTAGAGTTGTAAGCCCATTTGTTCCTTATCGGTTTATCGTGGAATATAAGAACTTCTAGGCCAAGTAGTTGATGTTTTCATGAAACACATGAGTTAGATGGTGTTTGGGAGAGTCAATAGATGTTTGTCAAGCACCCACGATGTTTGAAGACTTAAGAAATGATGGTTTTAGAGTTGTAAGCCCATTTGTTCCTTATCGGTTTATCGTGGAATATAAGAACTTCTAGGCCAAGTAGTTGATGTTTTCATGAAACACATGAGTTAGATGGTGTTTGGGAGAGTCAATAGATGTTTGTCAAGCACCCACGATGTTTGAAGACTCAAGAAATGATGGTTTAAGAGTTGTAAGCCCATTTGTTCCTTATCGGTTTATCATGGAATATAGGAACTTCTAGGCCAAGTAGTTGATGTTTTCATGAAACACATGAGTTAGATGGTGTTTGGGAGAGTCAATAGATGTTTGTCAAGCACCCACGATGTTTGAAGACTCAAGAAATGATGGTTTAATATTTTTAAGCCCAATTTATCATTATCGGTTTATCATGGATTATAAGAACTTCTAGGCCAAGCAGTTGATGTGTTCATGACACACATGAGTTCGAGGGTGTTTGTGAGAGTCAATAGATGATTGTCTTGCTCCCACTATGTTTGAAGACTCAAGTAACGATGGTTTAAGAGTTGTAAGCCCATTTGTTCCTTATCGGTTTATCATGGAATATAGGAACTTCTAGGCCAAGTAGTTGATGTTTTCATGAAACACATGAGTTAGATGGTGTTTGGGAGAGTCAATAGATGTTTGTCAAGCACCCACGATGTTTGAAGACTCAAGAAATGATGGTTTAAGAGTTGTAAGCCCATTTGTTCCTTCACGGTTTATCATGGAATATAAGAACTTCTAGGCCAAGTAGTTGATGTTTTCATGAAACACATGAGTTAGATGGTGTTTGGGAGAGTCAATAGATGTTTGTCAAGCACCCACGGTGTTTGAAGACTCAAGAAATGATGGTTTAAGAGTTGTAAGCCCATTTGTTCCTTATCGGTTTATCATGGAATATAGGAACTTCTAGGCCAAGTAGTTGATGTTTTCATGAAACACATGAGTTAGATGGTGTTTGGGAGAGTCAATAGATGTTTGTCAAGCACCCACGATGTTTGAAGACTCAAGAAATGATGGTTTTAGAGTTGTAAGCCCATTTGTTCCTTATCGGTTTATCATGGAATATAAGAACTTCTAGGCCAAGTAGTTGATGTTTTCATGAAACACATGAGTTAGATGGTGTTTGGGAGAGTCAATAGATGTTTGTCAAGCACCCACGATGTTTGAAGACTGAAGAAATGATGGTTTTAGAGTTGTAAGCCCATTTGTTCCTTATCGGTTTATCGTGGAATATAAGAACTTCTAGGCCAAGTAGTTGATGTTTTCATGAAACACATGAGTTAGATGGTGTTTGGGAGAGTCAATAGATGTTTGTCAAGCACCCACGATGTTTGAAGACTGAAGAAATGATGGTTTAAGAGTTGTAAGCCCATTTGTTCCTTATCGGTTTATCATGGAATATAAGAACTTCTAGGCCAAGTAGTTGATGTTTTCATGAAACACATGAGTTAGATGGTGTTTGGGAGAGTCAATAGATGTTTGTCAAGCACCCACGATGTTTGAAGATGAAGAAATGATGGTTTAAGAGTTGTAAGTCCATTTGATCCTTCACGGTTTATCATGGAATATAAGACTTCTAGGCCAAGTAGTTCATGTTTTCATGAAGCACATGAGTTAGATGGTGTTTGGGAGAGTCAATAGATGTTTGTCAAGCACCCACGGTGTTTGAAGACTCAAGAAATGATGGTTTAAGAGGTGTAAGCCCATTTGTTCCTTCATCGGTTTATCATGGAATATAAGAACTTCTAGGCCAAGTAGTTGATGTTTTCATGAATCACATGAGTTAGATGGTGTTTGGGAGAGTCAATAGATGTTTGTCACGCACCCACGATGTTTGAAGACTCAAGAAATGATGGTTTAAGAGTTGTAAGCCCATTTGTTCCTTATCGGTTTATCATGGAATATAAGAACTTCTAGGCCAAGTAGTTGATGTTTTCATGAAACACATGAGTTAGATGGTGTTTGGGAGAGTCAATAGATGTTTGTCAAGCACCCACGATGTTTGAAGACTTAAGAAATGATGGTTTTAGAGTTGTAAGCCCATTTGTTCCTTATCGGTTTATCGTGGAATATAAGAACTTCTAGGCCAAGTAGTTGATGTTTTCATGAAACACATGAGTTAGATGGTGTTTGGGAGAGTCAATAGATGTTTGTCAAGCACCCACGATGTTTGAAGACTCAAGAAAAGATGGTTTAAGAGTTGTAAGCCCATTTGTTCCTTATCGGTTTATCATGGAATATAGGAACTTCTAGGCCAAGTAGTTGATGTTTTCATGAAACACATGAGTTAGATGGTGTTTGGGAGAGTCAATAGATGTTTGTCAAGCACCCACGATGTTTGAAGACTGAAGAAATGATGGTTTTAGAGTTGTAAGCCCATTTGTTCCTTATCGGTTTATCGTGGAATATAAGAACTTCTAGGCCAAGTAGTTGATGTTTTCATGAAACACATGAGTTAGATGGTGTTTGGGAGAGTCAATAGATGTTTGTCAAGCACCCACGATGTTTGAAGACTCAAGAAATGATGGTTTTAGAGTTGTAAGCCCATTTGTTCCTTATCGGTTTATCGTGGAATATAAGAACTTCTAGGCCAAGTAGTTGATGTTTTCATGAAACACATGAGTTAGATGGTGTTTGGGAGAGTCAATAGATGTTTGTCAAGCACCCACGATGTTTGAAGACTTAAGAAATGATGGTTTAAGAGTTGTAAGCCCATTTGTTCCTTATCGGTTTATCATGGAATATAGGAACTTCTAGGCCAAGTAGTTGATGTTTTCATGAAACACATGAGTTAGATGGTGTTTGGGAGAGTCAATAGATGTTTGTCAAGCACCCACGATGTTTGAAGACTGAAGAAATGATGGTTTAAGAGTTGTAAGCCCATTTGTTCCTTATCGGTTTATCATGGAATATAGGAACTTCTAGGCCAAGTAGTTGATGTTTTCATGAAACACATGAGTTAGATGGTGTTTGGGAGAGTCAATAGATGTTTGTCAAGCACCCACGATGTTTGAAGACTGAAGAAATGATGGTTTTAGAGTTGTAAGCCCATTTGTTCCTTATCGGTTTATCGTGGAATATAAGAACTTCTAGGCCAAGTAGTTGATGTTTTCATGAAACACATGAGTTAGATGGTGTTTGGGAGAGTCAATAGATGTTTGTCAAGCACCCACGATGTTTGAAGACTGAAGAAATGATGGTTTAAGAGTTGTAAGCCCATTTGTTCCTTATCGGTTTATCATGGAATATAAGAACTTCTAGGCCAAGTAGTTGATGTTTTCATGAAACACATGAGTTAGATGGTGTTTGGGAGAGTCAATAGATGTTTGTCAAGCACCCACGATGTTTGAAGACTGAAGAAATGATGGTTTTAGAGTTGTAAGCCCATTTGTTCCTTATCGGTTTATCGTGGAATATAAGAACTTCTAGGCCAAGTAGTTGATGTTTTCATGAAACACATGAGTTAGATGGTGTTTGGGAGAGTCAATAGATGTTTGTCAAGCACCCACGATGTTTGAAGACTGAAGAAATGATGGTTTTAGAGTTGTAAGCCCATTTGTTCCTTATCGGTTTATCGTGGAATATAAGAACTTCTAGGCCAAGTAGTTGATGTTTTCATGAAACACATGAGTTAGATGGTGTTTGGGAGAGTCAATAGATGTTTGTCAAGCACCCACGATGTTTGAAGACTGAAGAAATGATGGTTTTAGAGTTGTAAGCCCATTTGTTCCTTATCGGTTTATCATGGAATATAAGAACTTCTAGGCCAAGTAGTTGATGTTTTCATGAAACACATGAGTTAGATGGTGTTTGGGAGAGTCAATAGATGTTTGTCAAGCACCCACGATGTTTGAAGACTTAAGAAATGATGGTTTTAGAGTTGTAAGCCCATTTGTTCCTTATCGGTTTATCATGGAATATAAGAACTTCTAGGCCAAGTAGTTGATGTTTTCATGAAACACATGAGTTAGATGGTGTTTGGGAGAGTCAATAGATGTTTGTCAAGCACCCACGATGTTTGAAGACTGAAGAAATGATGGTTTAAGAGTTGTAAGCCCATTTGTTCCTTCACGGTTTATCATGGATTATAAGAACTTCTAGGCCAAGTAGTTGATGTTTTCATGAAACACATGAGTTAGATGGTGTTTGGGAGAGTCAATAGATGTTTGTCAAGCACCCACGATGTTTGAAGACTGAAGAAATGATGGTTTAAGAGTTGTAAGCCCATTTGTTCCTTATCGGTTTATCATGGAATATAGGAACTTCTAGGCCAAGTAGTTGATGTTTTCATGAAACACATGAGTTAGATGGTGTTTGGGAGAGTCAATAGATGTTTGTCAAGCACCCACGATGTTTGAAGACTCAAGAAATGATGGTTTAAGAGTTGTAAGCCCATTTGTTCCTTATCGGTTTATCATGGAATATAAGAACTTCTAGGCCAAGTAGTTGATGTTTTCATGAAACACATGAGTTAGATGGTGTTTGGGAGAGTCAATAGATGTTTGTCAAGCACCCACGATGTTTGAAGACTGAAGAAATGATGGTTTTAGAGTTGTAAGCCCATTTGTTCCTTATCGGTTTATCGTGGAATATAAGAACTTCTAGGCCAAGTAGTTGATGTTTTCATGAAACACATGAGTTAGATGGTGTTTGGGAGAGTCAATAGATGTTTGTCAAGCACCCACGATGTTTGAAGACTGAAGAAATGATGGTTTTAGAGTTGTAAGCCCATTTGTTCCTTATCGGTTTATCGTGGAATATAAGAACTTCTAGGCCAAGTAGTTGATGTTTTCATGAAACACATGAGTTAGATGGTGTTTGGGAGAGTCAATAGATGTTTGTCAAGCACCCACGATGTTTGAAGACTAAAGAAATGATGGTTTAAGAGTTGTAAGCCCATTTGTTCCTTATCGGTTTATCATGGAATATAAGAACTTCTAGGCCAAGTAGTTGATGTTTTCATGAAACACATGAGTTAGATGGTGTTTGGGAGAGTCAATAGATGTTTGTCAAGCACCCACGATGTTTGAAGACTGAAGAAATGATGGTTTTAGAGTTGTAAGCCCATTTGTTCCTTATCGGTTTATCGTGGAATATAAGAACTTCTAGGCCAAGTAGTTGATGTTTTCATGAAACACATGAGTTAGATGGTGTTTGGGAGAGTCAATAGATGTTTGTCAAGCACCCACGATGTTTGAAGACTGAAGAAATGATGGTTTTAGAGTTGTAAGCCCATTTGTTCCTTATCGGTTTATCGTGGAATATAAGAACTTCTAGGCCAAGTAGTTGATGTTTTCATGAAACACATGAGTTAGATGGTGTTTGGGAGAGTCAATAGATGTTTGTCAAGCACCCACGATGTTTGAAGACTCAAGAAATGATGGTTTAAGAGTTGTAAGCCCATTTGTTCCTTATCGGTTTATCATGGAATATAGGAACTTCTAGGCCAAGTAGTTGATGTTTTCATGAAACACATGAGTTAGATGGTGTTTGGGAGAGTCAATAGATGTTTGTCAAGCACCCACGATGTTTGAAGACTGAAGAAATGATGGTTTAAGAGTTGTAAGCCCATTTGTTCCTTATCGGTTTATCATGGAATATAGGAACTTCTAGGCCAAGTAGTTGATGTTTTCATGAAACACATGAGTTAGATGGTGTTTGGGAGAGTCAATAGATGTTTGTCAAGCACCCACGATGTTTGAAGACTGAAGAAATGATGGTTTTAGAGTTGTAAGCCCATTTGTTCCTTATCGGTTTATCGTGGAATATAAGAACTTCTAGGCCAAGTAGTTGATGTTTTCATGAAACACATGAGTTAGATGGTGTTTGGGAGAGTCAATAGATGTTTGTCAAGCACCCACGATGTTTGAAGACTCAAGAAATGATGGTTTTAAGAGTTGTAAGCCCATTTGTTCCTTATCGGTTTATCATGGAATATAAGAACTTCTAGGCCAAGTAGTTGATGTTTTCATGAAACACATGAGTTAGATGGTGTTTGGGAGAGTCAATAGATGTTTGTCAAGCACCCACGATGTTTGAAGACTGAAGAAATGATGGTTTTAGAGTTGTAAGCCCATTTGTTCCTTATCGGTTTATCGTGGAATATAAGAACTTCTAGGCCAAGTAGTTGATGTTTTCATGAAACACATGAGTTAGATGGTGTTTGGGAGAGTCAATAGATGTTTGTCAAGCACCCACGATGTTTGAAGACTGAAGAAATGATGGTTTTAGAGTTGTAAGCCCATTTGTTCCTTATCGGTTTATCGTGGAATATAAGAACTTCTAGGCCAAGTAGTTGATGTTTTCATGAAACACATGAGTTAGATGGTGTTTGGGAGAGTCAATAGATGTTTGTCAAGCACCCACGATGTTTGAAGACTGAAGAAATGATGGTTTTAGAGTTGTAAGCCCATTTGTTCCTTATCGGTTTATCGTGGAATATAAGAACTTCTAGGCCAAGTAGTTGATGTTTTCATGAAACACATGAGTTAGATGGTGTTTGGGAGAGTCAATAGATGTTTGTCAAGCACCCACGATGTTTGAAGACTCAAGAAATGATGGTTTTAGAGTTGTAAGCCCATTTGTTCCTTATCGGTTTATCGTGGAATATAAGAACTTCTAGGCCAAGTAGTTGATGTTTTCATGAAACACATGAGTTAGATGGTGTTTGGGAGAGTCAATAGATGTTTGTCAAGCACCCACGATGTTTGAAGACTCAAGAAATGATGGTTTTAGAGTTGTAAGCCCATTTGTTCCTTATCGGTTTATCATGGAATATAAGAACTTCTAGGCCAAGTAGTTGATGTTTTCATGAAACACATGAGTTAGATGGTGTTTGGGAGAGTCAATAGATGTTTGTCAAGCACCCACGATGTTTGAAGACTGAAGAAATGATGGTTTAAGAGTTGTAAGCCCATTTGTTCCTTATCGGTTTATCATGGAATATAGGAACTTCTAGGCCAAGTAGTTGATGTTTTCATGAAACACATGAGTTAGATGGTGTTTGGGAGAGTCAATAGATGTTTGTCAAGCACCCACGATGTTTGAAGACTGAAGAAATGATGGTTTAAGAGTTGTAAGCCCATTTGTTCCTTATCGGTTTATCATGGAATATAGGAACTTCAAGGCCAAGTAGTTGATGTTTTCATGAAACACATGAGTTAGATGGTGTTTGGGAGAGTCAATAGATGTTTGTCAAGCACCCACGATGTTTGAAGACTCAAGAAATGATGGTTTAAGAGTTGTAAGCCCATTTGTTCCTTATCGGTTTATCATGGAATATAGGAACTTCAAGGCCAAGTAGTTGATGTTTTCATGAAACACATGAGTTAGATGGTGTTTGGGAGAGTCAATAGATGTTTGTCAAGCACCCACGATGTTTGAAGACTGAAGAAATGATGGTTTTAGAGTTGTAAGCCCATTTGTTCCTTATCGGTTTATCGTGGAATATAAGAACTTCTAGGCCAAGTAGTTGATGTTTTCATGAAACACATGAGTTAGATGGTGTTTGGGAGAGTCAATAGATGTTTGTCAAGCACCCACGATGTTTGAAGACTGAAGAAATGATGGTTTTAGAGTTGTAAGCCCATTTGTTCCTTATCGGTTTATCGTGGAATATAAGAACTTCTAGGCCAAGTAGTTGATGTTTTCATGAAACACATGAGTTAGATGGTGTTTGGGAGAGTCAATAGATGTTTGTCAAGCACCCACGATGTTTGAAGACTAAAGAAATGATGGTTTAAGAGTTGTAAGCCCATTTGTTCCTTATCGGTTTATCATGGAATATAGGAACTTCTAGGCCAAGTAGTTGATGTTTTCATGAAACACATGAGTTAGATGGTGTTTGGGAGAGTCAATAGATGTTTGTCAAGCACCCACGATGTTTGAAGACTGAAGAAATGATGGTTTAAGAGTTGTAAGCCCATTTGTTCCTTATCGGTTTATCATGGAATATAGGAACTTCTAGGCCAAGTAGTTGATGTTTTCATGAAACACATGAGTTAGATGGTGTTTGGGAGAGTCAATAGATGTTTGTCAAGCACCCACGATGTTTGAAGACTGAAGAAATGATGGTTTTAGAGTTGTAAGCCCATTTGTTCCTTATCGGTTTATCGTGGAATATAAGAACTTCTAGGCCAAGTAGTTGATGTTTTCATGAAACACATGAGTTAGATGGTGTTTGGGAGAGTCAATAGATGTTTGTCAAGCACCCACGATGTTTGAAGACTCGAAGAAATGATGGTTTTAGAGTTGTAAGCCCATTTGTTCCTTATCGGTTTATCGTGGAATATAAGAACTTCTAGGCCAAGTAGTTGATGTTTTCATGAAACACATGAGTTAGATGGTGTTTGGGAGAGTCAATAGATGTTTGTCAAGCACCCACGATGTTTGAAGACTGAAGAAATGATGGTTTTAGAGTTGTAAGCCCATTTGTTCCTTATCGGTTTATCGTGGAATATAAGAACTTCTAGGCCAAGTAGTTGATGTTTTCATGAAACACATGAGTTAGATGGTGTTTGGGAGAGTCAATAGATGTTTGTCAAGCACCCACGATGTTTGAAGACTGAAGAAATGATGGTTTAAGAGTTGTAAGCCCATTTGTTCCTTATCGGTTTATCATGGAATATAAGAACTTCTAGGCCAAGTAGTTGATGTTTTCATGAAACACATGAGTTAGATGGTGTTTGGGAGAGTCAATAGATGTTTGTCAAGCACCCACGATGTTTGAAGACTGAAGAAATGATGGTTTAAGAGTTGTAAGTCCATTTGATCCTTCACAGTTTATCATGGAATATAAGACTTCTAGGCCAAGTAGTTCATGTTTTCATGAAGCACATGAGTTAGATGGTGTTTGGGAGAGTCAATAGATGTTTGTCAAGCACCCACGGTGTTTGAAGACTGAAGAAATGATGGTTTTAGAGTTGTAAGCCCATTTGTTCCTTATCGGTTTATCGTGGAATATAAGAACTTCTAGGCCAAGTAGTTGATGTTTTCATGAAACACATGAGTTAGATGGTGTTTGGGAGAGTCAATAGATGTTTGTCAAGCACCCACGATGTTTGAAGACTGAAGAAATGATGGTTTTAAGAGTTGTAAGCCCATTTGTTCCTTATCGGTTTATCATGGAATATAGGAACTTCAAGGCCAAGTAGTTGATGTTTTCATGAAACACATGAGTTAGATGGTGTTTGGGAGAGTCAATAGATGTTTGTCAAGCACCCACGATGTTTTAAGAAACAATAAATGATGGTTTTAGAGTTGTAAGCCCATTTGTTCCTTATCGGTTTATCATGGAATATAAGAACTTCTAGGCCAAGTAGTTGATGTTTTCATGAAACACATGAGTTAGATGGTGTTTGGGAGAGTCAATAGATGTTTGTCAAGCACCCACGATGTTTGAAGACTGAAGAAATGATGGTTTTAGAGTTGTAAGCCCATTTGTTCCTTATCGGTTTATCATGGAATATAAGAACTTCTAGGCCAAGTAGTTGATGTTTTCATGAAACACATGAGTTAGATGGTGTTTGGGAGAGTCAATAGATGTTTGTCAAGCACCCACGATGTTTGAAGACTGAAGAAATGATGGTTTAAGAGTTGTAAGCCCATTTGTTCCTTATCGGTTTATCATGGAATATAAGAACTTCTAGGCCAAGTAGTTGATGTTTTCATGAAACACATGAGTTAGATGGTGTTTGGGAGAGTCAATAGATGTTTGTCAAGCACCCACGATGTTTGAAGACTGAAGAAATGATGGTTTAAGAGTTGTAAGCCCATTTGTTCCTTATCGGTTTATCATGGAATATAGGAACTTCAAAGCCAAGTAGTTGATGTTTTCATGAAACACATGAGTTAGATGGTGTTTGGGAGAGTCAATAGATGTTTGTCAAGCACCCACGATGTTTGAAGACTGAAGAAATGATGGTTTAAGAGTTGTAAGCCCATTTGTTCCTTATCGGTTTATCATGGAATATAGGAACTTCAAGGCCAAGTAGTTGATGTTTTCATGAAACACATGAGTTAGATGGTGTTTGGGAGAGTCAATAGATGTTTGTCAAGCACCCACGATGTTTGAAGACTCAAGAAATGATGGTTTAAGAGTTGTAAGCCCATTTGTTCCTTATCGGTTTATCATGGAATATAAGAACTTCTAGGCCAAGTAGTTGATGTTTTCATGAAACACATGAGTTAGATGGTGTTTGGGAGAGTCAATAGATGTTTGTCAAGCACCCACGATGTTTGAAGACTGAAGAAATGATGGTTTTAGAGTTGTAAGCCCATTTGTTCCTTATCGGTTTATCGTGGAATATAAGAACTTCTAGGCCAAGTAGTTGATGTTTTCATGAAACACATGAGTTAGATGGTGTTTGGGAGAGTCAATAGATGTTTGTCAAGCACCCACGATGTTTGAAGACTGAAGAAATGATGGTTTTAGAGTTGTAAGCCCATTTGTTCCTTATCGGTTTATCGTGGAATATAAGAACTTCTAGGCCAAGTAGTTGATGTTTTCATGAAACACATGAGTTAGATGGTGTTTGGGAGAGTCAATAGATGTTTGTCAAGCACCCACGATGTTTGAAGACTGAAGAAATGATGGTTTAAGAGTTGTAAGCCCATTTGTTCCTTATCGGTTTATCATGGAATATAGGAACTTCTAGGCCAAGTAGTTGATGTTTTCATGAAACACATGAGTTAGATGGTGTTTGGGAGAGTCAATAGATGTTTGTCAAGCACCCACGATGTTTGAAGACTGAAGAAATGATGGTTTAAGAGTTGTAAGCCCATTTGTTCCTTATCGGTTTATCATGGAATATAGGAACTTCAAGGCCAAGTAGTTGATGTTTTCATGAAACACATGAGTTAGATGGTGTTTGGGAGAGTCAATAGATGTTTGTCAAGCACCCACGATGTTTGAAGACTCAAGAAATGATGGTTTAAGAGTTGTAAGCCCATTTGTTCCTTATCGGTTTATCATGGAATATAGGAACTTCAAGGCCAAGTAGTTGATGTTTTCATGAAACACATGAGTTAGATGGTGTTTGGGAGAGTCAATAGATGTTTGTCAAGCACCCACGATGTTTGAAGACAGAAGAAATGATGGTTTAAGAGTTGTAAGCCCATTTGTTCCTTATCGGTTTATCATGGAATATAAGAACTTCTAGGCCAAGTAGTTGATGTTTTCATGAAACACATGAGTTAGATGGTGTTTGGGAGAGTCAATAGATGTTTGTCAAGCACCCACGATGTTTGAAGACTCAAGAAATGATGGTTTAAGAGTTGTAAGCCCATTTGTTCCTTATCGGTTTATCATGGAATATAGGAACTTCTAGGCCAAGTAGTTGATGTTTTCATGAAACACATGAGTTAGATGGTGTTTGGGAGAGTCAATAGATGTTTGTCAAGCACCCACGATGTTTGAAGACTGAAGAAATGATGGTTTAAGAGTTGTAAGCCCATTTGTTCCTTATCGGTTTATCATGGAATATAGGAACTTCTAGGCCAAGTAGTTGATGTTTTCATGAAACACATGAGTTAGATGGTGTTTGGGAGAGTCAATAGATGTTTGTCAAGCACCCACGATGTTTGAAGACTGAAGAAATGATGGTTTTAGAGTTGTAAGCCCATTTGTTCCTTATCGGTTTATCGTGGAATATAAGAACTTCTAGGCCAAGTAGTTGATGTTTTCATGAAACACATGAGTTAGATGGTGTTTGGGAGAGTCAATAGATGTTTGTCAAGCACCCACGATGTTTGAAGACTGAAGAAATGATGGTTTTAGAGTTGTAAGCCCATTTGTTCCTTATCGGTTTATCGTGGAATATAAGAACTTCTAGGCCAAGTAGTTGATGTTTTCATGAAACACATGAGTTAGATGGTGTTTGGGAGAGTCAATAGATGTTTGTCAAGCACCCACGATGTTTGAAGACTGAAGAAATGATGGTTTAAGAGTTGTAAGCCCATTTGTTCCTTATCGGTTTATCATGGAATATAAGAACTTCTAGGCCAAGTAGTTGATGTTTTCATGAAACACATGAGTTAGATGGTGTTTGGGAGAGTCAATAGATGTTTGTCAAGCACCCACGATGTTTGAAGACTGAAGAAATGATGGTTTTAGAGTTGTAAGCCCATTTGTTCCTTATCGGTTTATCGTGGAATATAAGAACTTCTAGGCCAAGTAGTTGATGTTTTCATGAAACACATGAGTTAGATGGTGTTTGGGAGAGTCAATAGATGTTTGTCAAGCACCCACGATGTTTGAAGACCGAAGAAATGATGGTTTTAGAGTTGTAAGCCCATTTGTTCCTTATCGGTTTATCGTGGAATATAAGAACTTCTAGGCCAAGTAGTTGATGTTTTCATGAAACACATGAGTTAGATGGTGTTTGGGAGAGTCAATAGATGTTTGTCAAGCACCCACGATGTTTGAAGACTGAAGAAATGATGGTTTAAGAGTTGTAAGCCCATTTGTTCCTTATCGGTTTATCATGGAATATAGGAACTTCAAAGCCAAGTAGTTGATGTTTTCATGAAACACATGAGTTAGATGGTGTTTGGGAGAGTCAATAGATGTTTGTCAAGCACCCACGATGTTTGAAGACTGAAGAAATGATGGTTTAAGAGTTGTAAGCCCATTTGTTCCTTCACGGTTTATCATGGAATATAAGAACTTCTAGGCCAAGTAGTTGATGTTTTCATGAAACACATGAGTTAGATGGTGTTTGGGAGAGTCAATAGATGTTTGTCAAGCACCCACGATGTTTGAAGACTGAAGAAATGATGGTTTTAGAGTTGTAAGCCCATTTGTTCCTTATCGGTTTATCGTGGAATATAAGAACTTCTAGGCCAAGTAGTTGATGTTTTCATGAAACACATGAGTTAGATGGTGTTTGGGAGAGTCAATAGATGTTTGTCAAGCACCCACGATGTTTGAAGACTGAAGAAATGATGGTTTAAGAGTTGTAAGCCCATTTGTTCCTTATCGGTTTATCATGGAATATAAGAACTTCTAGGCCAAGTAGTTGATGTTTTCATGAAACACATGAGTTAGATGGTGTTTGGGAGAGTCAATAGATGTTTGTCAAGCACCCACGATGTTTGAAGACTGAAGAAATGATGGTTTTAGAGTTGTAAGCCCATTTGTTCCTTATCGGTTTATCGTGGAATATAAGAACTTCTAGGCCAAGTAGTTGATGTTTTCATGAAACACATGAGTTAGATGGTGTTTGGGAGAGTCAATAGATGTTTGTCAAGCACCCACGATGTTTGAAGACTCAAGAAATGATGGTTTTAGAGTTGTAAGCCCATTTGTTCCTTATCGGTTTATCATGGAATATAAGAACTTCTAGGCCAAGTAGTTGATGTTTTCATGAAACACATGAGTTAGATGGTGTTTGGGAGAGTCAATAGATGTTTGTCAAGCACCCACGATGTTTGAAGACTGAAGAAATGATGGTTTAAGAGTTGTAAGCCCATTTGTTCCTTATCGGTTTATCATGGAATATAGGAACTTCTAGGCCAAGTAGTTGATGTTTTCATGAAACACATGAGTTAGATGGTGTTTGGGAGAGTCAATAGATGTTTGTCAAGCACCCACGATGTTTGAAGACTGAAGAAATGATGGTTTAAGAGTTGTAAGCCCATTTGTTCCTTATCGGTTTATCATGGAATATAGGAACTTCTAGGCCAAGTAGTTGATGTTTTCATGAAACACATGAGTTAGATGGTGTTTGGGAGAGTCAATAGATGTTTGTCAAGCACCCACGATGTTTGAAGACTGAAGAAATGATGGTTTAAGAGTTGTAAGCCCATTTGTTCCTTATCGGTTTATCATGGAATATAGGAACTTCTAGGCCAAGTAGTTGATGTTTTCATGAAACACATGAGTTAGATGGTGTTTGGGAGAGTCAATAGATGTTTGTCAAGCACCCACGATGTTTGAAGACTGAAGAAATGATGGTTTAAGAGTTGTAAGCCCATTTGTTCCTTATCGGTTTATCATGGAATATAGGAACTTCTAGGCCAAGTAGTTGATGTTTTCATGAAACACATGAGTTAGATGGTGTTTGGGAGAGTCAATAGATGTTTGTCAAGCACCCACGATGTTTGAAGACTGAAGAAATGATGGTTTTAGAGTTGTAAGCCCATTTGTTCCTTATCGGTTTATCGTGGAATATAAGAACTTCTAGGCCAAGTAGTTGATGTTTTCATGAAACACATGAGTTAGATGGTGTTTGGGAGAGTCAATAGATGTTTGTCAAGCACCCACGATGTTTGAAGACTGAAGAAATGATGGTTTTAGAGTTGTAAGCCCATTTGTTCCTTATCGGTTTATCGTGGAATATAAGAACTTCTAGGCCAAGTAGTTGATGTTTTCATGAAACACATGAGTTAGATGGTGTTTGGGAGAGTCAATAGATGTTTGTCAAGCACCCACGATGTTTGAAGACTGAAGAAATGATGGTTTAAGAGTTGTAAGCCCATTTGTTCCTTATCGGTTTATCATGGAATATAGGAACTTCTAGGCCAAGTAGTTGATGTTTTCATGAAACACATGAGTTAGATGGTGTTTGGGAGAGTCAATAGATGTTTGTCAAGCACCCACGATGTTTGAAGACTCAAGAAATGATGGTTTAAGAGTTGTAAGCCCATTTGTTCCTTATCGGTTTATCATGGAATATAAGAACTTCTAGGCCAAGTAGTTGATGTTTTCATGAAACACATGAGTTAGATGGTGTTTGGGAGAGTCAATAGATGTTTGTCAAGCACCCACGATGTTTGAAGACTGAAGAAATGATGGTTTAAGAGTTGTAAGCCCATTTGTTCCTTATCGGTTTATCATGGAATATAGGAACTTCTAGGCCAAGTAGTTGATGTTTTCATGAAACACATGAGTTAGATGGTGTTTGGGAGAGTCAATAGATGTTTGTCAAGCACCCACGATGTTTGAAGACTGAAGAAATGATGGTTTAAGAGTTGTAAGCCCATTTGTTCCTTATCGGTTTATCATGGAATATAGGAACTTCTAGGCCAAGTAGTTGATGTTTTCATGAAACACATGAGTTAGATGGTGTTTGGGAGAGTCAATAGATGTTTGTCAAGCACCCACGATGTTTGAAGACTGAAGAAATGATGGTTTAAGAGTTGTAAGCCCATTTGTTCCTTATCGGTTTATCATGGAATATAGGAACTTCTAGGCCAAGTAGTTGATGTTTTCATGAAACACATGAGTTAGATGGTGTTTGGGAGAGTCAATAGATGTTTGTCAAGCACCCACGATGTTTGAAGACTGAAGAAATGATGGTTTAAGAGTTGTAAGCCCATTTGTTCCTTATCGGTTTATCATGGAATATAGGAACTTCTAGGCCAAGTAGTTGATGTTTTCATGAAACACATGAGTTAGATGGTGTTTGGGAGAGTCAATAGATGTTTGTCAAGCACCCACGATGTTTGAAGACTGAAGAAATGATGGTTTTAGAGTTGTAAGCCCATTTGTTCCTTATCGGTTTATCGTGGAATATAAGAACTTCTAGGCCAAGTAGTTGATGTTTTCATGAAACACATGAGTTAGATGGTGTTTGGGAGAGTCAATAGATGTTTGTCAAGCACCCACGATGTTTGAAGACTGAAGAAATGATGGTTTTAGAGTTGTAAGCCCATTTGTTCCTTATCGGTTTATCGTGGAATATAAGAACTTCTAGGCCAAGTAGTTGATGTTTTCATGAAACACATGAGTTAGATGGTGTTTGGGAGAGTCAATAGATGTTTGTCAAGCACCCACGATGTTTGAAGACTAAAGAAATGATGGTTTAAGAGTTGTAAGCCCATTTGTTCCTTATCGGTTTATCATGGAATATAAGAACTTCTAGGCCAAGTAGTTGATGTTTTCATGAAACACATGAGTTAGATGGTGTTTGGGAGAGTCAATAGATGTTTGTCAAGCACCCACGATGTTTGAAGACTGAAGAAATGATGGTTTAAGAGTTGTAAGCCCATTTGTTCCTTATCGGTTTATCATGGAATATAGGAACTTCTAGGCCAAGTAGTTGATGTTTTCATGAAACACATGAGTTAGATGGTGTTTGGGAGAGTCAATAGATGTTTGTCAAGCACCCACGATGTTTGAAGACTGAAGAAATGATGGTTTAAGAGTTGTAAGCCCATTTGTTCCTTATCGGTTTATCATGGAATATAGGAACTTCAAAGCCAAGTAGTTGATGTTTTCATGAAACACATGAGTTAGATGGTGTTTGGGAGAGTCAATAGATGTTTGTCAAGCACCCACGATGTTTGAAGACTGAAGAAATGATGGTTTAAGAGTTGTAAGCCCATTTGTTCCTTATCGGTTTATCATGGAATATAGGAACTTCTAGGCCAAGTAGTTGATGTTTTCATGAAACACATGAGTTAGATGGTGTTTGGGAGAGTCAATAGATGTTTGTCAAGCACCCACGATGTTTGAAGACTGAAGAAATGATGGTTTAAGAGTTGTAAGCCCATTTGTTCCTTATCGGTTTATCATGGAATATAGGAACTTCAAGGCCAAGTAGTTGATGTTTTCATGAAACACATGAGTTAGATGGTGTTTGGGAGAGTCAATAGATGTTTGTCAAGCACCCACGATGTTTGAAGTCTGAAGAAATGATGGTTTAAGAGTTGTAAGCCCATTTGTTCCTTATCGGTTTATCATGGAATATAAGAACTTCTAGGCCAAGTAGTTGATGTTTTCATGAAACACATGAGTTAGATGGTGTTTGGGAGAGTCAATAGATGTTTGTCAAGCACCCACGATGTTTGAAGACTGAAGAAATGATGGTTTTAGAGTTGTAAGCCCATTTGTTCCTTATCGGTTTATCGTGGAATATAAGAACTTCTAGGCCAAGTAGTTGATGTTTTCATGAAACACATGAGTTAGATGGTGTTTGGGAGAGTCAATAGATGTTTGTCAAGCACCCACGATGTTTGAAGACTGAAGAAATGATGGTTTTAGAGTTGTAAGCCCATTTGTTCCTTATCGGTTTATCGTGGAATATAAGAACTTCTAGGCCAAGTAGTTGATGTTTTCATGAAACACATGAGTTAGATGGTGTTTGGGAGAGTCAATAGATGTTTGTCAAGCACCCACGATGTTTGAAGACTGAAGAAATGATGGTTTAAGAGTTGTAAGCCCATTTGTTCCTTCACGGTTTATCATGGATTATAAGAACTTCTAGGCCAAGTAGTTGATGTTTTCATGAAACACATGAGTTAGATGGTGTTTGGGAGAGTCAATAGATGTTTGTCAAGCACCCACGATGTTTGAAGACTGAAGAAATGATGGTTTAAGAGTTGTAAGCCCATTTGTTCCTTATCGGTTTATCATGGAATATAGGAACTTCTAGGCCAAGTAGTTGATGTTTTCATGAAACACATGAGTTAGATGGTGTTTGGGAGAGTCAATAGATGTTTGTCAAGCACCCACGATGTTTGAAGACTGAAGAAATGATGGTTTTAGAGTTGTAAGCCCATTTGTTCCTTATCGGTTTATCGTGGAATATAAGAACTTCTAGGCCAAGTAGTTGATGTTTTCATGAAACACATGAGTTAGATGGTGTTTGGGAGAGTCAATAGATGTTTGTCAAGCACCCACGATGTTTGAAGACTCAAGAAATGATGGTTTTAAGAGTTGTAAGCCCATTTGTTCCTTATCGGTTTATCATGGAATATAAGAACTTCTAGGCCAAGTAGTTGATGTTTTCATGAAACACATGAGTTAGATGGTGTTTGGGAGAGTCAATAGATGTTTGTCAAGCACCCACGATGTTTGAAGACTGAAGAAATGATGGTTTAAGAGTTGTAAGCCCATTTGTTCCTTATCGGTTTATCATGGAATATAGGAACTTCTAGGCCAAGTAGTTGATGTTTTCATGAAACACATGAGTTAGATGGTGTTTGGGAGAGTCAATAGATGTTTGTCAAGCACCCACGATGTTTGAAGACTGAAGAAATGATGGTTTAAGAGTTGTAAGCCCATTTGTTCCTTATCGGTTTATCATGGAATATAGGAACTTCTAGGCCAAGTAGTTGATGTTTTCATGAAACACATGAGTTAGATGGTGTTTGGGAGAGTCAATAGATGTTTGTCAAGCACCCACGATGTTTGAAGACTGAAGAAATGATGGTTTTAGAGTTGTAAGCCCATTTGTTCCTTATCGGTTTATCGTGGAATATAAGAACTTCTAGGCCAAGTAGTTGATGTTTTCATGAAACACATGAGTTAGATGGTGTTTGGGAGAGTCAATAGATGTTTGTCAAGCACCCACGATGTTTGAAGACTGAAGAAATGATGGTTTAAGAGTTGTAAGCCCATTTGTTCCTTATCGGTTTATCATGGAATATAGGAACTTCTAGGCCAAGTAGTTGATGTTTTCATGAAACACATGAGTTAGATGGTGTTTGGGAGAGTCAATAGATGTTTGTCAAGCACCCACGATGTTTGAAGACTGAAGAAATGATGGTTTTAGAGTTGTAAGCCCATTTGTTCCTTATCGGTTTATCGTGGAATATAAGAACTTCTAGGCCAAGTAGTTGATGTTTTCATGAAACACATGAGTTAGATGGTGTTTGGGAGAGTCAATAGATGTTTGTCAAGCACCCACGATGTTTGAAGACTGAAGAAATGATGGTTTAAGAGTTGTAAGCCCATTTGTTCCTTATCGGTTTATCATGGAATATAGGAACTTCTAGGCCAAGTAGTTGATGTTTTCATGAAACACATGAGTTAGATGGTGTTTGGGAGAGTCAATAGATGTTTGTCAAGCACCCACGATGTTTGAAGACTGAAGAAATGATGGTTTTAGAGTTGTAAGCCCATTTGTTCCTTATCGGTTTATCGTGGAATATAAGAACTTCTAGGCCAAGTAGTTGATGTTTTCATGAAACACATGAGTTAGATGGTGTTTGGGAGAGTCAATAGATGTTTGTCAAGCACCCACGATGTTTGAAGACTCGAAGAAATGATGGTTTAAGAGTTGTAAGCCCATTTGTTCCTTATCGGTTTATCATGGAATATAAGAACTTCTAGGCCAAGTAGTTGATGTTTTCATGAAACACATGAGTTAGATGGTGTTTGGGAGAGTCAATAGATGTTTGTCAAGCACCCACGATGTTTGAAGACTAAAGAAATGATGGTTTTAGAGTTGTAAGCCCATTTGTTCCTTATCGGTTTATCATGGAATATAAGAACTTCTAGGCCAAGTAGTTGATGTTTTCATGAAACACATGAGTTAGATGGTGTTTGGGAGAGTCAATAGATGTTTGTCAAGCACCCACGATGTTTGAAGACTGAAGAAATGATGGTTTAAGAGTTGTAAGCCCATTTGTTCCTTATCGGTTTATCATGGAATATAGGAACTTCTAGGCCAAGTAGTTGATGTTTTCATGAAACACATGAGTTAGATGGTGTTTGGGAGAGTCAATAGATGTTTGTCAAGCACCCACGATGTTTGAAGACTCAAGAAATGATGGTTTAAGAGTTGTAAGCCCATTTGTTCCTTATCGGTTTATCATGGAATATAAGAACTTCTAGGCCAAGTAGTTGATGTTTTCATGAAACACATGAGTTAGATGGTGTTTGGGAGAGTCAATAGATGTTTGTCAAGCACCCACGATGTTTGAAGACTGAAGAAATGATGGTTTAAGAGTTGTAAGCCCATTTGTTCCTTATCGGTTTATCATGGAATATAGGAACTTCTAGGCCAAGTAGTTGATGTTTTCATGAAACACATGAGTTAGATGGTGTTTGGGAGAGTCAATAGATGTTTGTCAAGCACCCACGATGTTTGAAGACTCAAGAAATGATGGTTTAAGAGTTGTAAGCCCATTTGTTCCTTATCGGTTTATCATGGAATATAAGAACTTCTAGGCCAAGTAGTTGATGTTTTCATGAAACACATGAGTTAGATGGTGTTTGGGAGAGTCAATAGATGTTTGTCAAGCACCCACGATGTTTGAAGACTGAAGAAATGATGGTTTAAGAGTTGTAAGCCCATTTGTTCCTTATCGGTTTATCATGGAATATAGGAACTTCTAGGCCAAGTAGTTGATGTTTTCATGAAACACATGAGTTAGATGGTGTTTGGGAGAGTCAATAGATGTTTGTCAAGCACCCACGATGTTTGAAGACTGAAGAAATGATGGTTTAAGAGTTGTAAGCCCATTTGTTCCTTATCGGTTTATCATGGAATATAGGAACTTCTAGGCCAAGTAGTTGATGTTTTCATGAAACACATGAGTTAGATGGTGTTTGGGAGAGTCAATAGATGTTTGTCAAGCACCCACGATGTTTGAAGACTGAAGAAATGATGGTTTTAGAGTTGTAAGCCCATTTGTTCCTTATCGGTTTATCGTGGAATATAAGAACTTCTAGGCCAAGTAGTTGATGTTTTCATGAAACACATGAGTTAGATGGTGTTTGGGAGAGTCAATAGATGTTTGTCAAGCACCCACGATGTTTGAAGACTGAAGAAATGATGGTTTTAGAGTTGTAAGCCCATTTGTTCCTTATCGGTTTATCGTGGAATATAAGAACTTCTAGGCCAAGTAGTTGATGTTTTCATGAAACACATGAGTTAGATGGTGTTTGGGAGAGTCAATAGATGTTTGTCAAGCACCCACGATGTTTGAAGACTGAAGAAATGATGGTTTTAGAGTTGTAAGCCCATTTGTTCCTTATCGGTTTATCGTGGAATATAAGAACTTCTAGGCCAAGTAGTTGATGTTTTCATGAAACACATGAGTTAGATGGTGTTTGGGAGAGTCAATAGATGTTTGTCAAGCACCCACGATGTTTGAAGACTGAAGAAATGATGGTTTTAGAGTTGTAAGCCCATTTGTTCCTTATCGGTTTATCGTGGAATATAAGAACTTCTAGGCCAAGTAGTTGATGTTTTCATGAAACACATGAGTTAGATGGTGTTTGGGAGAGTCAATAGATGTTTGTCAAGCACCCACGATGTTTGAAGACTGAAGAAATGATGGTTTAAGAGTTGTAAGCCCATTTGTTCCTTATCGGTTTATCATGGAATATAGGAACTTCTAGGCCAAGTAGTTGATGTTTTCATGAAACACATGAGTTAGATGGTGTTTGGGAGAGTCAATAGATGTTTGTCAAGCACCCACGATGTTTGAAGACTGAAGAAATGATGGTTTAAGAGTTGTAAGCCCATTTGTTCCTTATCGGTTTATCATGGAATATAGGAACTTCAAGGCCAAGTAGTTGATGTTTTCATGAAACACATGAGTTAGATGGTGTTTGGGAGAGTCAATAGATGTTTGTCAAGCACCCACGATGTTTGAAGAGTGAAGAAATGATGGTTTAAGAGTTGTAAGCCCATTTGTTCCTTATCGGTTTATCATGGAATATAGGAACTTCTAGGCCAAGTAGTTGATGTTTTCATGAAACACATGAGTTAGATGGTGTTTGGGAGAGTCAATAGATGTTTGTCAAGCACCCACGATGTTTGAAGACTGAAGAAATGATGGTTTTAGAGTTGTAAGCCCATTTGTTCCTTATCGGTTTATCGTGGAATATAAGAACTTCTAGGCCAAGTAGTTGATGTTTTCATGAAACACATGAGTTAGATGGTGTTTGGGAGAGTCAATAGATGTTTGTCAAGCACCCACGATGTTTGAAGACTGAAGAAATGATGGTTTTAGAGTTGTAAGCCCATTTGTTCCTTATCGGTTTATCGTGGAATATAAGAACTTCTAGGCCAAGTAGTTGATGTTTTCATGAAACACATGAGTTAGATGGTGTTTGGGAGAGTCAATAGATGTTTGTCAAGCACCCACGATGTTTGAAGACTGAAGAAATGATGGTTTAAGAGTTGTAAGCCCATTTGTTCCTTATCGGTTTATCATGGAATATAGGAACTTCTAGGCCAAGTAGTTGATGTTTTCATGAAACACATGAGTTAGATGGTGTTTGGGAGAGTCAATAGATGTTTGTCAAGCACCCACGATGTTTGAAGACTGAAGAAATGATGGTTTAAGAGTTGTAAGCCCATTTGTTCCTTATCGGTTTATCATGGAATATAGGAACTTCAAGGCCAAGTAGTTGATGTTTTCATGAAACACATGAGTTAGATGGTGTTTGGGAGAGTCAATAGATGTTTGTCAAGCACCCACGATGTTTGAAGAATGAAGAAATGATGGTTTAAGAGTTGTAAGCCCATTTGTTCCTTATCGGTTTATCATGGAATATAAGAACTTCTAGGCCAAGTAGTTGATGTTTTCATGAAACACATGAGTTAGATGGTGTTTGGGAGAGTCAATAGATGTTTGTCAAGCACCCACGATGTTTGAAGACTGAAGAAATGATGGTTTTAGAGTTGTAAGCCCATTTGTTCCTTATCGGTTTATCGTGGAATATAAGAACTTCTAGGCCAAGTAGTTGATGTTTTCATGAAACACATGAGTTAGATGGTGTTTGGGAGAGTCAATAGATGTTTGTCAAGCACCCACGATGTTTGAAGACTGAAGAAATGATGGTTTAAGAGTTGTAAGCCCATTTGTTCCTTATCGGTTTATCATGGAATATAGGAACTTCTAGGCCAAGTAGTTGATGTTTTCATGAAACACATGAGTTAGATGGTGTTTGGGAGAGTCAATAGATGTTTGTCAAGCACCCACGATGTTTGAAGACTGAAGAAATGATGGTTTAAGAGTTGTAAGCCCATTTGTTCCTTCACGGTTTATCATGGAATATAAGAACTTCTAGGCCAAGTAGTTGATGTTTTCATGAAACACATGAGTTAGATGGTGTTTGGGAGAGTCAATAGATGTTTGTCAAGCACCCACGATGTTTGAAGACTGAAGAAATGATGGTTTAAGAGTTGTAAGCCCATTTGTTCCTTATCGGTTTATCATGGAATATAGGAACTTCTAGGCCAAGTAGTTGATGTTTTCATGAAACACATGAGTTAGATGGTGTTTGGGAGAGTCAATAGATGTTTGTCAAGCACCCACGATGTTTGAAGACTCAAGAAATGATGGTTTAAGAGTTGTAAGCCCATTTGTTCCTTATCGGTTTATCATGGAATATAAGAACTTCTAGGCCAAGTAGTTGATGTTTTCATGAAACACATGAGTTAGATGGTGTTTGGGAGAGTCAATAGATGTTTGTCAAGCACCCACGATGTTTGAAGACTGAAGAAATGATGGTTTAAGAGTTGTAAGCCCATTTGTTCCTTATCGGTTTATCATGGAATATAGGAACTTCAAGGCCAAGTAGTTGATGTTTTCATGAAACACATGAGTTAGATGGTGTTTGGGAG
Source organism: Styphnolobium japonicum (assembly GCA_023212625.1). Taxonomy (NCBI): domain Eukaryota; kingdom Viridiplantae; phylum Streptophyta; class Magnoliopsida; order Fabales; family Fabaceae; genus Styphnolobium; species Styphnolobium japonicum. The sequence continues at coordinate 53,737 of JALBWW010000086.1, forward strand.
AGTCAATAGATGTTTGTCAAGCACCCACGATGTTTGAAGACCAAGAAATGATGGTTTAAGAGTTGTAAGCCCATTTGTTCCTTATCGGTTTATCATGGAATATAGGAACTTCTAGGCCAAGTAGTTGATGTTTTCATGAAACACATGAGTTAGATGGTGTTTGGGAGAGTCAATAGATGTTTGTCAAGCACCCACGATGTTTGAAGACTGAAGAAATGATGGTTTAAGAGTTGTAAGCCCATTTGTTCCTTATCGGTTTATCATGGAATATAGGAACTTCTAGGCCAAGTAGTTGATGTTTTCATGAAACACATGAGTTAGATGGTGTTTGGGAGAGTCAATAGATGTTTGTCAAGCACCCACGATGTTTGAAGACTGAAGAAATGATGGTTTTAGAGTTGTAAGCCCATTTGTTCCTTATCGGTTTATCGTGGAATATAAGAACTTCTAGGCCAAGTAGTTGATGTTTTCATGAAACACATGAGTTAGATGGTGTTTGGGAGAGTCAATAGATGTTTGTCAAGCACCCACGATGTTTGAAGACTGAAGAAATGATGGTTTTAGAGTTGTAAGCCCATTTGTTCCTTATCGGTTTATCGTGGAATATAAGAACTTCTAGGCCAAGTAGTTGATGTTTTCATGAAACACATGAGTTAGATGGTGTTTGGGAGAGTCAATAGATGTTTGTCAAGCACCCACGATGTTTGAAGACTGAAGAAATGATGGTTTAAGAGTTGTAAGCCCATTTGTTCCTTATCGGTTTATCATGGAATATAGGAACTTCTAGGCCAAGTAGTTGATGTTTTCATGAAACACATGAGTTAGATGGTGTTTGGGAGAGTCAATAGATGTTTGTCAAGCACCCACGATGTTTGAAGACTGAAGAAATGATGGTTTAAGAGTTGTAAGCCCATTTGTTCCTTATCGGTTTATCATGGAATATAGGAACTTCTAGGCCAAGTAGTTGATGTTTTCATGAAACACATGAGTTAGATGGTGTTTGGGAGAGTCAATAGATGTTTGTCAAGCACCCACGATGTTTGAAGACTGAAGAAATGATGGTTTTAGAGTTGTAAGCCCATTTGTTCCTTATCGGTTTATCGTGGAATATAAGAACTTCTAGGCCAAGTAGTTGATGTTTTCATGAAACACATGAGTTAGATGGTGTTTGGGAGAGTCAATAGATGTTTGTCAAGCACCCACGATGTTTGAAGACTGAAGAAATGATGGTTTAAGAGTTGTAAGCCCATTTGTTCCTTATCGGTTTATCATGGAATATAGGAACTTCAAGGCCAAGTAGTTGATGTTTTCATGAAACACATGAGTTAGATGGTGTTTGGGAGAGTCAATAGATGTTTGTCAAGCACCCACGATGTTTGAAGACGGAAGAAATGATGGTTTAAGAGTTGTAAGCCCATTTGTTCCTTCACGGTTTATCATGGAATATAAGAACTTCTAGGCCAAGTAGTTGATGTTTTCATGAAACACATGAGTTAGATGGTGTTTGGGAGAGTCAATAGATGTTTGTCAAGCACCCACGATGTTTGAAGACTGAAGAAATGATGGTTTAAGAGTTGTAAGCCCATTTGTTCCTTATCGGTTTATCATGGAATATAAGAACTTCTAGGCCAAGTAGTTGATGTTTTCATGAAACACATGAGTTAGATGGTGTTTGGGAGAGTCAATAGATGTTTGTCAAGCACCCACGATGTTTGAAGACTGAAGAAATGATGGTTTTAGAGTTGTAAGCCCATTTGTTCCTTATCGGTTTATCGTGGAATATAAGAACTTCTAGGCCAAGTAGTTGATGTTTTCATGAAACACATGAGTTAGATGGTGTTTGGGAGAGTCAATAGATGTTTGTCAAGCACCCACGATGTTTGAAGACTGAAGAAATGATGGTTTAAGAGTTGTAAGCCCATTTGTTCCTTATCGGTTTATCATGGAATATAGGAACTTCTAGGCCAAGTAGTTGATGTTTTCATGAAACACATGAGTTAGATGGTGTTTGGGAGAGTCAATAGATGTTTGTCAAGCACCCACGATGTTTGAAGACTGAAGAAATGATGGTTTAAGAGTTGTAAGCCCATTTGTTCCTTATCGGTTTATCATGGAATATAGGAACTTCTAGGCCAAGTAGTTGATGTTTTCATGAAACACATGAGTTAGATGGTGTTTGGGAGAGTCAATAGATGTTTGTCAAGCACCCACGATGTTTGAAGACTGAAGAAATGATGGTTTTAGAGTTGTAAGCCCATTTGTTCCTTATCGGTTTATCGTGGAATATAAGAACTTCTAGGCCAAGTAGTTGATGTTTTCATGAAACACATGAGTTAGATGGTGTTTGGGAGAGTCAATAGATGTTTGTCAAGCACCCACGATGTTTGAAGACTCAAGAAATGATGGTTTAAGAGTTGTAAGCCCATTTGTTCCTTATCGGTTTATCATGGAATATAGGAACTTCTAGGCCAAGTAGTTGATGTTTTCATGAAACACATGAGTTAGATGGTGTTTGGGAGAGTCAATAGATGTTTGTCAAGCACCCACGATGTTTGAAGACTGAAGAAATGATGGTTTAAGAGTTGTAAGCCCATTTGTTCCTTCACGGTTTATCATGGAATATAAGAACTTCTAGGCCAAGTAGTTGATGTTTTCATGAAACACATGAGTTAGATGGTGTTTGGGAGAGTCAATAGATGTTTGTCAAGCACCCACGATGTTTGAAGACTGAAGAAATGATGGTTTTAGAGTTGTAAGCCCATTTGTTCCTTATCGGTTTATCGTGGAATATAAGAACTTCTAGGCCAAGTAGTTGATGTTTTCATGAAACACATGAGTTAGATGGTGTTTGGGAGAGTCAATAGATGTTTGTCAAGCACCCACGATGTTTGAAGACTGAAGAAATGATGGTTTTAGAGTTGTAAGCCCATTTGTTCCTTATCGGTTTATCGTGGAATATAAGAACTTCTAGGCCAAGTAGTTGATGTTTTCATGAAACACATGAGTTAGATGGTGTTTGGGAGAGTCAATAGATGTTTGTCAAGCACCCACGATGTTTGAAGACTGAAGAAATGATGGTTTAAGAGTTGTAAGCCCATTTGTTCCTTCACGGTTTATCATGGAATATAAGAACTTCTAGGCCAAGTAGTTGATGTTTTCATGAAACACATGAGTTAGATGGTGTTTGGGAGAGTCAATAGATGTTTGTCAAGCACCCACGATGTTTGAAGACTGAAGAAATGATGGTTTTAGAGTTGTAAGCCCATTTGTTCCTTATCGGTTTATCGTGGAATATAAGAACTTCTAGGCCAAGTAGTTGATGTTTTCATGAAACACATGAGTTAGATGGTGTTTGGGAGAGTCAATAGATGTTTGTCAAGCACCCACGATGTTTGAAGACTGAAGAAATGATGGTTTTAGAGTTGTAAGCCCATTTGTTCCTTATCGGTTTATCGTGGAATATAAGAACTTCTAGGCCAAGTAGTTGATGTTTTCATGAAACACATGAGTTAGATGGTGTTTGGGAGAGTCAATAGATGTTTGTCAAGCACCCACGATGTTTGAAGACTGAAGAAATGATGGTTTAAGAGTTGTAAGCCCATTTGTTCCTTCACGGTTTATCATGGATTATAAGAACTTCTAGGCCAAGTAGTTGATGTTTTCATGAAACACATGAGTTAGATGGTGTTTGGGAGAGTCAATAGATGTTTGTCAAGCACCCACGATGTTTGAAGACTGAAGAAATGATGGTTTTAGAGTTGTAAGCCCATTTGTTCCTTATCGGTTTATCGTGGAATATAAGAACTTCTAGGCCAAGTAGTTGATGTTTTCATGAAACACATGAGTTAGATGGTGTTTGGGAGAGTCAATAGATGTTTGTCAAGCACCCACGATGTTTGAAGACTGAAGAAATGATGGTTTTAGAGTTGTAAGCCCATTTGTTCCTTATCGGTTTATCGTGGAATATAAGAACTTCTAGGCCAAGTAGTTGATGTTTTCATGAAACACATGAGTTAGATGGTGTTTGGGAGAGTCAATAGATGTTTGTCAAGCACCCACGATGTTTGAAGACTGAAGAAATGATGGTTTAAGAGTTGTAAGCCCATTTGTTCCTTCACGGTTTATCATGGATTATAAGAACTTCTAGGCCAAGTAGTTGATGTTTTCATGAAACACATGAGTTAGATGGTGTTTGGGAGAGTCAATAGATGTTTGTCAAGCACCCACGATGTTTGAAGACTGAAGAAATGATGGTTTTAGAGTTGTAAGCCCATTTGTTCCTTATCGGTTTATCGTGGAATATAAGAACTTCTAGGCCAAGTAGTTGATGTTTTCATGAAACACATGAGTTAGATGGTGTTTGGGAGAGTCAATAGATGTTTGTCAAGCACCCACGATGTTTGAAGACTGAAGAAATGATGGTTTTAGAGTTGTAAGCCCATTTGTTCCTTATCGGTTTATCGTGGAATATAAGAACTTCTAGGCCAAGTAGTTGATGTTTTCATGAAACACATGAGTTAGATGGTGTTTGGGAGAGTCAATAGATGTTTGTCAAGCACCCACGATGTTTGAAGACTGAAGAAATGATGGTTTAAGAGTTGTAAGCCCATTTGTTCCTTATCGGTTTATCATGGAATATAGGAACTTCTAGGCCAAGTAGTTGATGTTTTCATGAAACACATGAGTTAGATGGTGTTTGGGAGAGTCAATAGATGTTTGTCAAGCACCCACGATGTTTGAAGACTGAAGAAATGATGGTTTAAGAGTTGTAAGCCCATTTGTTCCTTATCGGTTTATCATGGAATATAGGAACTTCTAGGCCAAGTAGTTGATGTTTTCATGAAACACATGAGTTAGATGGTGTTTGGGAGAGTCAATAGATGTTTGTCAAGCACCCACGATGTTTGAAGACTGAAGAAATGATGGTTTTAGAGTTGTAAGCCCATTTGTTCCTTATCGGTTTATCGTGGAATATAAGAACTTCTAGGCCAAGTAGTTGATGTTTTCATGAAACACATGAGTTAGATGGTGTTTGGGAGAGTCAATAGATGTTTGTCAAGCACCCACGATGTTTGAAGACTGAAGAAATGATGGTTTAAGAGTTGTAAGCCCATTTGTTCCTTATCGGTTTATCATGGAATATAGGAACTTCTAGGCCAAGTAGTTGATGTTTTCATGAAACACATGAGTTAGATGGTGTTTGGGAGAGTCAATAGATGTTTGTCAAGCACCCACGATGTTTGAAGACTGAAGAAATGATGGTTTAAGAGTTGTAAGCCCATTTGTTCCTTATCGGTTTATCATGGAATATAGGAACTTCAAGGCCAAGTAGTTGATGTTTTCATGAAACACATGAGTTAGATGGTGTTTGGGAGAGTCAATAGATGTTTGTCAAGCACCCACGATGTTTGAAGACTGAAGAAATGATGGTTTAAGAGTTGTAAGCCCATTTGTTCCTTATCGGTTTATCATGGAATATAGGAACTTCTAGGCCAAGTAGTTGATGTTTTCATGAAACACATGAGTTAGATGGTGTTTGGGAGAGTCAATAGATGTTTGTCAAGCACCCACGATGTTTGAAGACTGAAGAAATGATGGTTTAAGAGTTGTAAGCCCATTTGTTCCTTCACGGTTTATCATGGAATATAAGAACTTCTAGGCCAAGTAGTTGATGTTTTCATGAAACACATGAGTTAGATGGTGTTTGGGAGAGTCAATAGATGTTTGTCAAGCACCCACGATGTTTGAAGACTGAAGAAATGATGGTTTTAGAGTTGTAAGCCCATTTGTTCCTTATCGGTTTATCGTGGAATATAAGAACTTCTAGGCCAAGTAGTTGATGTTTTCATGAAACACATGAGTTAGATGGTGTTTGGGAGAGTCAATAGATGTTTGTCAAGCACCCACGATGTTTGAAGACTGAAGAAATGATGGTTTTAGAGTTGTAAGCCCATTTGTTCCTTATCGGTTTATCGTGGAATATAAGAACTTCTAGGCCAAGTAGTTGATGTTTTCATGAAACACATGAGTTAGATGGTGTTTGGGAGAGTCAATAGATGTTTGTCAAGCACCCACGATGTTTGAAGACTCAAGAAATGATGGTTTAAGAGTTGTAAGCCCATTTGTTCCTTATCGGTTTATCATGGAATATAAGAACTTCTAGGCCAAGTAGTTGATGTTTTCATGAAACACATGAGTTAGATGGTGTTTGGGAGAGTCAATAGATGTTTGTCAAGCACCCACGATGTTTGAAGACTGAAGAAATGATGGTTTTAGAGTTGTAAGCCCATTTGTTCCTTATCGGTTTATCGTGGAATATAAGAACTTCTAGGCCAAGTAGTTGATGTTTTCATGAAACACATGAGTTAGATGGTGTTTGGGAGAGTCAATAGATGTTTGTCAAGCACCCACGATGTTTGAAGTCTGAAGAAATGATGGTTTTAGAGTTGTAAGCCCATTTGTTCCTTATCGGTTTATCATGGAATATAAGAACTTCTAGGCCAAGTAGTTGATGTTTTCATGAAACACATGAGTTAGATGGTGTTTGGGAGAGTCAATAGATGTTTGTCAAGCACCCACGATGTTTGAAGACTGAAGAAATGATGGTTTAAGAGTTGTAAGCCCATTTGTTCCTTCACGGTTTATCATGGATTATAAGAACTTCTAGGCCAAGTAGTTGATGTTTTCATGAAACACATGAGTTAGATGGTGTTTGGGAGAGTCAATAGATGTTTGTCAAGCACCCACGATGTTTGAAGACTGAAGAAATGATGGTTTTAGAGTTGTAAGCCCATTTGTTCCTTATCGGTTTATCGTGGAATATAAGAACTTCTAGGCCAAGTAGTTGATGTTTTCATGAAACACATGAGTTAGATGGTGTTTGGGAGAGTCAATAGATGTTTGTCAAGCACCCACGATGTTTGAAGACTGAAGAAATGATGGTTTTAGAGTTGTAAGCCCATTTGTTCCTTATCGGTTTATCGTGGAATATAAGAACTTCTAGGCCAAGTAGTTGATGTTTTCATGAAACACATGAGTTAGATGGTGTTTGGGAGAGTCAATAGATGTTTGTCAAGCACCCACGATGTTTGAAGACTGAAGAAATGATGGTTTAAGAGTTGTAAGCCCATTTGTTCCTTCACGGTTTATCATGGATTATAAGAACTTCTAGGCCAAGTAGTTGATGTTTTCATGAAACACATGAGTTAGATGGTGTTTGGGAGAGTCAATAGATGTTTGTCAAGCACCCACGATGTTTGAAGACTGAAGAAATGATGGTTTTAGAGTTGTAAGCCCATTTGTTCCTTATCGGTTTATCGTGGAATATAAGAACTTCTAGGCCAAGTAGTTGATGTTTTCATGAAACACATGAGTTAGATGGTGTTTGGGAGAGTCAATAGATGTTTGTCAAGCACCCACGATGTTTGAAGATTGAAGAAATGATGGTTTTAGAGTTGTAAGCCCATTTGTTCCTTATCGGTTTATCATGGAATATAGGAACTTCTAGGCCAAGTAGTTGATGTTTTCATGAAACACATGAGTTAGATGGTGTTTGGGAGAGTCAATAGATGTTTGTCAAGCACCCACGATGTTTGAAGACTGAAGAAATGATGGTTTAAGAGTTGTAAGCCCATTTGTTCCTTATCGGTTTATCATGGAATATAGGAACTTCTAGGCCAAGTAGTTGATGTTTTCATGAAACACATGAGTTAGATGGTGTTTGGGAGAGTCAATAGATGTTTGTCAAGCACCCACGATGTTTGAAGACTGAAGAAATGATGGTTTTAGAGTTGTAAGCCCATTTGTTCCTTATCGGTTTATCGTGGAATATAAGAACTTCTAGGCCAAGTAGTTGATGTTTTCATGAAACACATGAGTTAGATGGTGTTTGGGAGAGTCAATAGATGTTTGTCAAGCACCCACGATGTTTGAAGACTGAAGAAATGATGGTTTTAGAGTTGTAAGCCCATTTGTTCCTTATCGGTTTATCGTGGAATATAAGAACTTCTAGGCCAAGTAGTTGATGTTTTCATGAAACACATGAGTTAGATGGTGTTTGGGAGAGTCAATAGATGTTTGTCAAGCACCCACGATGTTTGAAGACTGAAGAAATGATGGTTTAAGAGTTGTAAGCCCATTTGTTCCTTCACGGTTTATCATGGATTATAAGAACTTCTAGGCCAAGTAGTTGATGTTTTCATGAAACACATGAGTTAGATGGTGTTTGGGAGAGTCAATAGATGTTTGTCAAGCACCCACGATGTTTGAAGACTGAAGAAATGATGGTTTTAGAGTTGTAAGCCCATTTGTTCCTTATCGGTTTATCGTGGAATATAAGAACTTCTAGGCCAAGTAGTTGATGTTTTCATGAAACACATGAGTTAGATGGTGTTTGGGAGAGTCAATAGATGTTTGTCAAGCACCCACGATGTTTGAAGACTGAAGAAATGATGGTTTTAGAGTTGTAAGCCCATTTGTTCCTTATCGGTTTATCGTGGAATATAAGAACTTCTAGGCCAAGTAGTTGATGTTTTCATGAAACACATGAGTTAGATGGTGTTTGGGAGAGTCAATAGATGTTTGTCAAGCACCCACGATGTTTGAAGACTGAAGAAATGATGGTTTAAGAGTTGTAAGCCCATTTGTTCCTTCACGGTTTATCATGGATTATAAGAACTTCTAGGCCAAGTAGTTGATGTTTTCATGAAACACATGAGTTAGATGGTGTTTGGGAGAGTCAATAGATGTTTGTCAAGCACCCACGATGTTTGAAGACTGAAGAAATGATGGTTTTAGAGTTGTAAGCCCATTTGTTCCTTATCGGTTTATCGTGGAATATAAGAACTTCTAGGCCAAGTAGTTGATGTTTTCATGAAACACATGAGTTAGATGGTGTTTGGGAGAGTCAATAGATGTTTGTCAAGCACCCACGATGTTTGAAGATTGAAGAAATGATGGTTTTAGAGTTGTAAGCCCATTTGTTCCTTATCGGTTTATCATGGAATATAAGAACTTCTAGGCCAAGTAGTTGATGTTTTCATGAAACACATGAGTTAGATGGTGTTTGGGAGAGTCAATAGATGTTTGTCAAGCACCCACGATGTTTGAAGACTGAAGAAATGATGGTTTAAGAGTTGTAAGCCCATTTGTTCCTTATCGGTTTATCATGGAATATAGGAACTTCTAGGCCAAGTAGTTGATGTTTTCATGAAACACATGAGTTAGATGGTGTTTGGGAGAGTCAATAGATGTTTGTCAAGCACCCACGATGTTTGAAGACTGAAGAAATGATGGTTTTAAGAGTTGTAAGTCCATTTGTTCCTTCACGGTTTATCATGGAATAAAAGACTTCTAGGCCAAGTAGTTGATGTTTTCATGAAACACATGAGTTAGATGGTGTTTGGGAGAGTCAATAGATGTTTGTCAAGCACCCACGGTGTTTGAAGAATGAAGAAATGATGGTTTTAGAGTTGTAAGCCCATTTGTTCCTTATCGGTTTATCATGGAATATAAGAACTTCTAGGCCAAGTAGTTGATGTTTTCATGAAACACATGAGTTAGATGGTGTTTGGGAGAGTCAATAGATGTTTGTCAAGCACCCACGATGTTTGAAGACTGAAGAAATGATGGTTTAAGAGTTGTAAGCCCATTTGTTCCTTATCGGTTTATCATGGAATATAAGAACTTCTAGGCCAAGTAGTTGATGTTTTCATGAAACACATGAGTTAGATGGTGTTTGGGAGAGTCAATAGATGTTTGTCAAGCACCCACGATGTTTGAAGACTGAAGAAATGATGGTTTAAGAGTTGTAAGCCCATTTGTTCCTTCTCGGTTTATCATGGAATATAAGAACTTCTAGGCCAAGTAGTTGATGTTTTCATGAAACACATGAGTTAGATGGTGTTTGGGAGAGTCAATAGATGTTTGTCAAGCACCCACGATGTTTGAAGACTGAAGAAATGATGGTTTAAGAGTTGTAAGCCCATTTGTTCCTTATCGGTTTATCATGGAATATAGGAACTTCTAGGCCAAGTAGTTGATGTTTTCATGAAACACATGAGTTAGATGGTGTTTGGGAGAGTCAATAGATGTTTGTCAAGCACCCACGATGTTTGAAGACTGAAGAAATGATGGTTTAAGAGTTGTAAGCCCATTTGTTCCTTCACGGTTTATCATGGAATATAAGAACTTCTAGGCCAAGTAGTTGATGTTTTCATGAAACACATGAGTTAGATGGTGTTTGGGAGAGTCAATAGATGTTTGTCAAGCACCCACGATGTTTGAAGACGGAAGAAATGATGGTTTTAGAGTTGTAAGCCCATTTGTTCCTTATCGGTTTATCATGGAATATAAGAACTTCTAGGCCAAGTAGTTGATGTTTTCATGAAACACATGAGTTAGATGGTGTTTGGGAGAGTCAATAGATGTTTGTCAAGCACCCACGATGTTTGAAGACTGAAGAAATGATGGTTTTAGAGTTGTAAGCCCATTTGTTCCTTATCGGTTTATCGTGGAATATAAGAACTTCTAGGCCAAGTAGTTGATGTTTTCATGAAACACATGAGTTAGATGGTGTTTGGGAGAGTCAATAGATGTTTGTCAAGCACCCACGATGTTTGAAGACTGAAGAAATGATGGTTTAAGAGTTGTAAGCCCATTTGTTCCTTCACGGTTTATCATGGAATATAAGAACTTCTAGGCCAAGTAGTTGATGTTTTCATGAAACACATGAGTTAGATGGTGTTTGGGAGAGTCAATAGATGTTTGTCAAGCACCCACGATGTTTGAAGACCGAAGAAATGATGGTTTTAGAGTTGTAAGCCCATTTGTTCCTTATCAGTTTATCGTGGAATATAAGAACTTCTAGGCCAAGTAGTTGATGTTTTCATGAAACACATGAGTTAGATGGTGTTTGGGAGAGTCAATAGATGTTTGTCAAGCACCCACGATGTTTGAAGACTGAAGAAATGATGGTTTTAGAGTTGTAAGCCCATTTGTTCCTTATCGGTTTATCATGGAATATAAGAACTTCTAGGCCAAGTAGTTGATGTTTTCATGAAACACATGAGTTAGATGGTGTTTGGGAGAGTCAATAGATGTTTGTCAAGCACCCACGATGTTTGAAGACTGAAGAAATGATGGTTTAAGAGTTGTAAGCCCATTTGTTCCTTCACGGTTTATCATGGAATATAAGAACTTCTAGGCCAAGTAGTTGATGTTTTCATGAAACACATGAGTTAGATGGTGTTTGGGAGAGTCAATAGATGTTTGTCAAGCACCCACGATGTTTGAAGACTGAAGAAATGATGGTTTTAGAGTTGTAAGCCCATTTGTTCCTTATCGGTTTATCGTGGAATATAAGAACTTCTAGGCCAAGTAGTTGATGTTTTCATGAAACACATGAGTTAGATGGTGTTTGGGAGAGTCAATAGATGTTTGTCAAGCACCCACGATGTTTGAAGACTGAAGAAATGATGGTTTTAGAGTTGTAAGCCCATTTGTTCCTTATCGGTTTATCGTGGAATATAAGAACTTCTAGGCCAAGTAGTTGATGTTTTCATGAAACACATGAGTTAGATGGTGTTTGGGAGAGTCAATAGATGTTTGTCAAGCACCCACGATGTTTGAAGACAGAAGAAATGATGGTTTAAGAGTTGTAAGCCCATTTGTTCCTTATCGGTTTATCATGGAATATAAGAACTTCTAGGCCAAGTAGTTGATGTTTTCATGAAACACATGAGTTAGATGGTGTTTGGGAGAGTCAATAGATGTTTGTCAAGCACCCACGATGTTTGAAGACTGAAGAAATGATGGTTTTAGAGTTGTAAGCCCATTTGTTCCTTATCGGTTTATCGTGGAATATAAGAACTTCTAGGCCAAGTAGTTGATGTTTTCATGAAACACATGAGTTAGATGGTGTTTGGGAGAGTCAATAGATGTTTGTCAAGCACCCACGATGTTTGAAGACTGAAGAAATGATGGTTTTAGAGTTGTAAGCCCATTTGTTCCTTATCGGTTTATCGTGGAATATAAGAACTTCTAGGCCAAGTAGTTGATGTTTTCATGAAACACATGAGTTAGATGGTGTTTGGGAGAGTCAATAGATGTTTGTCAAGCACCCACGATGTTTGAAGACTGAAGAAATGATGGTTTAAGAGTTGTAAGCCCATTTGTTCCTTCACGGTTTATCATGGAATATAAGAACTTCTAGGCCAAGTAGTTGATGTTTTCATGAAACACATGAGTTAGATGGTGTTTGGGAGAGTCAATAGATGTTTGTCAAGCACCCACGATGTTTGAAGACTGAAGAAATGATGGTTTTAGAGTTGTAAGCCCATTTGTTCCTTATCGGTTTATCGTGGAATATAAGAACTTCTAGGCCAAGTAGTTGATGTTTTCATGAAACACATGAGTTAGATGGTGTTTGGGAGAGTCAATAGATGTTTGTCAAGCACCCACGATGTTTGAAGACTGAAGAAATGATGGTTTTAGAGTTGTAAGCCCATTTGTTCCTTATCGGTTTATCGTGGAATATAAGAACTTCTAGGCCAAGTAGTTGATGTTTTCATGAAACACATGAGTTAGATGGTGTTTGGGAGAGTCAATAGATGTTTGTCAAGCACCCACGATGTTTGAAGACTCAAGAAATGATGGTTTAAGAGTTGTAAGCCCATTTGTTCCTTATCGGTTTATCATGGAATATAGGAACTTCTAGGCCAAGTAGTTGATGTTTTCATGAAACACATGAGTTAGATGGTGTTTGGGAGAGTCAATAGATGTTTGTCAAGCACCCACGATGTTTGAAGACTGAAGAAATGATGGTTTTAGAGTTGTAAGCCCATTTGTTCCTTATCGGTTTATCGTGGAATATAAGAACTTCTAGGCCAAGTAGTTGATGTTTTCATGAAACACATGAGTTAGATGGTGTTTGGGAGAGTCAATAGATGTTTGTCAAGCACCCACGATGTTTGAAGACTGAAGAAATGATGGTTTTAGAGTTGTAAGCCCATTTGTTCCTTATCGGTTTATCGTGGAATATAAGAACTTCTAGGCCAAGTAGTTGATGTTTTCATGAAACACATGAGTTAGATGGTGTTTGGGAGAGTCAATAGATGTTTGTCAAGCACCCACGATGTTTGAAGACTGAAGAAATGATGGTTTAAGAGTTGTAAGCCCATTTGTTCCTTCACGGTTTATCATGGATTATAAGAACTTCTAGGCCAAGTAGTTGATGTTTTCATGAAACACATGAGTTAGATGGTGTTTGGGAGAGTCAATAGATGTTTGTCAAGCACCCACGATGTTTGAAGACTGAAGAAATGATGGTTTTAGAGTTGTAAGCCCATTTGTTCCTTATCGGTTTATCGTGGAATATAAGAACTTCTAGGCCAAGTAGTTGATGTTTTCATGAAACACATGAGTTAGATGGTGTTTGGGAGAGTCAATAGATGTTTGTCAAGCACCCACGATGTTTGAAGACTGAAGAAATGATGGTTTTAGAGTTGTAAGCCCATTTGTTCCTTATCGGTTTATCGTGGAATATAAGAACTTCTAGGCCAAGTAGTTGATGTTTTCATGAAACACATGAGTTAGATGGTGTTTGGGAGAGTCAATAGATGTTTGTCAAGCACCCACGATGTTTGAAGACTGAAGAAATGATGGTTTAAGAGTTGTAAGCCCATTTGTTCCTTCACGGTTTATCATGGATTATAAGAACTTCTAGGCCAAGTAGTTGATGTTTTCATGAAACACATGAGTTAGATGGTGTTTGGGAGAGTCAATAGATGTTTGTCAAGCACCCACGATGTTTGAAGACTGAAGAAATGATGGTTTTAGAGTTGTAAGCCCATTTGTTCCTTATCGGTTTATCGTGGAATATAAGAACTTCTAGGCCAAGTAGTTGATGTTTTCATGAAACACATGAGTTAGATGGTGTTTGGGAGAGTCAATAGATGTTTGTCAAGCACCCACGATGTTTGAAGACTGAAGAAATGATGGTTTTAGAGTTGTAAGCCCATTTGTTCCTTATCGGTTTATCGTGGAATATAAGAACTTCTAGGCCAAGTAGTTGATGTTTTCATGAAACACATGAGTTAGATGGTGTTTGGGAGAGTCAATAGATGTTTGTCAAGCACCCACGATGTTTGAAGACTGAAGAAATGATGGTTTAAGAGTTGTAAGCCCATTTGTTCCTTCACGGTTTATCATGGATTATAAGAACTTCTAGGCCAAGTAGTTGATGTTTTCATGAAACACATGAGTTAGATGGTGTTTGGGAGAGTCAATAGATGTTTGTCAAGCACCCACGATGTTTGAAGACTGAAGAAATGATGGTTTTAGAGTTGTAAGCCCATTTGTTCCTTATCGGTTTATCGTGGAATATAAGAACTTCTAGGCCAAGTAGTTGATGTTTTCATGAAACACATGAGTTAGATGGTGTTTGGGAGAGTCAATAGATGTTTGTCAAGCACCCACGATGTTTGAAGACTGAAGAAATGATGGTTTTAGAGTTGTAAGCCCATTTGTTCCTTATCGGTTTATCGTGGAATATAAGAACTTCTAGGCCAAGTAGTTGATGTTTTCATGAAACACATGAGTTAGATGGTGTTTGGGAGAGTCAATAGATGTTTGTCAAGCACCCACGATGTTTGAAGACTGAAGAAATGATGGTTTAAGAGTTGTAAGCCCATTTGTTCCTTATCGGTTTATCATGGAATATAGGAACTTCTAGGCCAAGTAGTTGATGTTTTCATGAAACACATGAGTTAGATGGTGTTTGGGAGAGTCAATAGATGTTTGTCAAGCACCCACGATGTTTGAAGACTGAAGAAATGATGGTTTAAGAGTTGTAAGCCCATTTGTTCCTTCACGGTTTATCATGGAATATAAGAACTTCTAGGCCAAGTAGTTGATGTTTTCATGAAACACATGAGTTAGATGGTGTTTGGGAGAGTCAATAGATGTTTGTCAAGCACCCACGATGTTTGAAGACTGAAGAAATGATGGTTTTAGAGTTGTAAGCCCATTTGTTCCTTATCGGTTTATCGTGGAATATAAGAACTTCTAGGCCAAGTAGTTGATGTTTTCATGAAACACATGAGTTAGATGGTGTTTGGGAGAGTCAATAGATGTTTGTCAAGCACCCACGATGTTTGAAGACTGAAGAAATGATGGTTTTAGAGTTGTAAGCCCATTTGTTCCTTATCGGTTTATCGTGGAATATAAGAACTTCTAGGCCAAGTAGTTGATGTTTTCATGAAACACATGAGTTAGATGGTGTTTGGGAGAGTCAATAGATGTTTGTCAAGCACCCACGATGTTTGAAGACTGAAGAAATGATGGTTTTAGAGTTGTAAGCCCATTTGTTCCTTATCGGTTTATCGTGGAATATAAGAACTTCTAGGCCAAGTAGTTGATGTTTTCATGAAACACATGAGTTAGATGGTGTTTGGGAGAGTCAATAGATGTTTGTCAAGCACCCACGATGTTTGAAGACTGAAGAAATGATGGTTTTAGAGTTGTAAGCCCATTTGTTCCTTATCGGTTTATCGTGGAATATAAGAACTTCTAGGCCAAGTAGTTGATGTTTTCATGAAACACATGAGTTAGATGGTGTTTGGGAGAGTCAATAGATGTTTGTCAAGCACCCACGATGTTTGAAGACTGAAGAAATGATGGTTTAAGAGTTGTAAGCCCATTTGTTCCTTATCGGTTTATCATGGAATATAGGAACTTCTAGGCCAAGTAGTTGATGTTTTCATGAAACACATGAGTTAGATGGTGTTTGGGAGAGTCAATAGATGTTTGTCAAGCACCCACGATGTTTGAAGACTGAAGAAATGATGGTTTTAGAGTTGTAAGCCCATTTGTTCCTTATCGGTTTATCGTGGAATATAAGAACTTCTAGGCCAAGTAGTTGATGTTTTCATGAAACACATGAGTTAGATGGTGTTTGGGAGAGTCAATAGATGTTTGTCAAGCACCCACGATGTTTGAAGACTGAAGAAATGATGGTTTTAGAGTTGTAAGCCCATTTGTTCCTTATCGGTTTATCGTGGAATATAAGAACTTCTAGGCCAAGTAGTTGATGTTTTCATGAAACACATGAGTTAGATGGTGTTTGGGAGAGTCAATAGATGTTTGTCAAGCACCCACGATGTTTGAAGACTGAAGAAATGATGGTTTAAGAGTTGTAAGCCCATTTGTTCCTTCACGGTTTATCATGGAATATAAGAACTTCTAGGCCAAGTAGTTGATGTTTTCATGAAACACATGAGTTAGATGGTGTTTGGGAGAGTCAATAGATGTTTGTCAAGCACCCACGATGTTTGAAGACTGAAGAAATGATGGTTTTAGAGTTGTAAGCCCATTTGTTCCTTATCGGTTTATCGTGGAATATAAGAACTTCTAGGCCAAGTAGTTGATGTTTTCATGAAACACATGAGTTAGATGGTGTTTGGGAGAGTCAATAGATGTTTGTCAAGCACCCACGATGTTTGAAGACTGAAGAAATGATGGTTTTAGAGTTGTAAGCCCATTTGTTCCTTATCGGTTTATCGTGGAATATAAGAACTTCTAGGCCAAGTAGTTGATGTTTTCATGAAACACATGAGTTAGATGGTGTTTGGGAGAGTCAATAGATGTTTGTCAAGCACCCACGATGTTTGAAGACTGAAGAAATGATGGTTTAAGAGTTGTAAGCCCATTTGTTCCTTCACGGTTTATCATGGATTATAAGAACTTCTAGGCCAAGTAGTTGATGTTTTCATGAAACACATGAGTTAGATGGTGTTTGGGAGAGTCAATAGATGTTTGTCAAGCACCCACGATGTTTGAAGACTGAAGAAATGATGGTTTTAGAGTTGTAAGCCCATTTGTTCCTTATCGGTTTATCGTGGAATATAAGAACTTCTAGGCCAAGTAGTTGATGTTTTCATGAAACACATGAGTTAGATGGTGTTTGGGAGAGTCAATAGATGTTTGTCAAGCACCCACGATGTTTGAAGACTGAAGAAATGATGGTTTTAGAGTTGTAAGCCCATTTGTTCCTTATCGGTTTATCGTGGAATATAAGAACTTCTAGGCCAAGTAGTTGATGTTTTCATGAAACACATGAGTTAGATGGTGTTTGGGAGAGTCAATAGATGTTTGTCAAGCACCCACGATGTTTGAAGACTCGAAGAAATGATGGTTTTAAGAGTTGTAAGCCCATTTGTTCCTTATCGGTTTATCATGGAATATAAGAACTTCTAGGCCAAGTAGTTGATGTTTTCATGAAACACATGAGTTAGATGGTGTTTGGGAGAGTCAATAGATGTTTGTCAAGCACCCACGATGTTTGAAGACTGAAGAAATGATGGTTTTAGAGTTGTAAGCCCATTTGTTCCTTATCGGTTTATCGTGGAATATAAGAACTTCTAGGCCAAGTAGTTGATGTTTTCATGAAACACATGAGTTAGATGGTGTTTGGGAGAGTCAATAGATGTTTGTCAAGCACCCACGATGTTTGAAGACTCAAGAAATGATGGTTTTAGAGTTGTAAGCCCATTTGTTCCTTATCGGTTTATCATGGAATATAAGAACTTCTAGGCCAAGTAGTTGATGTTTTCATGAAACACATGAGTTAGATGGTGTTTGGGAGAGTCAATAGATGTTTGTCAAGCACCCACGATGTTTGAAGACTGAAGAAATGATGGTTTAAGAGTTGTAAGCCCATTTGTTCCTTCACGGTTTATCATGGATTATAAGAACTTCTAGGCCAAGTAGTTGATGTTTTCATGAAACACATGAGTTAGATGGTGTTTGGGAGAGTCAATAGATGTTTGTCAAGCACCCACGATGTTTGAAGACTGAAGAAATGATGGTTTTAGAGTTGTAAGCCCATTTGTTCCTTATCGGTTTATCGTGGAATATAAGAACTTCTAGGCCAAGTAGTTGATGTTTTCATGAAACACATGAGTTAGATGGTGTTTGGGAGAGTCAATAGATGTTTGTCAAGCACCCACGATGTTTGAAGACTGAAGAAATGATGGTTTTAGAGTTGTAAGCCCATTTGTTCCTTATCGGTTTATCGTGGAATATAAGAACTTCTAGGCCAAGTAGTTGATGTTTTCATGAAACACATGAGTTAGATGGTGTTTGGGAGAGTCAATAGATGTTTGTCAAGCACCCACGATGTTTGAAGACTGAAGAAATGATGGTTTAAGAGTTGTAAGCCCATTTGTTCCTTATCGGTTTATCATGGAATATAGGAACTTCTAGGCCAAGTAGTTGATGTTTTCATGAAACACATGAGTTAGATGGTGTTTGGGAGAGTCAATAGATGTTTGTCAAGCACCCACGATGTTTGAAGACTGAAGAAATGATGGTTTAAGAGTTGTAAGCCCATTTGTTCCTTATCGGTTTATCATGGAATATAGGAACTTCTAGGCCAAGTAGTTGATGTTTTCATGAAACACATGAGTTAGATGGTGTTTGGGAGAGTCAATAGATGTTTGTCAAGCACCCACGATGTTTGAAGACTGAAGAAATGATGGTTTTAGAGTTGTAAGCCCATTTGTTCCTTATCGGTTTATCGTGGAATATAAGAACTTCTAGGCCAAGTAGTTGATGTTTTCATGAAACACATGAGTTAGATGGTGTTTGGGAGAGTCAATAGATGTTTGTCAAGCACCCACGATGTTTGAAGACTGAAGAAATGATGGTTTTAGAGTTGTAAGCCCATTTGTTCCTTATCGGTTTATCGTGGAATATAAGAACTTCTAGGCCAAGTAGTTGATGTTTTCATGAAACACATGAGTTAGATGGTGTTTGGGAGAGTCAATAGATGTTTGTCAAGCACCCACGATGTTTGAAGACTGAAGAAATGATGGTTTAAGAGTTGTAAGCCCATTTGTTCCTTATCGGTTTATCATGGAATATAGGAACTTCTAGGCCAAGTAGTTGATGTTTTCATGAAACACATGAGTTAGATGGTGTTTGGGAGAGTCAATAGATGTTTGTCAAGCACCCACGATGTTTGAAGACTGAAGAAATGATGGTTTAAGAGTTGTAAGCCCATTTGTTCCTTCACGGTTTATCATGGAATATAAGAACTTCTAGGCCAAGTAGTTGATGTTTTCATGAAACACATGAGTTAGATGGTGTTTGGGAGAGTCAATAGATGTTTGTCAAGCACCCACGATGTTTGAAGACTGAAGAAATGATGGTTTTAGAGTTGTAAGCCCATTTGTTCCTTATCGGTTTATCGTGGAATATAAGAACTTCTAGGCCAAGTAGTTGATGTTTTCATGAAACACATGAGTTAGATGGTGTTTGGGAGAGTCAATAGATGTTTGTCAAGCACCCACGATGTTTGAAGACTGAAGAAATGATGGTTTTAGAGTTGTAAGCCCATTTGTTCCTTATCGGTTTATCGTGGAATATAAGAACTTCTAGGCCAAGTAGTTGATGTTTTCATGAAACACATGAGTTAGATGGTGTTTGGGAGAGTCAATAGATGTTTGTCAAGCACCCACGATGTTTGAAGACTGAAGAAATGATGGTTTTAGAGTTGTAAGCCCATTTGTTCCTTATCGGTTTATCGTGGAATATAAGAACTTCTAGGCCAAGTAGTTGATGTTTTCATGAAACACATGAGTTAGATGGTGTTTGGGAGAGTCAATAGATGTTTGTCAAGCACCCACGATGTTTGAAGACTGAAGAAATGATGGTTTTAGAGTTGTAAGCCCATTTGTTCCTTATCGGTTTATCGTGGAATATAAGAACTTCTAGGCCAAGTAGTTGATGTTTTCATGAAACACATGAGTTAGATGGTGTTTGGGAGAGTCAATAGATGTTTGTCAAGCACCCACGATGTTTGAAGACTGAAGAAATGATGGTTTTAGAGTTGTAAGCCCATTTGTTCCTTATCGGTTTATCGTGGAATATAAGAACTTCTAGGCCAAGTAGTTGATGTTTTCATGAAACACATGAGTTAGATGGTGTTTGGGAGAGTCAATAGATGTTTGTCAAGCACCCACGATGTTTGAAGACTGAAGAAATGATGGTTTTAGAGTTGTAAGCCCATTTGTTCCTTATCGGTTTATCGTGGAATATAAGAACTTCTAGGCCAAGTAGTTGATGTTTTCATGAAACACATGAGTTAGATGGTGTTTGGGAGAGTCAATAGATGTTTGTCAAGCACCCACGATGTTTGAAGACTGAAGAAATGATGGTTTAAGAGTTGTAAGCCCATTTGTTCCTTATCGGTTTATCATGGAATATAGGAACTTCTAGGCCAAGTAGTTGATGTTTTCATGAAACACATGAGTTAGATGGTGTTTGGGAGAGTCAATAGATGTTTGTCAAGCACCCACGATGTTTGAAGACTGAAGAAATGATGGTTTTAGAGTTGTAAGCCCATTTGTTCCTTATCGGTTTATCGTGGAATATAAGAACTTCTAGGCCAAGTAGTTGATGTTTTCATGAAACACATGAGTTAGATGGTGTTTGGGAGAGTCAATAGATGTTTGTCAAGCACCCACGATGTTTGAAGACTGAAGAAATGATGGTTTTAGAGTTGTAAGCCCATTTGTTCCTTATCGGTTTATCGTGGAATATAAGAACTTCTAGGCCAAGTAGTTGATGTTTTCATGAAACACATGAGTTAGATGGTGTTTGGGAGAGTCAATAGATGTTTGTCAAGCACCCACGATGTTTGAAGACTGAAGAAATGATGGTTTTAGAGTTGTAAGCCCATTTGTTCCTTATCGGTTTATCGTGGAATATAAGAACTTCTAGGCCAAGTAGTTGATGTTTTCATGAAACACATGAGTTAGATGGTGTTTGGGAGAGTCAATAGATGTTTGTCAAGCACCCACGATGTTTGAAGACTGAAGAAATGATGGTTTTAGAGTTGTAAGCCCATTTGTTCCTTATCGGTTTATCGTGGAATATAAGAACTTCTAGGCCAAGTAGTTGATGTTTTCATGAAACACATGAGTTAGATGGTGTTTGGGAGAGTCAATAGATGTTTGTCAAGCACCCACGATGTTTGAAGACTGAAGAAATGATGGTTTTAGAGTTGTAAGCCCATTTGTTCCTTATCGGTTTATCGTGGAATATAAGAACTTCTAGGCCAAGTAGTTGATGTTTTCATGAAACACATGAGTTAGATGGTGTTTGGGAGAGTCAATAGATGTTTGTCAAGCACCCACGATGTTTGAAGACTGAAGAAATGATGGTTTAAGAGTTGTAAGCCCATTTGTTCCTTCACGGTTTATCATGGAATATAAGAACTTCTAGGCCAAGTAGTTGATGTTTTCATGAAACACATGAGTTAGATGGTGTTTGGGAGAGTCAATAGATGTTTGTCAAGCACCCACGATGTTTGAAGACTGAAGAAATGATGGTTTTAGAGTTGTAAGCCCATTTGTTCCTTATCGGTTTATCGTGGAATATAAGAACTTCTAGGCCAAGTAGTTGATGTTTTCATGAAACACATGAGTTAGATGGTGTTTGGGAGAGTCAATAGATGTTTGTCAAGCACCCACGATGTTTGAAGACTGAAGAAATGATGGTTTAAGAGTTGTAAGCCCATTTGTTCCTTCACGGTTTATCATGGAATATAAGAACTTCTAGGCCAAGTAGTTGATGTTTTCATGAAACACATGAGTTAGATGGTGTTTGGGAGAGTCAATAGATGTTTGTCAAGCACCCACGATGTTTGAAGACTGAAGAAATGATGGTTTAAGAGTTGTAAGCCCATTTGTTCCTTATCGGTTTATCATGGAATATAGGAACTTCTAGGCCAAGTAGTTGATGTTTTCATGAAACACATGAGTTAGATGGTGTTTGGGAGAGTCAATAGATGTTTGTCAAGCACCCACGATGTTTGAAGACTGAAGAAATGATGGTTTTAGAGTTGTAAGCCCATTTGTTCCTTATCGGTTTATCGTGGAATATAAGAACTTCTAGGCCAAGTAGTTGATGTTTTCATGAAACACATGAGTTAGATGGTGTTTGGGAGAGTCAATAGATGTTTGTCAAGCACCCACGATGTTTGAAGACTGAAGAAATGATGGTTTTAGAGTTGTAAGCCCATTTGTTCCTTATCGGTTTATCGTGGAATATAAGAACTTCTAGGCCAAGTAGTTGATGTTTTCATGAAACACATGAGTTAGATGGTGTTTGGGAGAGTCAATAGATGTTTGTCAAGCACCCACGATGTTTGAAGACTGAAGAAATGATGGTTTAAGAGTTGTAAGCCCATTTGTTCCTTATCGGTTTATCATGGAATATAGGAACTTCTAGGCCAAGTAGTTGATGTTTTCATGAAACACATGAGTTAGATGGTGTTTGGGAGAGTCAATAGATGTTTGTCAAGCACCCACGATGTTTGAAGACTGAAGAAATGATGGTTTAAGAGTTGTAAGCCCATTTGTTCCTTATCGGTTTATCATGGAATATAGGAACTTCTAGGCCAAGTAGTTGATGTTTTCATGAAACACATGAGTTAGATGGTGTTTGGGAGAGTCAATAGATGTTTGTCAAGCACCCACGATGTTTGAAGACTGAAGAAATGATGGTTTAAGAGTTGTAAGCCCATTTGTTCCTTATCGGTTTATCATGGAATATAGGAACTTCTAGGCCAAGTAGTTGATGTTTTCATGAAACACATGAGTTAGATGGTGTTTGGGAGAGTCAATAGATGTTTGTCAAGCACCCACGATGTTTGAAGACTGAAGAAATGATGGTTTTAGAGTTGTAAGCCCATTTGTTCCTTATCGGTTTATCGTGGAATATAAGAACTTCTAGGCCAAGTAGTTGATGTTTTCATGAAACACATGAGTTAGATGGTGTTTGGGAGAGTCAATAGATGTTTGTCAAGCACCCACGATGTTTGAAGACTGAAGAAATGATGGTTTAAGAGTTGTAAGCCCATTTGTTCCTTATCGGTTTATCATGGAATATAGGAACTTCTAGGCCAAGTAGTTGATGTTTTCATGAAACACATGAGTTAGATGGTGTTTGGGAGAGTCAATAGATGTTTGTCAAGCACCCACGATGTTTGAAGACTGAAGAAATGATGGTTTTAGAGTTGTAAGCCCATTTGTTCCTTATCGGTTTATCGTGGAATATAAGAACTTCTAGGCCAAGTAGTTGATGTTTTCATGAAACACATGAGTTAGATGGTGTTTGGGAGAGTCAATAGATGTTTGTCAAGCACCCACGATGTTTGAAGACTGAAGAAATGATGGTTTAAGAGTTGTAAGCCCATTTGTTCCTTATCGGTTTATCATGGAATATAGGAACTTCTAGGCCAAGTAGTTGATGTTTTCATGAAACACATGAGTTAGATGGTGTTTGGGAGAGTCAATAGATGTTTGTCAAGCACCCACGATGTTTGAAGACTGAAGAAATGATGGTTTTAGAGTTGTAAGCCCATTTGTTCCTTATCGGTTTATCGTGGAATATAAGAACTTCTAGGCCAAGTAGTTGATGTTTTCATGAAACACATGAGTTAGATGGTGTTTGGGAGAGTCAATAGATGTTTGTCAAGCACCCACGATGTTTGAAGAGTGAAGAAATGATGGTTTTAGAGTTGTAAGCCCATTTGTTCCTTATCGGTTTATCATGGAATATAAGAACTTCTAGGCCAAGTAGTTGATGTTTTCATGAAACACATGAGTTAGATGGTGTTTGGGAGAGTCAATAGATGTTTGTCAAGCACCCACGATGTTTGAAGACTGAAGAAATGATGGTTTTAAGAGTTGTAAGCCCATTTGTTCCTTATCGGTTTATCATGGAATATAAGAACTTCTAGGCCAAGTAGTTGATGTTTTCATGAAACACATGAGTTAGATGGTGTTTGGGAGAGTCAATAGATGTTTGTCAAGCACCCACGATGTTTGAAGACTGAAGAAATGATGGTTTTAGAGTTGTAAGCCCATTTGTTCCTTATCGGTTTATCGTGGAATATAAGAACTTCTAGGCCAAGTAGTTGATGTTTTCATGAAACACATGAGTTAGATGGTGTTTGGGAGAGTCAATAGATGTTTGTCAAGCACCCACGATGTTTGAAGACTGAAGAAATGATGGTTTTAGAGTTGTAAGCCCATTTGTTCCTTATCGGTTTATCGTGGAATATAAGAACTTCTAGGCCAAGTAGTTGATGTTTTCATGAAACACATGAGTTAGATGGTGTTTGGGAGAGTCAATAGATGTTTGTCAAGCACCCACGATGTTTGAAGACTGAAGAAATGATGGTTTTAGAGTTGTAAGCCCATTTGTTCCTTATCGGTTTATCGTGGAATATAAGAACTTCTAGGCCAAGTAGTTGATGTTTTCATGAAACACATGAGTTAGATGGTGTTTGGGAGAGTCAATAGATGTTTGTCAAGCACCCACGATGTTTGAAGACTGAAGAAATGATGGTTTTAGAGTTGTAAGCCCATTTGTTCCTTATCGGTTTATCGTGGAATATAAGAACTTCTAGGCCAAGTAGTTGATGTTTTCATGAAACACATGAGTTAGATGGTGTTTGGGAGAGTCAATAGATGTTTGTCAAGCACCCACGATGTTTGAAGACTGAAGAAATGATGGTTTTAGAGTTGTAAGCCCATTTGTTCCTTATCGGTTTATCGTGGAATATAAGAACTTCTAGGCCAAGTAGTTGATGTTTTCATGAAACACATGAGTTAGATGGTGTTTGGGAGAGTCAATAGATGTTTGTCAAGCACCCACGATGTTTGAAGACTCAAGAAATGATGGTTTAAGAGTTGTAAGCCCATTTGTTCCTTCACGGTTTATCATGGATTATAAGAACTTCTAGGCCAAGTAGTTGATGTTTTCATGAAACACATGAGTTAGATGGTGTTTGGGAGAGTCAATAGATGTTTGTCAAGCACCCACGATGTTTGAAGACTGAAGAAATGATGGTTTTAGAGTTGTAAGCCCATTTGTTCCTTATCGGTTTATCGTGGAATATAAGAACTTCTAGGCCAAGTAGTTGATGTTTTCATGAAACACATGAGTTAGATGGTGTTTGGGAGAGTCAATAGATGTTTGTCAAGCACCCACGATGTTTGAAGACTGAAGAAATGATGGTTTTAGAGTTGTAAGCCCATTTGTTCCTTATCGGTTTATCGTGGAATATAAGAACTTCTAGGCCAAGTAGTTGATGTTTTCATGAAACACATGAGTTAGATGGTGTTTGGGAGAGTCAATAGATGTTTGTCAAGCACCCACGATGTTTGAAGACTGAAGAAATGATGGTTTAAGAGTTGTAAGCCCATTTGTTCCTTCACGGTTTATCATGGAATATAAGAACTTCTAGGCCAAGTAGTTGATGTTTTCATGAAACACATGAGTTAGATGGTGTTTGGGAGAGTCAATAGATGTTTGTCAAGCACCCACGATGTTTGAAGACTGAAGAAATGATGGTTTTAGAGTTGTAAGCCCATTTGTTCCTTATCGGTTTATCGTGGAATATAAGAACTTCTAGGCCAAGTAGTTGATGTTTTCATGAAACACATGAGTTAGATGGTGTTTGGGAGAGTCAATAGATGTTTGTCAAGCACCCACGATGTTTGAAGACTGAAGAAATGATGGTTTAAGAGTTGTAAGCCCATTTGTTCCTTCACGGTTTATCATGGAATATAAGAACTTCTAGGCCAAGTAGTTGATGTTTTCATGAAACACATGAGTTAGATGGTGTTTGGGAGAGTCAATAGATGTTTGTCAAGCACCCACGATGTTTGAAGACTGAAGAAATGATGGTTTTAGAGTTGTAAGCCCATTTGTTCCTTATCGGTTTATCGTGGAATATAAGAACTTCTAGGCCAAGTAGTTGATGTTTTCATGAAACACATGAGTTAGATGGTGTTTGGGAGAGTCAATAGATGTTTGTCAAGCACCCACGATGTTTGAAGACTGAAGAAATGATGGTTTTAGAGTTGTAAGCCCATTTGTTCCTTATCGGTTTATCGTGGAATATAAGAACTTCTAGGCCAAGTAGTTGATGTTTTCATGAAACACATGAGTTAGATGGTGTTTGGGAGAGTCAATAGATGTTTGTCAAGCACCCACGATGTTTGAAGACTGAAGAAATGATGGTTTTAGAGTTGTAAGCCCATTTGTTCCTTATCGGTTTATCGTGGAATATAAGAACTTCTAGGCCAAGTAGTTGATGTTTTCATGAAACACATGAGTTAGATGGTGTTTGGGAGAGTCAATAGATGTTTGTCAAGCACCCACGATGTTTGAAGACTGAAGAAATGATGGTTTAAGAGTTGTAAGCCCATTTGTTCCTTCACGGTTTATCATGGAATATAAGAACTTCTAGGCCAAGTAGTTGATGTTTTCATGAAACACATGAGTTAGATGGTGTTTGGGAGAGTCAATAGATGTTTGTCAAGCACCCACGATGTTTGAAGACTGAAGAAATGATGGTTTAAGAGTTGTAAGCCCATTTGTTCCTTATCGGTTTATCATGGAATATAGGAACTTCTAGGCCAAGTAGTTGATGTTTTCATGAAACACATGAGTTAGATGGTGTTTGGGAGAGTCAATAGATGTTTGTCAAGCACCCACGATGTTTGAAGACTGAAGAAATGATGGTTTAAGAGTTGTAAGCCCATTTGTTCCTTATCGGTTTATCATGGAATATAGGAACTTCTAGGCCAAGTAGTTGATGTTTTCATGAAACACATGAGTTAGATGGTGTTTGGGAGAGTCAATAGATGTTTGTCAAGCACCCACGATGTTTGAAGACAGAAGAAATGATGGTTTTAGAGTTGTAAGCCCATTTGTTCCTTATCGGTTTATCATGGAATATAAGAACTTCTAGGCCAAGTAGTTGATGTTTTCATGAAACACATGAGTTAGATGGTGTTTGGGAGAGTCAATAGATGTTTGTCAAGCACCCACGATGTTTGAAGACTGAAGAAATGATGGTTTTAGAGTTGTAAGCCCATTTGTTCCTTATCGGTTTATCGTGGAATATAAGAACTTCTAGGCCAAGTAGTTGATGTTTTCATGAAACACATGAGTTAGATGGTGTTTGGGAGAGTCAATAGATGTTTGTCAAGCACCCACGATGTTTGAAGACTGAAGAAATGATGGTTTAAGAGTTGTAAGCCCATTTGTTCCTTATCGGTTTATCATGGAATATAGGAACTTCTAGGCCAAGTAGTTGATGTTTTCATGAAACACATGAGTTAGATGGTGTTTGGGAGAGTCAATAGATGTTTGTCAAGCACCCACGATGTTTGAAGACTGAAGAAATGATGGTTTTAGAGTTGTAAGCCCATTTGTTCCTTATCGGTTTATCGTGGAATATAAGAACTTCTAGGCCAAGTAGTTGATGTTTTCATGAAACACATGAGTTAGATGGTGTTTGGGAGAGTCAATAGATGTTTGTCAAGCACCCACGATGTTTGAAGACTGAAGAAATGATGGTTTTAGAGTTGTAAGCCCATTTGTTCCTTATCGGTTTATCGTGGAATATAAGAACTTCTAGGCCAAGTAGTTGATGTTTTCATGAAACACATGAGTTAGATGGTGTTTGGGAGAGTCAATAGATGTTTGTCAAGCACCCACGATGTTTGAAGACTGAAGAAATGATGGTTTTAGAGTTGTAAGCCCATTTGTTCCTTATCGGTTTATCGTGGAATATAAGAACTTCTAGGCCAAGTAGTTGATGTTTTCATGAAACACATGAGTTAGATGGTGTTTGGGAGAGTCAATAGATGTTTGTCAAGCACCCACGATGTTTGAAGACTGAAGAAATGATGGTTTTAGAGTTGTAAGCCCATTTGTTCCTTATCGGTTTATCGTGGAATATAAGAACTTCTAGGCCAAGTAGTTGATGTTTTCATGAAACACATGAGTTAGATGGTGTTTGGGAGAGTCAATAGATGTTTGTCAAGCACCCACGATGTTTGAAGACTGAAGAAATGATGGTTTTAGAGTTGTAAGCCCATTTGTTCCTTATCGGTTTATCGTGGAATATAAGAACTTCTAGGCCAAGTAGTTGATGTTTTCATGAAACACATGAGTTAGATGGTGTTTGGGAGAGTCAATAGATGTTTGTCAAGCACCCACGATGTTTGAAGACTGAAGAAATGATGGTTTAAGAGTTGTAAGCCCATTTGTTCCTTCACGGTTTATCATGGATTATAAGAACTTCTAGGCCAAGTAGTTGATGTTTTCATGAAACACATGAGTTAGATGGTGTTTGGGAGAGTCAATAGATGTTTGTCAAGCACCCACGATGTTTGAAGACTGAAGAAATGATGGTTTTAGAGTTGTAAGCCCATTTGTTCCTTATCGGTTTATCGTGGAATATAAGAACTTCTAGGCCAAGTAGTTGATGTTTTCATGAAACACATGAGTTAGATGGTGTTTGGGAGAGTCAATAGATGTTTGTCAAGCACCCACGATGTTTGAAGACTGAAGAAATGATGGTTTAAGAGTTGTAAGCCCATTTGTTCCTTATCGGTTTATCATGGAATATAGGAACTTCTAGGCCAAGTAGTTGATGTTTTCATGAAACACATGAGTTAGATGGTGTTTGGGAGAGTCAATAGATGTTTGTCAAGCACCCACGATGTTTGAAGACTGAAGAAATGATGGTTTAAGAGTTGTAAGCCCATTTGTTCCTTATCGGTTTATCATGGAATATAGGAACTTCTAGGCCAAGTAGTTGATGTTTTCATGAAACACATGAGTTAGATGGTGTTTGGGAGAGTCAATAGATGTTTGTCAAGCACCCACGATGTTTGAAGACTGAAGAAATGATGGTTTTAGAGTTGTAAGCCCATTTGTTCCTTATCGGTTTATCGTGGAATATAAGAACTTCTAGGCCAAGTAGTTGATGTTTTCATGAAACACATGAGTTAGATGGTGTTTGGGAGAGTCAATAGATGTTTGTCAAGCACCCACGATGTTTGAAGACTGAAGAAATGATGGTTTTAGAGTTGTAAGCCCATTTGTTCCTTATCGGTTTATCGTGGAATATAAGAACTTCTAGGCCAAGTAGTTGATGTTTTCATGAAACACATGAGTTAGATGGTGTTTGGGAGAGTCAATAGATGTTTGTCAAGCACCCACGATGTTTGAAGACTGAAGAAATGATGGTTTAAGAGTTGTAAGCCCATTTGTTCCTTCACGGTTTATCATGGATTATAAGAACTTCTAGGCCAAGTAGTTGATGTTTTCATGAAACACATGAGTTAGATGGTGTTTGGGAGAGTCAATAGATGTTTGTCAAGCACCCACGATGTTTGAAGACGGAAGAAATGATGGTTTAAGAGTTGTAAGCCCATTTGTTCCTTATCGGTTTATCATGGAATATAGGAACTTCTAGGCCAAGTAGTTGATGTTTTCATGAAACACATGAGTTAGATGGTGTTTGGGAGAGTCAATAGATGTTTGTCAAGCACCCACGATGTTTGAAGACTGAAGAAATGATGGTTTTAAAGTTGTAAGCCCATTTGTTCCTTATCGGTTTATCATGGAATATAGGAACTTCTAGGCCAAGTAGTTGATGTTTTCATGAAACACATGAGTTAGATGGTGTTTGGGAGAGTCAATAGATGTTTGTCAAGCACCCACGATGTTTGAAGACTGAAGAAATGATGGTTTAAGAGTTGTAAGCCCATTTGTTCCTTATCGGTTTATCATGGAATATAAGAACTTCTAGGCCAAGTAGTTGATGTTTTCATGAAACACATGAGTTAGATGGTGTTTGGGAGAGTCAATAGATGTTTGTCAAGCACCCACGATGTTTGAAGACTGAAGAAATGATGGTTTTAGAGTTGTAAGCCCATTTGTTCCTTATCGGTTTATCGTGGAATATAAGAACTTCTAGGCCAAGTAGTTGATGTTTTCATGAAACACATGAGTTAGATGGTGTTTGGGAGAGTCAATAGATGTTTGTCAAGCACCCACGATGTTTGAAGACTGAAGAAATGATGGTTTAAGAGTTGTAAGCCCATTTGTTCCTTATCGGTTTATCATGGAATATAGGAACTTCAAGGCCAAGTAGTTGATGTTTTCATGAAACACATGAGTTAGATGGTGTTTGGGAGAGTCAATAGATGTTTGTCAAGCACCCACGATGTTTGAAGACTCAAGAAATGATGGTTTAAGAGTTGTAAGCCCATTTGTTCCTTATCGGTTTATCATGGAATATAGGAACTTCTAGGCCAAGTAGTTGATGTTTTCATGAAACACATGAGTTAGATGGTGTTTGGGAGAGTCAATAGATGTTTGTCAAGCACCCACGATGTTTGAAGACTGAAGAAATGATGGTTTAAGAGTTGTAAGCCCATTTGTTCCTTATCGGTTTATCATGGAATATAGGAACTTCTAGGCCAAGTAGTTGATGTTTTCATGAAACACATGAGTTAGATGGTGTTTGGGAGAGTCAATAGATGTTTGTCAAGCACCCACGATGTTTGAAGACTGAAGAAATGATGGTTTTAGAGTTGTAAGCCCATTTGTTCCTTATCGGTTTATCGTGGAATATAAGAACTTCTAGGCCAAGTAGTTGATGTTTTCATGAAACACATGAGTTAGATGGTGTTTGGGAGAGTCAATAGATGTTTGTCAAGCACCCACGATGTTTGAAGACTGAAGAAATGATGGTTTAAGAGTTGTAAGCCCATTTGTTCCTTCACGGTTTATCATGGATTATAAGAACTTCTAGGACAACTAGTTGATGTCTTCATGAAACACATGAGTTAGATGGTGTTTGGGAGAGTCAATAGATGTTTGTCAAGCACCCACGATGTTTGAAGACTGAAGAAATGATGGTTTAAGAGTTGTAAGCCCATTTGTTCCTTATCGGTTTATCATGGAATATAAGAACTTCTAGGCCAAGTAGTTGATGTTTTCATGAAACACATGAGTTAGATGGTGTTTGGGAGAGTCAATAGATGTTTGTCAAGCACCCACGATGTTTGAAGACTGAAGAAATGATGGTTTTAGAGTTGTAAGCCCATTTGTTCCTTATCGGTTTATCGTGGAATATAAGAACTTCTAGGCCAAGTAGTTGATGTTTTCATGAAACACATGAGTTAGATGGTGTTTGGGAGAGTCAATAGATGTTTGTCAAGCACCCACGATGTTTGAAGACTCAAGAAATGATGGTTTAAGAGTTGTAAGCCCATTTGTTCCTTATCGGTTTATCATGGAATATAAGAACTTCTAGGCCAAGTAGTTGATGTTTTCATGAAACACATGAGTTAGATGGTGTTTGGGAGAGTCAATAGATGTTTGTCAAGCACCCACGATGTTTGAAGACTGAAGAAATGATGGTTTAAGAGTTGTAAGCCCATTTGTTCCTTATCGGTTTATCATGGAATATAGGAACTTCTAGGCCAAGTAGTTGATGTTTTCATGAAACACATGAGTTAGATGGTGTTTGGGAGAGTCAATAGATGTTTGTCAAGCACCCACGATGTTTGAAGACTGAAGAAATGATGGTTTAAGAGTTGTAAGCCCATTTGTTCCTTATCGGTTTATCATGGAATATAGGAACTTCTAGGCCAAGTAGTTGATGTTTTCATGAAACACATGAGTTAGATGGTGTTTGGGAGAGTCAATAGATGTTTGTCAAGCACCCACGATGTTTGAAGACTGAAGAAATGATGGTTTAAGAGTTGTAAGCCCATTTGTTCCTTATCGGTTTATCATGGAATATAGGAACTTCTAGGCCAAGTAGTTGATGTTTTCATGAAACACATGAGTTAGATGGTGTTTGGGAGAGTCAATAGATGTTTGTCAAGCACCCACGATGTTTGAAGACTGAAGAAATGATGGTTTAAGAGTTGTAAGCCCATTTGTTCCTTCACGGTTTATCATGGAATATAAGAACTTCTAGGCCAAGTAGTTGATGTTTTCATGAAACACATGAGTTAGATGGTGTTTGGGAGAGTCAATAGATGTTTGTCAAGCACCCACGATGTTTGAAGACTGAAGAAATGATGGTTTAAGAGTTGTAAGCCCATTTGTTCCTTCTCGGTTTATCATGGAATATAAGAACTTCTAGGCCAAGTAGTTGATGTTTTCATGAAACACATGAGTTAGATGGTGTTTGGGAGAGTCAATAGATGTTTGTCAAGCACCCACGATGTTTGAAGACTGAAGAAATGATGGTTTTAGAGTTGTAAGCCCATTTGTTCCTTATCGGTTTATCGTGGAATATAAGAACTTCTAGGCCAAGTAGTTGATGTTTTCATGAAACACATGAGTTAGATGGTGTTTGGGAGAGTCAATAGATGTTTGTCAAGCACCCACGATGTTTGAAGACTGAAGAAATGATGGTTTAAGAGTTGTAAGCCCATTTGTTCCTTATCGGTTTATCATGGAATATAGGAACTTCTAGGCCAAGTAGTTGATGTTTTCATGAAACACATGAGTTAGATGGTGTTTGGGAGAGTCAATAGATGTTTGTCAAGCACCCACGATGTTTGAAGACTGAAGAAATGATGGTTTAAGAGTTGTAAGCCCATTTGTTCCTTATCGGTTTATCATGGAATATAGGAACTTCTAGGCCAAGTAGTTGATGTTTTCATGAAACACATGAGTTAGATGGTGTTTGGGAGAGTCAATAGATGTTTGTCAAGCACCCACGATGTTTGAAGACTGAAGAAATGATGGTTTTAGAGTTGTAAGCCCATTTGTTCCTTATCGGTTTATCGTGGAATATAAGAACTTCTAGGCCAAGTAGTTGATGTTTTCATGAAACACATGAGTTAGATGGTGTTTGGGAGAGTCAATAGATGTTTGTCAAGCACCCACGATGTTTGAAGACTGAAGAAATGATGGTTTAAGAGTTGTAAGCCCATTTGTTCCTTATCGGTTTATCATGGAATATAGGAACTTCTAGGCCAAGTAGTTGATGTTTTCATGAAACACATGAGTTAGATGGTGTTTGGGAGAGTCAATAGATGTTTGTCAAGCACCCACGATGTTTGAAGACTGAAGAAATGATGGTTTAAGAGTTGTAAGCCCATTTGTTCCTTCACGGTTTATCATGGAATATAAGAACTTCTAGGCCAAGTAGTTGATGTTTTCATGAAACACATGAGTTAGATGGTGTTTGGGAGAGTCAATAGATGTTTGTCAAGCACCCACGATGTTTGAAGACTGAAGAAATGATGGTTTAAGAGTTGTAAGCCCATTTGTTCCTTATCGGTTTATCATGGAATATAGGAACTTCTAGGCCAAGTAGTTGATGTTTTCATGAAACACATGAGTTAGATGGTGTTTGGGAGAGTCAATAGATGTTTGTCAAGCACCCACGATGTTTGAAGACTGAAGAAATGATGGTTTAAGAGTTGTAAGCCCATTTGTTCCTTATCGGTTTATCATGGAATATAGGAACTTCTAGGCCAAGTAGTTGATGTTTTCATGAAACACATGAGTTAGATGGTGTTTGGGAGAGTCAATAGATGTTTGTCAAGCACCCACGATGTTTGAAGACTGAAGAAATGATGGTTTAAGAGTTGTAAGCCCATTTGTTCCTTATCGGTTTATCATGGAATATAGGAACTTCTAGGCCAAGTAGTTGATGTTTTCATGAAACACATGAGTTAGATGGTGTTTGGGAGAGTCAATAGATGTTTGTCAAGCACCCACGATGTTTGAAGACTGAAGAAATGATGGTTTAAGAGTTGTAAGCCCATTTGTTCCTTATCGGTTTATCATGGAATATAGGAACTTCTAGGCCAAGTAGTTGATGTTTTCATGAAACACATGAGTTAGATGGTGTTTGGGAGAGTCAATAGATGTTTGTCAAGCACCCACGATGTTTGAAGACTGAAGAAATGATGGTTTTAGAGTTGTAAGCCCATTTGTTCCTTATCGGTTTATCGTGGAATATAAGAACTTCTAGGCCAAGTAGTTGATGTTTTCATGAAACACATGAGTTAGATGGTGTTTGGGAGAGTCAATAGATGTTTGTCAAGCACCCACGATGTTTGAAGACTGAAGAAATGATGGTTTAAGAGTTGTAAGCCCATTTGTTCCTTCACGGTTTATCATGGAATATAAGAACTTCTAGGCCAAGTAGTTGATGTTTTCATGAAACACATGAGTTAGATGGTGTTTGGGAGAGTCAATAGATGTTTGTCAAGCACCCACGATGTTTGAAGACTGAAGAAATGATGGTTTAAGAGTTGTAAGCCCATTTGTTCCTTCTCGGTTTATCATGGAATATAAGAACTTCTAGGCCAAGTAGTTGATGTTTTCATGAAACACATGAGTTAGATGGTGTTTGGGAGAGTCAATAGATGTTTGTCAAGCACCCACGATGTTTGAAGACTGAAGAAATGATGGTTTTAGAGTTGTAAGCCCATTTGTTCCTTATCGGTTTATCGTGGAATATAAGAACTTCTAGGCCAAGTAGTTGATGTTTTCATGAAACACATGAGTTAGATGGTGTTTGGGAGAGTCAATAGATGTTTGTCAAGCACCCACGATGTTTGAAGACTGAAGAAATGATGGTTTAAGAGTTGTAAGCCCATTTGTTCCTTATCGGTTTATCATGGAATATAGGAACTTCTAGGCCAAGTAGTTGATGTTTTCATGAAACACATGAGTTAGATGGTGTTTGGGAGAGTCAATAGATGTTTGTCAAGCACCCACGATGTTTGAAGACTGAAGAAATGATGGTTTAAGAGTTGTAAGCCCATTTGTTCCTTCACGGTTTATCATGGATTATAAGAACTTCTAGGCCAAGTAGTTGATGTTTTCATGAAACACATGAGTTAGATGGTGTTTGGGAGAGTCAATAGATGTTTGTCAAGCACCCACGATGTTTGAAGACTGAAGAAATGATGGTTTAAGAGTTGTAAGCCCATTTGTTCCTTATCGGTTTATCATGGAATATAAGAACTTCTAGGCCAAGTAGTTGATGTTTTCATGAAACACATGAGTTAGATGGTGTTTGGGAGAGTCAATAGATGTTTGTCAAGCACCCACGATGTTTGAAGACTGAAGAAATGATGGTTTTAGAGTTGTAAGCCCATTTGTTCCTTATCGGTTTATCGTGGAATATAAGAACTTCTAGGCCAAGTAGTTGATGTTTTCATGAAACACATGAGTTAGATGGTGTTTGGGAGAGTCAATAGATGTTTGTCAAGCACCCACGATGTTTGAAGACTGAAGAAATGATGGTTTAAGAGTTGTAAGCCCATTTGTTCCTTCTCGGTTTATCATGGAATATAAGAACTTCTAGGCCAAGTAGTTGATGTTTTCATGAAACACATGAGTTAGATGGTGTTTGGGAGAGTCAATAGATGTTTGTCAAGCACCCACGATGTTTGAAGATTGAAGAAATGATGGTTTTAGAGTTGTAAGCCCATTTGTTCCTTATCGGTTTATCGTGGAATATAAGAACTTCTAGGCCAAGTAGTTGATGTTTTCATGAAACACATGAGTTAGATGGTGTTTGGGAGAGTCAATAGATGTTTGTCAAGCACCCACGATGTTTGAAGACTGAAGAAATGATGGTTTAAGAGTTGTAAGCCCATTTGTTCCTTATCGGTTTATCATGGAATATAGGAACTTCTAGGCCAAGTAGTTGATGTTTTCATGAAACACATGAGTTAGATGGTGTTTGGGAGAGTCAATAGATGTTTGTCAAGCACCCACGATGTTTGAAGACTGAAGAAATGATGGTTTAAGAGTTGTAAGCCCATTTGTTCCTTCACGGTTTATCATGGAATATAAGAACTTCTAGGCCAAGTAGTTGATGTTTTCATGAAACACATGAGTTAGATGGTGTTTGGGAGAGTCAATAGATGTTTGTCAAGCACCCACGATGTTTGAAGACTGAAGAAATGATGGTTTAAGAGTTGTAAGCCCATTTGTTCCTTATCGGTTTATCATGGAATATAGGAACTTCTAGGCCAAGTAGTTGATGTTTTCATGAAACACATGAGTTAGATGGTGTTTGGGAGAGTCAATAGATGTTTGTCAAGCACCCACGATGTTTGAAGACTGAAGAAATGATGGTTTTAGAGTTGTAAGCCCATTTGTTCCTTATCGGTTTATCGTGGAATA
This sequence comes from Styphnolobium japonicum, assembly GCA_023212625.1. NCBI lineage: Eukaryota > Viridiplantae > Streptophyta > Magnoliopsida > Fabales > Fabaceae > Styphnolobium > Styphnolobium japonicum. Next base: position 89,794 of record JALBWW010000086.1, read on the forward strand.
TAAGAACTTCTAGGCCAAGTAGTTGATGTTTTCATGAAACACATGAGTTAGATGGTGTTTGGGAGAGTCAATAGATGTTTGTCAAGCACCCACGATGTTTGAAGACTGAAGAAATGATGGTTTTAAAGTTGTAAGCCCATTTGTTCCTTATCGGTTTATCATGGAATATAGGAACTTCTAGGCCAAGTAGTTGATGTTTTCATGAAACACATGAGTTAGATGGTGTTTGGGAGAGTCAATAGATGTTTGTCAAGCACCCACGATGTTTGAAGACTGAAGAAATGATGGTTTTAGAGTTGTAAGCCCATTTGTTCCTTATCGGTTTATCGTGGAATATAAGAACTTCTAGGCCAAGTAGTTGATGTTTTCATGAAACACATGAGTTAGATGGTGTTTGGGAGAGTCAATAGATGTTTGTCAAGCACCCACGATGTTTGAAGACTGAAGAAATGATGGTTTAAGAGTTGTAAGCCCATTTGTTCCTTCTCGGTTTATCATGGAATATAAGAACTTCTAGGCCAAGTAGTTGATGTTTTCATGAAACACATGAGTTAGATGGTGTTTGGGAGAGTCAATAGATGTTTGTCAAGCACCCACGATGTTTGAAGACTGAAGAAATGATGGTTTAAGAGTTGTAAGCCCATTTGTTCCTTATCGGTTTATCATGGAATATAGGAACTTCTAGGCCAAGTAGTTGATGTTTTCATGAAACACATGAGTTAGATGGTGTTTGGGAGAGTCAATAGATGTTTGTCAAGCACCCACGATGTTTGAAGACTGAAGAAATGATGGTTTAAGAGTTGTAAGCCCATTTGTTCCTTCTCGGTTTATCATGGAATATAAGAACTTCTAGGCCAAGTAGTTGATGTTTTCATGAAACACATGAGTTAGATGGTGTTTGGGAGAGTCAATAGATGTTTGTCAAGCACCCACGATGTTTGAAGACTGAAGAAATGATGGTTTAAGAGTTGTAAGCCCATTTGTTCCTTATCGGTTTATCATGGAATATAGGAACTTCTAGGCCAAGTAGTTGATGTTTTCATGAAACACATGAGTTAGATGGTGTTTGGGAGAGTCAATAGATGTTTGTCAAGCACCCACGATGTTTGAAGACTGAAGAAATGATGGTTTTAGAGTTGTAAGCCCATTTGTTCCTTATCGGTTTATCGTGGAATATAAGAACTTCTAGGCCAAGTAGTTGATGTTTTCATGAAACACATGAGTTAGATGGTGTTTGGGAGAGTCAATAGATGTTTGTCAAGCACCCACGATGTTTGAAGACTAAGAAATGATGGTTTAAGAGTTGTAAGCCCATTTGTTCCTTATCGGTTTATCATGGAATATAGGAACTTCTAGGCCAAGTAGTTGATGTTTTCATGAAACACATGAGTTAGATGGTGTTTGGGAGAGTCAATAGATGTTTGTCAAGCACCCACGATGTTTGAAGACGGAAGAAATGATGGTTTAAGAGTTGTAAGCCCATTTGTTCCTTCTCGGTTTATCATGGAATATAAGAACTTCTAGGCCAAGTAGTTGATGTTTTCATGAAACACATGAGTTAGATGGTGTTTGGGAGAGTCAATAGATGTTTGTCAAGCACCCACGATGTTTGAAGACTGAAGAAATGATGGTTTAAGAGTTGTAAGCCCATTTGTTCCTTCTCGGTTTATCATGGAATATAAGAACTTCTAGGCCAAGTAGTTGATGTTTTCATGAAACACATGAGTTAGATGGTGTTTGGGAGAGTCAATAGATGTTTGTCAAGCACCCACGATGTTTGAAGACTGAAGAAATGATGGTTTTAGAGTTGTAAGCCCATTTGTTCCTTATCGGTTTATCGTGGAATATAAGAACTTCTAGGCCAAGTAGTTGATGTTTTCATGAAACACATGAGTTAGATGGTGTTTGGGAGAGTCAATAGATGTTTGTCAAGCACCCACGATGTTTGAAGGCGAAGAAATGATGGTTTAAGAGTTGTAAGCCCATTTGTTCCTTCTCGGTTTATCATGGAATATAAGAACTTCTAGGCCAAGTAGTTGATGTTTTCATGAAACACATGAGTTAGATGGTGTTTGGGAGAGTCAATAGATGTTTGTCAAGCACCCACGATGTTTGAAGACTGAAGAAATGATGGTTTAAGAGTTGTAAGCCCATTTGTTCCTTCTCGGTTTATCATGGAATATAAGAACTTCTAGGCCAAGTAGTTGATGTTTTCATGAAACACATGAGTTAGATGGTGTTTGGGAGAGTCAATAGATGTTTGTCAAGCACCCACGATGTTTGAAGGCGAAGAAATGATGGTTTAAGAGTTGTAAGCCCATTTGTTCCTTATCGGTTTATCATGGAATATAGGAACTTCTAGGCCAAGTAGTTGATGTTTTCATGAAACACATGAGTTAGATGGTGTTTGGGAGAGTCAATAGATGTTTGTCAAGCACCCACGATGTTTGAAGACTGAAGAAATGATGGTTTTAAAGTTGTAAGCCCATTTGTTCCTTATCGGTTTATCATGGAATATAAGAACTTCTAGGCCAAGTAGTTGATGTTTTCATGAAACACATGAGTTAGATGGTGTTTGGGAGAGTCAATAGATGTTTGTCAAGCACCCACGATGTTTGAAGACTGAAGAAATGATGGTTTTAGAGTTGTAAGCCCATTTGTTCCTTATCGGTTTATCGTGGAATATAAGAACTTCTAGGCCAAGTAGTTGATGTTTTCATGAAACACATGAGTTAGATGGTGTTTGGGAGAGTCAATAGATGTTTGTCAAGCACCCACGATGTTTGAAGGCGGATGAAATGATGGTTTAAGAGTTGTAAGCCCATTTGTTCCTTCTCGGTTTATCATGGAATATAAGAACTTCTAGGCCAAGTAGTTGATGTTTTCATGAAACACATGAGTTAGATGGTGTTTGGGAGAGTCAATAGATGTTTGTCAAGCACCCACGATGTTTGAAGACTGAAGAAATGATGGTTTAAGAGTTGTAAGCCCATTTGTTCCTTATCGGTTTATCATGGAATATAGGAACTTCTAGGCCAAGTAGTTGATGTTTTCATGAAACACATGAGTTAGATGGTGTTTGGGAGAGTCAATAGATGTTTGTCAAGCACCCACGATGTTTGAAGACTGAAGAAATGATGGTTTAAGAGTTGTAAGCCCATTTGTTCCTTATCGGTTTATCATGGAATATAGGAACTTCAAAGCCAAGTAGTTGATGTTTTCATGAAACACATGAGTTAGATGGTGTTTGGGAGAGTCAATAGATGTTTGTCAAGCACCCACGATGTTTGAAGGCGAAGAAATGATGGTTTTAGAGTTGTAAGCCCATTTGTTCCTTATCGGTTTATCATGGAATATAAGAACTTCTAGGCCAAGTAGTTGATGTTTTCATGAAACACATGAGTTAGATGGTGTTTGGGAGAGTCAATAGATGTTTGTCAAGCACCCACGATGTTTGAAGGCGAAGAAATGATGGTTTTAGAGTTGTAAGCCCATTTGTTCCTTATCGGTTTATCATGGAATATAAGAACTTCTAGGCCAAGTAGTTGATGTTTTCATGAAACACATGAGTTAGATGGTGTTTGGGAGAGTCAATAGATGTTTGTCAAGCACCCACGATGTTTGAAGACTGAAGAAATGATGGTTTAAGAGTTGTAAGCCCATTTGTTCCTTCTCGGTTTATCATGGAATATAAGAACTTCTAGGCCAAGTAGTTGATGTTTTCATGAAACACATGAGTTAGATGGTGTTTGGGAGAGTCAATAGATGTTTGTCAAGCACCCACGATGTTTGAAGACTGAAGAAATGATGGTTTTAGAGTTGTAAGCCCATTTGTTCCTTATCGGTTTATCGTGGAATATAAGAACTTCTAGGCCAAGTAGTTGATGTTTTCATGAAACACATGAGTTAGATGGTGTTTGGGAGAGTCAATAGATGTTTGTCAAGCACCCACGATGTTTGAAGACTGAAGAAATGATGGTTTAAGAGTTGTAAGCCCATTTGTTCCTTCACGGTTTATCATGGAATATAAGAACTTCTAGGCCAAGTAGTTGATGTTTTCATGAAACACATGAGTTAGATGGTGTTTGGGAGAGTCAATAGATGTTTGTCAAGCACCCACGATGTTTGAAGACTGAAGAAATGATGGTTTAAGAGTTGTAAGCCCATTTGTTCCTTCTCGGTTTATCATGGAATATAAGAACTTCTAGGCCAAGTAGTTGATGTTTTCATGAAACACATGAGTTAGATGGTGTTTGGGAGAGTCAATAGATGTTTGTCAAGCACCCACGATGTTTGAAGACTGAAGAAATGATGGTTTTAAAGTTGTAAGCCCATTTGTTCCTTATCGGTTTATCATGGAATATAGGAACTTCTAGGCCAAGTAGTTGATGTTTTCATGAAACACATGAGTTAGATGGTGTTTGGGAGAGTCAATAGATGTTTGTCAAGCACCCACGATGTTTGAGGGGGAAGATAGGATGGTTTTAGAGTTGTAAGCCCATTTGTTCCTTATCGGTTTATCATGGAATATAAGAACTTCTAGGCCAAGTAGTTGATGTTTTCATGAAACACATGAGTTAGATGGTGTTTGGGAGAGTCAATAGATGTTTGTCAAGCACCCACGATGTTTGAAGGCTGAAGAAATGATGGTTTAAGAGTTGTAAGCCCATTTGTTCCTTCTCGGTTTATCATGGAATATAAGAACTTCTAGGCCAAGTAGTTGATGTTTTCATGAAACACATGAGTTAGATGGTGGTTGGGAGAGTCAATAGATGTTTGTCAAGCACCCACGATGTTTGAAGGCTGAAGAAATGATGGTTTAAGAGTTGTAAGCCCATTTGTTCCTTATCGGTTTATCATGGAATATAAGAACTTCTAGGCCAAGTAGTTGATGTTTTCATGAAACACATGAGTTAGATGGTGTTTGGGAGAGTCAATAGATGTTTGTCAAGCACCCACGATGTTTGAAGACTGAAGAAATGATGGTTTAAGAGTTGTAAGCCCATTTGTTCCTTATCGGTTTATCATGGAATATAAGAACTTCTAGGCCAAGTAGTTGATGTTTTCATGAAACACATGAGTTAGATGGTGTTTGGGAGAGTCAATAGATGTTTGTCAAGCACCCACGATGTTTGAAGACTGAAGAAATGATGGTTTTAGAGTTGTAAGCCCATTTGTTCCTTATCGGTTTATCGTGGAATATAAGAACTTCTAGGCCAAGTAGTTGATGTTTTCATGAAACACATGAGTTAGATGGTGTTTGGGAGAGTCAATAGATGTTTGTCAAGCACCCACGATGTTTGAAGACTGAAGAAATGATGGTTTAAGAGTTGTAAGCCCATTTGTTCCTTATCGGTTTATCATGGAATATAGGAACTTCTAGGCCAAGTAGTTGATGTTTTCATGAAACACATGAGTTAGATGGTGTTTGGGAGAGTCAATAGATGTTTGTCAAGCACCCACGATGTTTGAAGACTGAAGAAATGATGGTTTAAGAGTTGTAAGCCCATTTGTTCCTTCTCGGTTTATCATGGAATATAAGAACTTCTAGGCCAAGTAGTTGATGTTTTCATGAAACACATGAGTTAGATGGTGTTTGGGAGAGTCAATAGATGTTTGTCAAGCACCCACGATGTTTGAAGACTGAAGAAATGATGGTTTAAGAGTTGTAAGCCCATTTGTTCCTTCTCGGTTTATCATGGAATATAAGAACTTCTAGGCCAAGTAGTTGATGTTTTCATGAAACACATGAGTTAGATGGTGTTTGGGAGAGTCAATAGATGTTTGTCAAGCACCCACGATGTTTGAAGACTGAAGAAATGATGGTTTTAGAGTTGTAAGCCCATTTGTTCCTTATCGGTTTATCGTGGAATATAAGAACTTCTAGGCCAAGTAGTTGATGTTTTCATGAAACACATGAGTTAGATGGTGTTTGGGAGAGTCAATAGATGTTTGTCAAGCACCCACGATGTTTGAAGACTGAAGAAATGATGGTTTAAGAGTTGTAAGCCCATTTGTTCCTTCTCGGTTTATCATGGAATATAAGAACTTCTAGGCCAAGTAGTTGATGTTTTCATGAAACACATGAGTTAGATGGTGTTTGGGAGAGTCAATAGATGTTTGTCAAGCACCCACGATGTTTGAAGACTGAAGAAATGATGGTTTAAGAGTTGTAAGCCCATTTGTTCCTTCTCGGTTTATCATGGAATATAAGAACTTCTAGGCCAAGTAGTTGATGTTTTCATGAAACACATGAGTTAGATGGTGTTTGGGAGAGTCAATAGATGTTTGTCAAGCACCCACGATGTTTGAAGACTGAAGAAATGATGGTTTAAGAGTTGTAAGCCCATTTGTTCCTTCTCGGTTTATCATGGAATATAAGAACTTCTAGGCCAAGTAGTTGATGTTTTCATGAAACACATGAGTTAGATGGTGTTTGGGAGAGTCAATAGATGTTTGTCAAGCACCCACGATGTTTGAAGACTGAAGAAATGATGGTTTTAGAGTTGTAAGCCCATTTGTTCCTTATCGGTTTATCGTGGAATATAAGAACTTCTAGGCCAAGTAGTTGATGTTTTCATGAAACACATGAGTTAGATGGTGTTTGGGAGAGTCAATAGATGTTTGTCAAGCACCCACGATGTTTGAAGACTGAAGAAATGATGGTTTTAGAGTTGTAAGCCCATTTGTTCCTTATCGGTTTATCGTGGAATATAAGAACTTCTAGGCCAAGTAGTTGATGTTTTCATGAAACACATGAGTTAGATGGTGTTTGGGAGAGTCAATAGATGTTTGTCAAGCACCCACGATGTTTGAAGACTGAAGAAATGATGGTTTAAGAGTTGTAAGCCCATTTGTTCCTTCTCGGTTTATCATGGAATATAAGAACTTCTAGGCCAAGTAGTTGATGTTTTCATGAAACACATGAGTTAGATGGTGTTTGGGAGAGTCAATAGATGTTTGTCAAGCACCCACGATGTTTGAAGACTGAAGAAATGATGGTTTAAGAGTTGTAAGCCCATTTGTTCCTTATCGGTTTATCATGGAATATAAGAACTTCTAGGCCAAGTAGTTGATGTTTTCATGAAACACATGAGTTAGATGGTGTTTGGGAGAGTCAATAGATGTTTGTCAAGCACCCACGATGTTTGAAGACTGAAGAAATGATGGTTTAAGAGTTGTAAGCCCATTTGTTCCTTATCGGTTTATCATGGAATATAGGAACTTCTAGGCCAAGTAGTTGATGTTTTCATGAAACACATGAGTTAGATGGTGTTTGGGAGAGTCAATAGATGTTTGTCAAGCACCCACGATGTTTGAAGACTGAAGAAATGATGGTTTAAGAGTTGTAAGCCCATTTGTTCCTTATCGGTTTATCATGGAATATAGGAACTTCTAGGCCAAGTAGTTGATGTTTTCATGAAACACATGAGTTAGATGGTGTTTGGGAGAGTCAATAGATGTTTGTCAAGCACCCACGATGTTTGAAGACTGAAGAAATGATGGTTTAAGAGTTGTAAGCCCATTTGTTCCTTCTCGGTTTATCATGGAATATAAGAACTTCTAGGCCAAGTAGTTGATGTTTTCATGAAACACATGAGTTAGATGGTGTTTGGGAGAGTCAATAGATGTTTGTCAAGCACCCACGATGTTTGAAGACTGAAGAAATGATGGTTTTAGAGTTGTAAGCCCATTTGTTCCTTATCGGTTTATCGTGGAATATAAGAACTTCTAGGCCAAGTAGTTGATGTTTTCATGAAACACATGAGTTAGATGGTGTTTGGGAGAGTCAATAGATGTTTGTCAAGCACCCACGATGTTTGAAGACTGAAGAAATGATGGTTTTAGAGTTGTAAGCCCATTTGTTCCTTATCGGTTTATCGTGGAATATAAGAACTTCTAGGCCAAGTAGTTGATGTTTTCATGAAACACATGAGTTAGATGGTGTTTGGGAGAGTCAATAGATGTTTGTCAAGCACCCACGATGTTTGAAGACTGAAGAAATGATGGTTTAAGAGTTGTAAGCCCATTTGTTCCTTCACGGTTTATCATGGAATATAAGAACTTCTAGGCCAAGTAGTTGATGTTTTCATGAAACACATGAGTTAGATGGTGTTTGGGAGAGTCAATAGATGTTTGTCAAGCACCCACGATGTTTGAAGACTGAAGAAATGATGGTTTAAGAGTTGTAAGCCCATTTGTTCCTTCTCGGTTTATCATGGAATATAAGAACTTCTAGGCCAAGTAGTTGATGTTTTCATGAAACACATGAGTTAGATGGTGTTTGGGAGAGTCAATAGATGTTTGTCAAGCACCCACGATGTTTGAAGACTGAAGAAATGATGGTTTTAGAGTTGTAAGCCCATTTGTTCCTTATCGGTTTATCGTGGAATATAAGAACTTCTAGGCCAAGTAGTTGATGTTTTCATGAAACACATGAGTTAGATGGTGTTTGGGAGAGTCAATAGATGTTTGTCAAGCACCCACGATGTTTGAAGACTGAAGAAATGATGGTTTTAGAGTTGTAAGCCCATTTGTTCCTTATCGGTTTATCGTGGAATATAAGAACTTCTAGGCCAAGTAGTTGATGTTTTCATGAAACACATGAGTTAGATGGTGTTTGGGAGAGTCAATAGATGTTTGTCAAGCACCCACGATGTTTGAAGACTGAAGAAATGATGGTTTAAGAGTTGTAAGCCCATTTGTTCCTTCACGGTTTATCATGGAATATAAGAACTTCTAGGCCAAGTAGTTGATGTTTTCATGAAACACATGAGTTAGATGGTGTTTGGGAGAGTCAATAGATGTTTGTCAAGCACCCACGATGTTTGAAGACTGAAGAAATGATGGTTTTAGAGTTGTAAGCCCATTTGTTCCTTATCGGTTTATCGTGGAATATAAGAACTTCTAGGCCAAGTAGTTGATGTTTTCATGAAACACATGAGTTAGATGGTGTTTGGGAGAGTCAATAGATGTTTGTCAAGCACCCACGATGTTTGAAGACTGAAGAAATGATGGTTTAAGAGTTGTAAGCCCATTTGTTCCTTCTCGGTTTATCATGGAATATAAGAACTTCTAGGCCAAGTAGTTGATGTTTTCATGAAACACATGAGTTAGATGGTGTTTGGGAGAGTCAATAGATGTTTGTCAAGCACCCACGATGTTTGAAGACTGAAGAAATGATGGTTTAAGAGTTGTAAGCCCATTTGTTCCTTCTCGGTTTATCATGGAATATAAGAACTTCTAGGCCAAGTAGTTGATGTTTTCATGAAACACATGAGTTAGATGGTGTTTGGGAGAGTCAATAGATGTTTGTCAAGCACCCACGATGTTTGAAGGCGATGAAATGATGGTTTTAGAGTTGTAAGCCCATTTGTTCCTTATCGGTTTATCATGGAATATAGGAACTTCTAGGCCAAGTAGTTGATGTTTTCATGAAACACATGAGTTAGATGGTGTTTGGGAGAGTCAATAGATGTTTGTCAAGCACCCACGATGTTTGAAGACTGAAGAAATGATGGTTTAAGAGTTGTAAGCCCATTTGTTCCTTCTCGGTTTATCATGGAATATAAGAACTTCTAGGCCAAGTAGTTGATGTTTTCATGAAACACATGAGTTAGATGGTGTTTGGGAGAGTCAATAGATGTTTGTCAAGCACCCACGATGTTTGAAGACTGAAGAAATGATGGTTTAAGAGTTGTAAGCCCATTTGTTCCTTCACGGTTTATCATGGAATATAAGAACTTCTAGGCCAAGTAGTTGATGTTTTCATGAAACACATGAGTTAGATGGTGTTTGGGAGAGTCAATAGATGTTTGTCAAGCACCCACGATGTTTGAAGACTGAAGAAATGATGGTTTAAGAGTTGTAAGCCCATTTGTTCCTTATCGGTTTATCATGGAATATAAGAACTTCTAGGCCAAGTAGTTGATGTTTTCATGAAACACATGAGTTAGATGGTGTTTGGGAGAGTCAATAGATGTTTGTCAAGCACCCACGATGTTTGAAGACTGAAGAAATGATGGTTTTAGAGTTGTAAGCCCATTTGTTCCTTATCGGTTTATCGTGGAATATAAGAACTTCTAGGCCAAGTAGTTGATGTTTTCATGAAACACATGAGTTAGATGGTGTTTGGGAGAGTCAATAGATGTTTGTCAAGCACCCACGATGTTTGAAGACTCAAGAAATGATGGTTTTAGAGTTGTAAGCCCATTTGTTCCTTATCGGTTTATCATGGAATATAAGAACTTCTAGGCCAAGTAGTTGATGTTTTCATGAAACACATGAGTTAGATGGTGTTTGGGAGAGTCAATAGATGTTTGTCAAGCACCCACGATGTTTGAAGACTGAAGAAATGATGGTTTAAGAGTTGTAAGCCCATTTGTTCCTTCTCGGTTTATCATGGAATATAAGAACTTCTAGGCCAAGTAGTTGATGTTTTCATGAAACACATGAGTTAGATGGTGTTTGGGAGAGTCAATAGATGTTTGTCAAGCACCCACGATGTTTGAAGACTGAAGAAATGATGGTTTTAGAGTTGTAAGCCCATTTGTTCCTTATCGGTTTATCGTGGAATATAAGAACTTCTAGGCCAAGTAGTTGATGTTTTCATGAAACACATGAGTTAGATGGTGTTTGGGAGAGTCAATAGATGTTTGTCAAGCACCCACGATGTTTGAAGACTGAAGAAATGATGGTTTAAGAGTTGTAAGCCCATTTGTTCCTTCTCGGTTTATCATGGAATATAAGAACTTCTAGGCCAAGTAGTTGATGTTTTCATGAAACACATGAGTTAGATGGTGTTTGGGAGAGTCAATAGATGTTTGTCAAGCACCCACGATGTTTGAAGACTGAAGAAATGATGGTTTAAGAGTTGTAAGCCCATTTGTTCCTTCTCGGTTTATCATGGAATATAAGAACTTCTAGGCCAAGTAGTTGATGTTTTCATGAAACACATGAGTTAGATGGTGTTTGGGAGAGTCAATAGATGTTTGTCAAGCACCCACGATGTTTGAAGACTGAAGAAATGATGGTTTTAGAGTTGTAAGCCCATTTGTTCCTTATCGGTTTATCGTGGAATATAAGAACTTCTAGGCCAAGTAGTTGATGTTTTCATGAAACACATGAGTTAGATGGTGTTTGGGAGAGTCAATAGATGTTTGTCAAGCACCCACGATGTTTGAAGACTGAAGAAATGATGGTTTAAGAGTTGTAAGCCCATTTGTTCCTTCTCGGTTTATCATGGAATATAAGAACTTCTAGGCCAAGTAGTTGATGTTTTCATGAAACACATGAGTTAGATGGTGTTTGGGAGAGTCAATAGATGTTTGTCAAGCACCCACGATGTTTGAAGACTGAAGAAATGATGGTTTAAGAGTTGTAAGCCCATTTGTTCCTTCACGGTTTATCATGGAATATAAGAACTTCTAGGCCAAGTAGTTGATGTTTTCATGAAACACATGAGTTAGATGGTGTTTGGGAGAGTCAATAGATGTTTGTCAAGCACCCACGATGTTTGAAGACTGAAGAAATGATGGTTTAAGAGTTGTAAGCCCATTTGTTCCTTCTCGGTTTATCATGGAATATAAGAACTTCTAGGCCAAGTAGTTGATGTTTTCATGAAACACATGAGTTAGATGGTGTTTGGGAGAGTCAATAGATGTTTGTCAAGCACCCACGATGTTTGAAGATTGAAGAAATGATGGTTTTAGAGTTGTAAGCCCATTTGTTCCTTATCGGTTTATCATGGAATATAAGAACTTCTAGGCCAAGTAGTTGATGTTTTCATGAAACACATGAGTTAGATGGTGTTTGGGAGAGTCAATAGATGTTTGTCAAGCACCCACGATGTTTGAAGACCGAAGAAATGATGGTTTAAGAGTTGTAAGCCCATTTGTTCCTTCTCGGTTTATCATGGAATATAAGAACTTCTAGGCCAAGTAGTTGATGTTTTCATGAAACACATGAGTTAGATGGTGTTTGGGAGAGTCAATAGATGTTTGTCAAGCACCCACGATGTTTGAAGACTGAAGAAATGATGGTTTAAGAGTTGTAAGCCCATTTGTTCCTTCTCGGTTTATCATGGAATATAAGAACTTCTAGGCCAAGTAGTTGATGTTTTCATGAAACACATGAGTTAGATGGTGTTTGGGAGAGTCAATAGATGTTTGTCAAGCACCCACGATGTTTGAAGACTTAAGAAATGATGGTTTAAGAGTTGTAAGCCCATTTGTTCCTTCTCGGTTTATCATGGAATATAAGAACTTCTAGGCCAAGTAGTTGATGTTTTCATGAAACACATGAGTTAGATGGTGTTTGGGAGAGTCAATAGATGTTTGTCAAGCACCCACGATGTTTGAAGACTCAAGAAATGATGGTTTAAGAGTTGTAAGCCCATTTGTTCCTTCTCGGTTTATCATGGAATATAAGAACTTCTAGGCCAAGTAGTTGATGTTTTCATGAAACACATGAGTTAGATGGTGTTTGGGAGAGTCAATAGATGTTTGTCAAGCACCCACGATGTTTGAAGAGTGAAGAAATGATGGTTTAAGAGTTGTAAGCCCATTTGTTCCTTCTCGGTTTATCATGGAATATAAGAACTTCTAGGCCAAGTAGTTGATGTTTTCATGAAACACATGAGTTAGATGGTGTTTGGGAGAGTCAATAGATGTTTGTCAAGCACCCACGATGTTTGAAGACTAAAGAAATGATGGTTTAAGAGTTGTAAGCCCATTTGTTCCTTCTCGGTTTATCATGGATTATAAGAACTTCTAGGACAAGTAGTTGATGTTTTCATGAAACACATGAGTTAGATGGTGTTTGGGAGAGTCAATAGATGTTTGTCAAGCACCCACGATGTTTGAAGACTGAAGAAATGATGGTTTAAGAGTTGTAAGCCCATTTGTTCCTTCTCGGTTTATCATGGATTATAAGAACTTCTAGGCCAAGTAGTTGATGTTTTCATGAAACACATGAGTTAGATGGTGTTTGGGAGAGTCAATAGATGTTTGTCAAGCACCCACGATGTTTGAAGACTAAAGAAATGATGGTTTAAGAGTTGTAAGCCCATTTGTTCCTTCTCGGTTTATCATGGATTATAAGAACTTCTAGGACAAGTAGTTGATGTTTTCATGAAACACATGAGTTAGATGGTGTTTGGGAGAGTCAATAGATGTTTGTCAAGCACCCACGATGTTTGAAGACTCAAGAAATGATGGTTTAAGAGTTGTAAGCCCATTTGTTCCTTCTCGGTTTATCATGGATTATAAGAACTTCTAGGCCAAGTAGTTGATGTTTTCATGAAACACATGAGTTAGATGGTGTTTGGGAGAGTCAATAGATGTTTGTCAAGCACCCACGATGTTTGAAGACTGAAGAAATGATGGTTTTAGAGTTGTAAGCCCATTTGTTCCTTCTCGGTTTATCATGGATTATAAGAACTTCTAGGCCAAGTAGTTGATGTTTTCATGAAACACATGAGTTAGATGGTGTTTGGGAGAGTCAATAGATGTTTGTCAAGCACCCACGATGTTTGAAGACAGAAGAAATGATGGTTTAAGAGTTGTAAGCCCATTTGTTCCTTCTCGGTTTATCATGGATTATAAGAACTTCTAGGCCAAGTAGTTGATGTTTTCATGAAACACATGAGTTAGATGGTGTTTGGGAGAGTCAATAGATGTTTGTCAAGCACCCACGATGTTTGAAGTCTGAAGAAATGATGGTTTAAGAGTTGTAAGCCCATTTGTTCCTTCTCGGTTTATCATGGATTATAAGAACTTCTAGGCCAAGTAGTTGATGTTTTCATGAAACACATGAGTTAGATGGTGTTTGGGAGAGTCAATAGATGTTTGTCAAGCACCCACGATGTTTGAAGACTTAAGAAATGATGGTTTAAGAGTTGTAAGCCCATTTGTTCCTTCTCGGTTTATCATGGATTATAAGAACTTCTAGGACAAGTAGTTGATGTTTTCATGAAACACATGAGTTAGATGGTGTTTGGGAGAGTCAATAGATGTTTGTCAAGCACCCACGATGTTTGAAGACTGAAGAAATGATGGTTTAAGAGTTGTAAGCCCATTTGTTCCTTCTCGGTTTATCATGGAATATAAGAACTTCTAGGCCAAGTAGTTGATGTTTTCATGAAACACATGAGTTAGATGGTGTTTGGGAGAGTCAATAGATGTTTGTCAAGCACCCACGATGTTTGAAGATTGAAGAAATGATGGTTTAAGAGTTGTAAGCCCATTTGTTCCTTCTCGGTTTATCATGGATTATAAGAACTTCTAGGCCAAGTAGTTGATGTTTTCATGAAACACATGAGTTAGATGGTGTTTGGGAGAGTCAATAGATGTTTGTCAAGCACCCACGATGTTTGAAGACTGAAGAAATGATGGTTTAAGAGTTGTAAGCCCATTTGTTCCTTCTCGGTTTATCATGGAATATAAGAACTTCTTGGCCAAGTAGTTGATGTTTTCATGAAACACATGAGTTAGATGGTGTTTGGGAGAGTCAATAGATGTTTGTCAAGCTTCCACGGTGTTTGAAGGCTCAAGTTTTCATTGTTTAAGAGTTATAAGCCCATTTTTTCCTTCTCGGTTTATCATGGATTATAAGAACTTCAAGGACAAGTTGTTGATGTTTTCATGAAACACATGAGTTAGATCGTGTTTGGGAGAGTCAATAGATGTTTGTCAAGCTTCCACGGTGTTTGAAGACTCAAGTTTTGATGGTTTAAGAGTTATAAGCCCATTTGTTCCTTCTCGATTTATCATGGATTATAAGAACTTCTAGGACAAGTTGTTGATGTTTTCCTGAAACACATGAGTTAGATGGTGTTTGGGAGAGTCTATAGATGTTTGTCAAGCACCCACGGTGTTTGAAGTCTGAAGAAATCTTGGTTTAAGAGTTGTAAGCCCATTTGTTCCTTCTCGTATTATCATGGATTATAAGAACTTCTAGGCCAAGTAGTTGATGTTTTCATGAAACACATGAATTAGATGGTGTTTGGGAGATTCAATAGATGTTTGTCAAGCACCCACGGTGTTTGAAGACCGAAGAAATCTTGGTTTAAGAGTTGTAAGCCCATTTGTTCCTTCTCGGTTTATCATGGATTAGAAGAACTTCTAGGCCAAGTAGTTGATGTTTTCAAGAAACACATGAGTTAGATGGGGTTTGGCAGAGTCAATAGATGCTTGTCAAGCTCCACCACGGTGTTTGATGACTTAAGTTTTCATGGTTTAAGAGTCATAAGCCCATTTGTTCCTTCACGGTTTATCATGGATTATAAGAACATCTAGGCCAAGTAGTTGATGTTGTCATGAAACACATGAGCTAGATGGTGTTTGGGAGAGTCAACAGATGTTTGTCAAGCTTCCACGGTGTTTGAAGACTCAAATTTTCATGGTGTAAGAGTTGTAAGCCCATTTGTTCCTTCTCGTATTATCATGGATTATAAGAACTTCTAGGCCAAGTAGTTGATGTTTTCATGAAACACATGAGCTAGATGGTGTTTGGGAGAGTCAACAGATTTTTGTCAAGCTTCCACGGTGTTTGAAGACTCAAGTTTTCATGGTTTAAGAGTTATAAGCCCATTTGTTCCTTCTCAGTTTATCATGGATTATAAGAACTTCTAGGACAAGTAGTTGATGTTTTCGTGAAACACATGAGTTAGATGGTGTTTGGGAGAGTCTATAGATGTTTGTCAAGCACCCACGGTGTTTGAAGTCTGAAGAAATCTTGGTTTAAGACTTGTCAGCCATTTGTTCCTTATCGGATTATCATGGAATATAAGAACTTCTAGGCCAAGTAGTTGATGTTTTCATGAAACACATGAGTTAGATGGTGTTTGGGAGGGTCAATAGATGTTTGTCATACTTCCACGGTGTTTGAAGACTCATGTTTTCATGGTTTAAGAGTTATAAGCCCATTTGTTCCTTCTCGGTTTATCATGGATTATAAGAACTTCTAGGACAAGTTGTTGATGTTTTCCTGAAACACATGAGTTAGATGGTGTTAGGGAGAGTGAATAGATGTTTGCAAGCACCCACGGTGTTTGAAGACTGAAGAAATCTTGGTTTAAGAGTTGTGAGCCCATTTGTTCCTTCTCGTATTATCATGGATTATAAGAACTTCTAGGCCAAGTAGTTGATGTTTTCATGAAACACATGAGTTAGATGGTGTTTGGGAGAGTCAACAGATGTTTGTCACGCTTCCACGGTGTTTGAAGACTCAAGTTTTCATGGTTTAAGAGTTTTAAGCCCATTTGTTCCTTCTCGGTTTATCATGGATTATAAGAACTTCTAGGACAAGTAGTTGATGTTTTCGTGAAACACATGAGTTAGATGGTGTTTGGGAGAGTCAACAAATGTTTGTCAAGCTTCCACGGTGTTTGAAGACTCAAGTTTTGATGGTTTAAGAGTTATAAGCCCATTTGTTCCTTCTCGGTTTATCATGGATTATAAGAACTTCTAGGACAAGTTGTTGATGTTTTCCTGAAACACATGAGTTAGATGGTGTTTGGGAGAGTCTATAGATGTTTGTCAAGCACCCACGGTGTTTGAAGTATGAAGAAATCTTGGTTTAAGACTTGTCAGCCCATTTGTTCCCTTTCGGTTTATCATGGAATATCAGAACTTCTAGGCCAAGTAGTTGATGTTTTCATGAAACACATGAGTTAGATGGTGTTTGGGAGGGTCAATAGATGTTTGTCATGCTTCCACGGTGTTTGAAGACTCAAGTTTTGATGGTTTAAGAGTTATAAGCCCATTTGTTCCTTCTCGGTTTATCATGGATTATAAGAACTTCTAGGACAAGTTGTTGATGTTTTCCTGAAACACATGAGTTAGATGGTGTTTGGGAGAGTCTATAGATGTTTGTCAAGCACCCACGGTGTTTGAAGTCTGAAGAAATCTTGGTTTAAGACTTGTCAGCCCATTTGTTCCCTTTCGGTTTATCATGGAATATAAGAACTTCTAGGACAAGTAGTTGATGTTTTCGTGAAACACATGAGTTAGATGGTGTTTGGGAGAGTCAACAAATGTTTGTCAAGCTTCCACGGTGTTTGAAGACTCAAGTTTTGATGGTTTAAGAGTTATAAGCCCATTTGTTCCTTCTCGGTTTATCATGGATTATAAGAACTTCTAGGACAAGTAGTTGATGTTTTCGTGAAACACATGAGTTAGATGGTGTTTGGGAGAGTCTATAGATGTTTGTCAAGCAGCCACGGTGTTTGAAGTCTGAAGAAATCTTGGTTTAAGACTTGTCAGCCATTTGTTCCCTTTCGGTTTATCATGGAATATAAGAACTTCTAGGCCAAGTAGTTGATGTTTTCATGAAACACATGAGTTAGATGGTGTTTGGGAGGGTCAATAGATGTTTGTCATACTTCCACGGTGTTTGAAGACTCATGTTTTCATGGTTTAAGAGTTATAAGCCCATTTGTTCCTTCTCGGTTTATCATGGATTATAAGAACTTCTAGGACAAGTTGTTGATGTTTTCCTGAAACACATGAGTTAGATGGTGTTAGGGAGAGTGAATAGATGTTTGCAAGCACCCACGGTGTTTGAAGACTGAAGAAATCTTGGTTTAAGAGTTGTGAGCCCATTTGTTCCTTCTCGTATTATCATGGATTATAAGAACTTCTAGGCCAAGTAGTTGATGTTTTCATGAAACACATGAGTTAGATGGTGTTTGGGAGAGTCAACAGATGTTTGTCACGCTTCCACGGTGTTTGAAGACTCAAGTTTTCATGGTTTAAGAGTTTTAAGCCCATTTGTTCCTTCTCGGTTTATCATGGATTATAAGAACTTCTAGGACAAGTAGTTGATGTTTTCGTGAAACACATGAGTTAGATGGTGTTTGGGAGAGTCAACAAATGTTTGTCAAGCTTCCACGGTGTTTGAAGACTCAAGTTTTGATGGTTTAAGAGTTATAAGCCCATTTGTTCCTTCTCGGTTTATCATGGATTATAAGAACTTCTAGGACAAGTTGTTGATGTTTTCCTGAAACACATGAGTTAGATGGTGTTTGGGAGAGTCTATAGATGTTTGTCAAGCACCCACGGTGTTTGAAGTATGAAGAAATCTTGGTTTAAGACTTGTCAGCCCATTTGTTCCCTTTCGGTTTATCATGGAATATAAGAACTTCTAGGCCAAGTAGTTGATGTTTTCATGAAACACATGAGTTAGATGGTGTTTGGGAGGGTCAATAGATGTTTGTCATGCTTCCACGGTGTTTGAAGACTCAAGTTTTGATGGTTTAAGAGTTATAAGCCCATTTGTTCCTTCTCGGTTTATCATGGATTATAAGAACTTCTAGGACAAGTTGTTGATGTTTTCCTGAAACACATGAGTTAGATGGTGTTTGGGAGAGTCTATAGATGTTTGTCAAGCACCCACGGTGTTTGAAGTCTGAAGAAATCTTGGTTTAAGACTTGTCAGCCCATTTGTTCCCTTTCGGTTTATCATGGAATATAAGAACTTCTAGGACAAGTAGTTGATGTTTTCGTGAAACACATGAGTTAGATGGTGTTTGGGAGAGTCAACAAATGTTTGTCAAGCTTCCACGGTGTTTGAAGACTCAAGTTTTGATGGTTTAAGAGTTATAAGCCCATTTGTTCCTTCTCGGTTTATCATGGATTATAAGAACTTCTAGGACAAGTTGTTGATGTTTTCCTGAAACACATGAGTTAGATGGTGTTTGGGAGAGTCTATAGATGTTTGTCAAGCACCCACGGTGTTTGAAGTCTGAAGAAATCTTGGTTTAAGACTTGTCAGCCCATTTGTTCCCTTTCGGTTTATCATGGAATATAAGAACTTCTAGGCCAAGTAGTTGATGTTTTCATGAAACACATGACTTAGATGGTGTTAGGGAGATTCAATAGATGTTTGTCATGCACCCACGATGTTTGAAGACCGAAGAAATCTTGGTTTAAGACTTGTAAGCCCATTTGTTCCCTTTCGGTTTATCATGGAATATAAGAACTTCTTTGCCAAGTAGTTGATGGTTTCATGAAACACATGAGTTAGATGGTGTTTGGAAGGGTCAATAGATGTTTGTCATGCTTCCACGGTGTTTGAAGACTCATGTTTTCATGGTTTAAGAGTTATAAGCCCGTTTGTTCCTTCTCGGTTTATCATGGATTATAAGAACTTCAAGGACAAGTTGTTGATGTTTTCGTGAAACACATGAGCTAGATGGTGTTTGGGAGAGTCAACAGATGTTTGTCAAGCTTCTACGGTGTTTGAAGACTCAAGTTTTGATGGTTTAAGAGTTATAAGCCCATTTGTTCCTTCTCGGTTTATCATGGATTATAAGAACTTCTAGGACAAGTTGTTGATGTTTTCCTGAAACACATGAGTTAGATGGTGTTTGGGAGAGTCTATAGATGTTTGTCAAGCACCCACGGTGTTTGAAGTCTGAAGAAATCTTGGTTTAAGAGTTGTAAGCCCATTTGTTCCTTCTCGTATTATCATGGATTATAAGAACTTCTAGGCCAAGTAGTTGATGTTTTCATGAAACACATGAATTAGATGAAGTTAGGGAGATTCAATAGATGTTTGTCAAGCACCCACGGTGTTTGAAGACCGAAGAAATCTTGGTTTAAGAGTTGTAAGCCCATTTGTTCCTTCTCGGTTTATCATGGATTAGAAGAACTTCTAGGCCAAGTAGTTGATGTTTTCAAGAAACACATGAGTTAGATGGGGTTTGGCAGAGTCAATAGATGCTTGTCAAGCTCCACCACGGTGTTTGATGACTCAAGTTTTCATGGTTTAAGAGTCATAAGCCCATTTGTCCCTTCACGGTTTATCATGGATTATAAGAACATCTAGGCCAAGTAGTTGATGTTGTCATGAAACACATGAGCTAGATGGTGTTTGGGAGAGTCAACAGATATTTGTCAAGCTTCCACGGTGTTTGAAGACTCCAATTTTCATGGTGTAAGAGTTGTAAGCCCATTTGTTCCTTCTCGTATTATCATGGATTATAAGAACTTCTAGGCCAAGTAGTTGATGTTTTCATGAAACACATGAGCTAGATGGTGTTTGGGAGAGTCAACAGATTTTTGTCAAGCTTCCACGGTGTTTGAAGACTCAAGTTTTCATGGTTAAAGAGTTATAAGCCCATTTGTTCCTTCTCAGTTTATCATGGATTATAAGAACTTCTAGGACAAGTAGTTGATGTTTTCTTGAAACACATGAGTTAGATGGTGTTTGGGAGAGTCTATAGATGTTTGTCAAGCACCCACGGTGTTTGAAGTCTGAAGAAATCTTGGTTTAAGACTTGTCAGCCATTTGTTCCCTTTCGGTTTATCATGGAATATAAGAACTTCTAGGCCAAGTAGTTGATGTTTTCATGAAACACATGAGTTAGATGGTGTTTGGGAGGGTCAATAGATGTTTGTCATACTTCCACGGTGTTTGAAGACTCATGTTTTCATGGTTTAAGAGTTATAAGCCCATTTGTTCCTTCTCGGTTTATCATGGATTATAAGAACTTCTAGGACAAGTTGTTGATGTTTTCCTGAAACACATGAGTTAGATGGTGTTTGGGAGAGTCTATAGATGTTTGTCAAGCACCCACGGTGTTTGAAGTCTGAAGAAATCTTGGTTTAAGACTTGTCAGCCCAATTGTTCCCTTTCGGTTTATCATGGAATATAAGAACTTCTAGGCCAAGTAGTTGATGTTTTCATGAAACACATGAGTTAGATGGTGTTTGGGAGGGTCAATAGATGTTTGTCATGCTTCCACGGTGTTGGAAGACTCATGTTTTCATGGTTTCAGAGTTATAAGCCCATGTGTTCCTTCTCGGTTTATCATGGATTATAAGAACTTCAAGGACAAGTTGTTGATGTTTTCTTGTAACACGAGTTAGATGGTGTTTGGGAGAGTCAATAGATGTTTGTCAAGCTTCCACGGTGTTTGAAGACTCAAGTTTTCATGGTTTAAGAGTTATAAGCCCATTTGTTCCATCTCGCTTTATCATGGATTATAAGAACTTCTAAGACAAGTAGTTGATGTTTTCCTGGAACACATGAGTTAGATGGTGTTTGGGAGAGTCAATAGATGTTTGTCAAGCTTCCACGGTGTTTCATGACTCAAGTTTTAATGGTTTTAGAGTTATAAGCCAATTTTTCCTTCTCGATTTATCATGGATTATAAGAACTTCAAAGACTACTAGTTGATGTTTTCATGAAACACATGAGTTAGATGGTGTTAGGGAGAGTCAAAAGATGTTTGTCAAGCACCCACGGTACTTGAAGACCGAAGAAATCTTGGTTTAAGAGTTGTAAGCCCATTTGTTCCTTCTCTTATTATCATGGATTATATGAACTTCTATGCCAAGTAGTTGATGTTTTCATGAAACACATGAATTAGATGGTGTTAGAGAGGTTCAATAGATGTTTGTCAAGCATCCACGGTGTTTGAAGTCCGAAGAAATCTTGTTTTAAGAGTTGTAAGCCCATTTGTTCCTTCTCGGTTTATGATGGATTAGAAGAACTTCTAGGCCAAGTAGTTGATGTTTTCATGAAACAAATGAGTTAGATGGTGTTTGGGAGAGTCAATAGATGTTTGTCAAGCTTCTACGGTGTTTGAAGACTTAAGTTTTCATGTTTTAAGAGTTATAAGCCCATTTGTTCCTTCTCGGTTTATCATGGATTATAAGAACTTCTAGGACAAGTAGTTGATGTTTTCATGAAACACATGAGTTAGATGGAGTTTGGGAGAGTCAATAGATGTTGGTCAAGCACCCACGGTGTTTTAAGACTGAAGAAATCTTTGTTAAAGAGTTGTAAGCCCATTTGATCCTTCTCGGTTTATCATGGAATATACGAACTTCTAGGCCAAGTAGTTGATGTTTTCATGAAACACATGAGTTAGATGGTGTTTGGGAGAGTCAATAGTTGTTTGTCAAGCACCCACGGAGTTTGAAGATTGAAGAAATATTGGTTTAAGACTTGTAAGCCCATTTGTTCCTTCTCGGTTTATCATGGATTATAAGACATTCTAGGCCAAGTAGTTGATGTTTTCATGAAACACATGAGTTAGATGGTGTTAGGGACATTCAATAGATGTTTGTCATGCACCCACGGTGTTTGAAGACCGAAGAAATCTTGGTTTAAGACTTGTAAGCCCATTTGTTCCCTTTCGGTTTATCATGGAATATAAGAACTTCTTGGCCAAGTAGTTGATGGTTTCATGAAACACATGAGTTAGATGGTGTTTGGGAGGGTCAATAGATGTTTGTCATGCTTCCACGGTGTTTGAAGACTCATGTTTTCATGGTTTAAGAGTTATAAGCCCGTTTGATCCTTCTCGATTTATCATGGATTATAAGAACTTCTAGGACAAGTTGTTGATGTTTTCCTGAAACACATGAGTTAGATGGTGTTTGGGAGAGTCTATAGATGTTTGTCAAGCACCCACGGTGTTTGAAGTCTGAAGAAATCTTGGTTTAAGAGTAGTAAGCCCATTTGTTCCTTCTCGTATTATCATGGATTATAAGAACTTCTAGGCCAAGTAGTTGATGTTTTCATGAAACACATGAATTAGATGAAGTTAGGGAGATTCAATAGATGTTTGTCAAGCACCCACGGTGTTTGAAGACCGAAGAAATCTTGGTTTAAGAGTTGTAAGCCCATTTGTTCCTTCTCGGTTTATCATGGATTAGAAGAACTTCTAGGCCAAGTAGTTGATGTTTTCAAGAAACACATGAGTTAGATGGGGTTTGGCAGAGTCAATAGATGCTTGACAAGCTCCACCACGGTGTTTGATGTCGCAAGTTTTCATGGTTTAAGAGTCATAAGCCCATTTGTTCCTTCACGGCTTATCATGGATTATAAGAACATCTAGGCCAAGTAGTTGATGTTGTCATGAAACACATGAGCTAGATGGTGTTTGGGAGAGTCAACAGATGTTTGTCAAGCTTCCACGGTGTTTGAAGACTCCAATTTTCATGGTGTAAGAGTTGTAAGCCCATTTGTTCCTTCTCGTATTATCATGGATTATAAGAACTTCTAGGCCAAGTAGTTGATGTTTTCATGAAACACATGAGCTAGATGGTGTTTGGGAGAGTCAACAGATTTTTGTCAAGCTTCCACGGTGTTTGAAGACTCAAGTTTTCATGGTTTAAGAGTTATAAGCCCATTTGTTCCTTCTCAGTTTATCATGGATTATAAGAACTTCTAGGACAAGTAGTTGATGTTTTCGTGAAACACATGAGTTAGATGGTGTTTGGGAGAGTCTATAGATGTTTGTCAAGCACCCACGGTGTTTGAAGTCTGAAGAAATCTTGGTTTAAGACTTGTCAGCCATTTGTTCCCTTTCGGTTTATCATGGAATATAAGAACTTCTAGGCCAAGTAGTTGATGTTTTCATGAAACACATGAGTTAGATGGTGTTTGGGAGGGTCAATAGATGTTTGTCATACTTCCACGGTGTTTGAAGACTCATGTTTTCATGGTTTAAGAGTTATAAGCCCATTTGTTCCTTCTCGGTTTATCATGGATTATAAGAACTTCTAGGACAAGTTGTTGATGTTTTCCTGAAACACATGAGTTAGATGGTGTTAGGGAGAGTGAATAGATGTTTGCAAGCACCCACGGTGTTTGAAGACTGAAGAAATCTTGGTTTAAGAGTTGTGAGCCCATTTGTTCCTTCTCGTATTATCATGGATTATAAGAACTTCTAGGCCAAGTAGTTGATGTTTTCATGAAACACATGAGCTAGATGGTGTTTGGGAGAGTCAACAGATGTTTGTCACGCTTCCACGGTGTTTGAAGACTCAAGTTTTCATGGTTTAAGAGTTTTAAGCCCATTTGTTCCTTCTCGGTTTATCATGGATTATAAGAACTTCTAGGACAAGTAGTTGATGTTTTCCTGAAACACATGAGTTAGATGGTGTTTGGGAGAGTCTATAGATGTTTGTCAAGCACCCACGGTGTTTGAAGTCTGAAGAAATCTTGGTTTAAGACTTGTCAGCCCATTTGTTCCCTTTCGGTTTATCATGGAATATAAGAACTTCTAGGCCAAGTAGTTGATGTTTTCATGAAACACATGAGTTAGATGGTGTTTGGGAGAGTCAATAGATGTTTGTCAAGCACCCACGGTACTTGAAGACCGAAGAAATCTTGGTTTAGGAGTTGTAAGCCCATTTGTTCCTTCTCTTATTATCATGGATTATATGAACTTCTATGCCAAGTAGTTGATGTTTTCATGAAACACAAGAATTAGATGGTGTTAGCGAGGTTCAATAGATGTTTGTCATGCATCCACAGTGTTTGAAGTCCGAAGAAATCTTGTTTTAAGAGTTGTAAGCCCATTTGTTCCTTCTCGGTTTATCATGGATTAGAAGAACTTCTAGGCCAAGTAGTTGATGTTTTCATGAAACAAATGAGTTAGATGGTGTTTGGGAGAGTCAATAGATGTTTGTCAAGCTTCTACGGTCTTTGAAGACTTAAGTTTTCATGTTTTAAGAGTTATAAGCCCATTTGTTCCTTCTCGGTTTATCATGGATTATAAGAACTTCTAGGACAAGTAGTTGATGTTTTCATGAAACACATGAGTTAGATGGAGTTTGGGAGAGTCAATAGATGTTTGTCAAGCACCCACGGTGTTTTAAGACTGAAGAAATCTTTGTTAAAGAGTTGTAAGCCCATTTGATCCTTCTCGGTTTATCATGGAATATACGAACTTCTAGGCCAAGTAGTTGATGTTTTCATGAAACACATGAGTTAGATGGTGTTTGGGAGAGTCAATAGATGTTTGTCAAGCACCCGCGGTGTTTGAAGATTGAAGAAATCTTGGTTTAAGACTTGTAAGCTCATTTGTTCCTTCTCGGTTTATCATGGATTATAAGAACTTCTAGGCCAAGTAGTTGATGTTTTCATGAAACACATGAGTTAGATGGTGTTAGGGACATTCAATAGATGTTTGTCATGCACCCACGGTGTTTGAAGACGGAAAAATCTTGGTTTAAGAGTTGTGAGCCCATTTGTTCGCTTTCGGTTTATCATGGAATATAACAACTTCTAGGACAAGTAGTTGATGTTTTCATGAAACACATGAGTTAGATGGTGTTTGGGAGGGTCAATAGATGTTTGTCATGCTTCCACGGTGTTTGAAGACTCATGTTTTCATGGTTTAAGAGTTATAAGCCCGTTTGGTCCTTCTCGGTTTATCATGGATTATAAGAACTTCAAGGACAAGTTGTTGATGTTTTCATGAAACACATGAGTTAGATGGTGTTTGGGAGAGTCAACAGATGTTTGTCAAGCTTCCACGGTGTTTGAAGACTCAAGTTTTGATGGTTTAAGAGTTATAAGCCCATTTGTTCCTTCTCAGTTTATCATGGATTATAAGAACTTCTAGGACAAGTTGTTGATGTTTTCCTGAAACACATGAGTTAGATGGTGTTAGGGAGAGTCAATAGATGTTTGCAAGCACCCACGGTGTTTGAAGATTGAAGAAATCTTGGTTTAAGAGTTGTAAGCCCATTTGTTCCTTCTCGTATTATCATGGATTATAAGAACTTCTAGGCCAAGTAGTTGATGTTTTCATGAAACACATGAATTAGATGAAGTTAGGGAGATTCAATAGATGTTTGTCAAGCACCCACGGTGTTTGAAGACCGAATAAATCTTGGTTTAAGAGTTGTAAGCCCATTTGTTCCTTCTCGGTTTATCATGGATTAGAAGAACTTCTAGGCCAAGTAGTTGATGTTTTCAAGAAACACATTAGTTAGATGGGGTTTGGCAGAGTCAATAGATGCTTGTCAAGCTCCACCACGGTGTTTGATGGCTCAAGTTTTCATGGTTTAAGAGTCATAAGCCCATTTGTTCCTTCACGGTTTATCATGGATTATAAGAACTTCTAGGCCAAGTAGTTGATGTTGTCATGAAACACATGAGCTAGATGGTGTTTGGGAGAATCAACAGATGTTTGTCAAGCTTCCACGGTGTTTGAAGACTCCAGTTTTCATGGTGTAAGAGTTGTAAGCCCATTTGTTCCTTCTCGTATTATCATGGATTATAAGAACTTCTAGGCCAAGTAGTTGATGTTTTCATGAAACACATGATTTAGATGGTGTTTGGGAGAGTCCATAGATGTTTGTCAAGCACCCACGGTGTTTGAAGACCGAAGAAATCTTGGTTTAATAGTTGTAAGCCCATTTGTTCCTTCTCGGTTTATCATGGATTAGAAGAACTTCTAAGCCAAGTAGTTGATGTTTTCAAGAAACACATGAGTTAGATGGGGTTTGGCAGAGTCAATAGATGCTTGTCAAGCTCCACCACGGTGTTTGAAGACTCCAGTTTTCATGGTGTAAGAGTTATAAGCCAATTTATTCCTTCTCGATTTATCATGGATTATAAGAACTTCAAAGACTACTAGTTGATGTTTTCATGAAACACATGAGTTAGATGGTGTTAGGGAGAGTCAATAGATGTTTGTCAAGCACCCACGGTACATGAAGACCGAAGAAGTCTTGGTTTAAGAGTTGTAAGCCCATTTGTTCCTTCTCGGTTTATCATGGATTATAAGAACTTCTAGGCCAAGTAGTTGATGTTTTCATGAAACACATGAATTAGATGGTGTTAGAGAGGTTCAATAGATGTTTGTCAAGCATCCACGGTATTTGAAGTCCGAAGAAAACCTGTTTTAAGAGTTGTAATCCCATTTGTTCCTTCTCGGTTTATCATGGATTAGAAGAACTTCTAGGCCAAGTAGTTGATGTTTTCATGAAACACATGAGTTAGATGGTGTTTGGGAGAGTCAATAGATGTTTGTCAAGCTTCCACGGTGTTTGAAGACTCAAGTTTTCATGGTTTAAGAGTTATAAACCCATTTGTTCCTTCTCGGTTTATCATGGATTATAAGAACTTCTAGGACAAGTAGTTGATGTTTTCATGAAACACATGAGTTAGATGGAGTTTGGGAGAGTCAATAGATGTTTGTCAAGCACCCACGGTGTTTTAAGACTGAAGAAATCTTTGTTAAAGAGTTGTAAGCACATTTGATCCTTCTCGGTTTATCATGGAATATACGAACTTCTAGGCCAAGTAGTTGATGTTTTCATGAAACACATGAGTTAGATGGTGTTTGGGAGAGTCAATAGATGTTTGTCAAGCACCCACGGTGTTTGAAGACTGAAGAAATCTTGGTTTAAGACTTGTATGCCAATTTGTTCCTTCTCGGTTTATCATGGATTATAAGAACTTCTAGGCCCAGTAGTTGATGTTTTCATGAAACACATGAGTTAGATGGTGTTAGGGAGATTCAATAGATGTTTGTCATGCACCCACGGTGTTTGAAGACCGAAAAAATCTTGGTTTAAGAGTTGTAAGCCCATTTGTTCGCTTTCGGTTTATCATGGAATATAAGAACTTCTAGGACAAGTAGTTGATGTTTTCATGAAACACATGAGTTAGATGGTGTTTGGGAGGGTCAATAGATGTTTGTCATGCTTCCACGGTGTTTGAAGACTCATGTTTTCATGGTTTAAGAGTTATAAGCCCGTTTGTTCCTTCTCGGTTTATCATGGATTATAAGAACTTCAAGGACAAGTTGTTGATGTTTTCATGAAACACATGAGTTAGATGGTGTTTGGGAGAGTCAATAGATGTTTGTCAAGCTTCCACGGTGTTTGAAGACTCAAGTTTTGATGGTTTAAGAGTTATAACCCCATTTGTTCCTTCTCGGTTTATCATGGATTATAAGAACTTCTAGGACAAGTTGTTGATGTTTTCCTGAAACACATGAGTTAGATGGTGTTAGGGAGAGTCAATAGATGTTTGCAAGCACCCACGGTGTTTGAAGATTGAAGAAATCTTGGTTTAAGAGTTGTAAGCCCATTTGTTCCTTCTCGTATTATCATGGATTATAAGGACTTCTAGGCCAAGTAGTTGATGTTTTCATGAAACACATGAATTAGATGAAGTTAGGGAGATTCAATAGATGTTTGTCAAGCACCCACGGTGTTTGAAGACCGAAGAAATCTTGGTTTAAGAGTTGTAAGCCCATTTGTTCCTTCTCGGTTTATCATGGATTAGAAGAACTTCTAGGCCAAGTAGTTGATGTTTTCAAGAAACACATGAGTTAGATGGGGTTTGGCAGAGTCAATAGATGCTTGTCAAGCTCCACCACGGTGTTTGATGGCTCAAGTTTTCATGGTTTAAGAGTCATAAGCCCATTTGTTCCTTCACGGTTTATCATGGATTATAAGAACTTCTAGGACAAGTAGTTGATGTTGTCATGAAACACATGAGCTAGATGGTGTTTGGGAGAGTCAACAAATGTTTGTCAAGCTTCCACGGTGTTTGAAGACTCCAGTTTTCATGGTGTAAGAGTTGTAAGCCCATTTGTTCCTTCTCGTATTATCATGGATTATAAGAACTTCTAGGCCAAGTAGTTGATGTTTTCATGAAACACATGATTTAGATGGTGTTTGGGAGAGTCAATAGATGTTTGTCAAGCACCCACGGTGTTTGAAGACTGAAGAAATCTTGGTTTAAGACTTGTAAGCCCATTTGTTCCTTCTCGGTTTATCATGGATTATAAGAACTTCTAGGCCAAGTAGTTGATGTTTTCATGAAACACATGAGTTAGATGGTGTTAGGGAGATTCAATAGATGTTTGTCATGCACCCACGGTGTTTGAAGACCGAAGAAATCTTGGTTTAAGACTTGTAAGCCCATTTGTTCCCTTTCGGTTTATCATGGAATATAAGAACTTCTAGGCCAAGTAGTTGATGTTTTCATGAAACACATGAGTTAGATGGTGTTTGGGAGAGTCAATAGATGTTTGTCAAGCTTCTACGGTGTTTGAAGACTCAAGTTTTCTTGGTTTAAGAGTTATAAGCCCATTTGTTCCTTCTCGGTTTATCATGGATTATAAGAACTTCTAGGACAAGTAGTTGATGTTTTCATGAAACACATGAGTTAGATGGTGTTTGGGAGAGTCAATAGATGTTTGTCAAGCACCCACGGTGTATGAAGACTGAAGAAATGGTGGTTTAAGAGTTGTAAGCCCATTTGTTCCTTCTCGGTTTATCATGCAATATAAGAACTTCTAGGCCAAGTAGTTGATGTTTTCATGAAACACATGAGTTAGATGGTGTTTGGGAGAGTCCATAGATGTTTGTCAAGCACCCACGGTGTTTGAAGACCGAAGAAATCTTGGTTTAAGAGTTGTAAGCCCATTTGTTCCTTCTCGGTTTATCATGGATTAGAAGAACTTCTAAGCCAAGTAGTTGATGTTTTCAAGAAACACATGAGTTAGATGGGGTTTGGCAGAGTCAATAGATGCTTGTCAAGCTCCACCACGGTGTTTGAAGACTCCAGTTTTCATGGTGTAAGAGTTATAAGCCAATTTATTCCTTCTCGATTTATCATGGATTATAAGAACTTCAAAGACTACTAGTTGATGTTTTCATGAAACACATGAGTTAGATGGTGTTAGGGAGAGTCAATAGATGTTTGTCAAGCACCCACGGTACATGAAGACCGAAGAAATCTTGGTTTAAGAGTTGTAAGCCCATTTGTTCCTTCTCGGTTTATCATGGATTATAAGAACTTCTAGGCCAAGTAGTTGATGTTTTCATGAAACACATGAATTAGATGGTGTTAGAGAGGTTCAATAGATGTTTGTGAAGCATCCACGGTATTTGAAGTCCGAAGAAAACCTGTTTTAAGAGTTGTAATCCCATTTGTTCCTTCTCGGTTTATCATGGATTAGAAGAACTTCTAGGCCAAGTAGTTGATGTTTTCATGAAACACATGAGTTAGATGGTGTTTGGGAGAGTCAATAGATGTTTGTCAAGCTTCCACGGTGTTTGAAGACTCATGTTTTCATGGTTTAAGAGTTATAAGCCCGTTTGTTCCTTCTCGGTTTATCATGGATTATAAGAACTTCAAGGACAAGTTGTTGATGTTTTCATGAAACACATGAGTTAGATGGTGTTTGGGAGAGTCAATAGATGTTTGTCAAGCTTCCACGGTGTTTGAAGACTCCAGTTTTCATGGTGTAAGAGTTGTAAGCCCATTTGTTCCTTCTCGGTTTATCATGGATTAGAAGAACTTCTAGGCCAAGTAGTTGATGTTTTCAAGAAACACATGAGTTAGATGGGGTTTGGCAGAGTCAATAGATGCTTGTCAAGCTCCACCACGGTGTTTGATGGCTCAAGTTTTCATGGTTTAAGAGTCATAAGCCCATTTGTTCCTTCACGGTTTATCAAGGATTATAAGAACTTCTAGGCCAAGTAGTTGATGTTGTCATGAAACACATGAGCTAGATGGTGTTTGGGAGAGTCAACAGATGTTTGTCAAGCTTCCACGGTGTTTGAAGACTCCAGTTTTCATGGTGTAAGAGTTGTAAGCCCATTTGTTCCTTCTCGTATTATCATGGATTATAAGAACTTCTAGGCCAAGTAGTTGATGTTTTCATGAAACACATGATTTAGATGGTGTTTGGGAGAGTCAATAGATGTTTGTCAAGCACCCACGGTGTTTGAAGACTGAAGAAATCTTGGTTTAAGACTTGTAAGCCCATTTGTTCCTTCTCGGTTTATCATGGATTATAAGAACTTCTAGGCCAAGTAGTTGATGTTTTCATGAAACACATGAGTTAGATGGTGTTAGGGAGATTCAATAGATGTTTGTCATGCACCCACGGTGTTTGAAGACCGAAGAAATCTTGGTTTAAGACTTGTAAGCCCATTTGTTCCCTTTCGGTTTATCATGGAATATAAGAACTTCTAGGCCAAGTAGTTGATGTTTTCATGAAACACATGAGTTAGATGGTGTTTGGGAGAGTCAATAGATGTTTGTCAAGCTTCTACGGTGTTTGAAGACTCAAGTTTTCATGGTTTAAGAGTTATAAGCCCATTTGTTCCTTCTCGGTTTATCATGGATTATAAGAACTTCTAGGACAAGTAGTTGATGTTTTCATGATACACATGAGTTAGATGGTGTTTGGGAGAGTCAATAGATGTTTGTCAAGCACCCACGGTGTATGAAGACTGAAGAAATGGTGGTTTAAGAGTTGTAAGCCCAGTTGTTCCTTCTCGGTTTATCATGCAATATAAGAACTTCTAGGCCAAGTAGTTGATGTTTTCATGAAACACATGAGTTAGATGGTGTTTGGGAGAGTCCATAGATGTTTGTCAAGCACCCACGGTGTTTGAAGACCGAAGAAATCTTGGTTTAAGAGTTGTAAGCCCATTTGTTCCTTCTCGGTTTATCATGGATTAGAAGAACTTCTAAGCCAAGTAGTTGATGTTTTCAAGAAACACATGAGTTAGATGGGGTTTGGCAGAGTCAATATATGCTTGTCAAGCTCCACCACGGTGTTTGAAGACTCCAGTTTTCATGGTGTAAGAGTTATAAGCCAATTTATTCCTTCTCGATTTATCATGGATTATAAGAACTTCAAAGACTACTAGTTGATGTTTTCATGAAACACATGAGTTAGATGGTGTTAGGGAGAGTCAATAGATGTTTGTCAAGCACCCACGGTACATGAAGACCGAAGAAATCTTGGTTTAAGAGTTGTAAGCCCATTTGTTCCTTCTCGGTTTATCATGGATTATAAGAACTTCTAGGCCAAGTAGTTGATGTTTTCATGAAACACATGAATTAGATGGTGTTAGAGAGGTTCAATAGATGTTTGTCAAGCATCCACGGTATTTGAAGTCCGAAGAAAACCTGTTTTAAGAGTTGTAATCCCATTTGTTCCTTCTCCGTTTATCATGGATTAGAAGAACTTCTAGGCCAAGTAGTTGATGTTTTCATGAAACACATGAGTTAGATGGTGTTTGGGAGAGTCAATAGATGTTTGTCAAGCTTCCACGGTGTTTGAAGACTCAAGTTTTCATGGTTTAAGAGTTATAAACCCATTTGTTCCTTCTCGGTTTATCATGGATTATAAGAACTTCTAGGACAAGTAGTTGATGTTTTCATGAAACACATGAGTTAGATGGAGTTTGGGAGAGTCAATAGATGTTTGTCAAGCACCCACGGTGTTTTAAGACTGAAGAAATCTTTGTTAAAGAGTTGTAAGCACATTTGATCCTTCTCGGTTTATCATGGAATATACGAACTTCTAGGCCAAGTAGTTGATGTTTTCATGAAACACATGAGTTAGATGGTGTTTGGGAGAGTCAATAGATGTTTGTCAAGCACCCACGGTGTTTGAAGACTGAAGAAATCTTGGTTTAAGACTTGTATGCCAATTTGTTCCTTCTCGGTTTATCATGGATTATAAGAACTTCTAGGCCAAGTAGTTGATGTTTTCATGAAACACATGAGTTAGATGGTGTTAGGGAGATTCAATAGATGTTTGTCATGCACCCACGGTGTTTGAAGACCGAAGAAATCTTGGTTTAAGAGTTGTAAGCCCATTTGTTCCCTTTCAGTTTATCATGGAATATAAGAACTTCTAGGCCAACTAGTTGATGTTTTCATGAAACACATGAGTTAGATGGTGTTTGGGAGGGTCAATAGATGTTTGTCATGCTTCCACGGTGATTGAAGACTCATGTTTTCATGGTTTAAGAGTTATAAGACCGTTTGTTCCTTCTCGGCTTATCATGTATTATAAGAACTTCAAGGACAAGTTGTTGATGTTTTCATGAAACACATGAGTTATATGGTGTTTGGGAGAGTCAACAGATGTTTGTCAAGCTTCCACGGTGTTTGAAGACTCAAGTTTTGATGGTTTAAGAGTTATAAGCCCATTTGTTCCTTCTCGGTTTATCATGGATTATAAGAACTTCTAGGGCAAGTAGTTGATGTTTTCAAGAAACACATGAGTTAGATGGGGTTTGGCAGAGTCAATAGATGCTTGTCAAGCATCCACGGTGTTTGAAGTCCGAAGAAATCTTGTTTTAAGAGTTGTAATCCCATTTGTTCCTTCTCGGTTTATCATGGATTAGAAGAACTTCTAGGCCAAGTAGTTGATGTTTTCATGAAACACATGAGTTAGATGGTGTTAGGGAGAGTCAATAGATGTTTGCAAGCACCCACGGTGTTTGAAGACTGAAGAAATCTTGGTTTAAGAGTTGTAGGCCCATTTCTTCTTCTCGTATTATCATGGATTATAAGAACTTCTAGGCCAAGTAGTTGATATTTTCATGAAACACATGAATTAGATGAAGTTAGGGAGATTCAATAGATGTTTGTCAAGCACCCACGGTGTTTGAAGACCGAAGAAATCTTGGTTTAAGAGTTGTAAGCCCATTTGTTCCTTCTCGGTTTATCATGGATTAGAAGAACTTCTAGGCCAAGTAGTTGATGTTTTCAAGAAACACATGAGTTAGATGGGGTTTGGCAGAGTCAATAGATGCTTGTCAAGCTCCACCACGGTGTTTGATGACTCAAGTTTTCATGGTTTAAGAGACATAAGCCCATTTGTTCCTTCACGGTTTATCATGGATTACAAGAACTTCTAGGCCAAGTAGTTGATGTTGTCATGAAACACATGAGCTAGATGGTGTTTGGGAGAGTCAACAGATGTTTGTCAAGCTTCCACGGTGTTTGAAGACTCCAGTTTTCATGGTGTAAGAGACATAAGCCCATTTCTTCCTTCTCGTATTATCATGGATTATAAGAACTTCTAGGCCAAGTAGTTGATATTTTCATGAAACACATGAATTAGATGAAGTTAGGGAGATTCAATAGATGTTTGTCAAGCACCCACGGTGTTTGAAGACCGAAGAAATCTTGTTTTAAGAGTTGTAATCCCATTTGTTCCTTCTCGGTTTATCATGGATTAGAAGAACTTCTAGGCCAAGTAGTTGATGTTTTCATGAAACACATGAATTAGATGGTGTTAGAGAGGTTCAATAGATGTTTGTCAAGCATCCACGGTATTTGAAGTCCGAAGAAAACCTGTTTTAAGAGTTGTAATCCCATTTGTTCCTTCTCGGTTTATCATGGATTAGAAGAACTTCTAGGCCAAGTAGTTGATGTTTTCATGAAACACATGAGTTAGATGGTGTTTGGGAGAGTCAATAGATGTTTGTCAAGCTTCCACGGTGTTTGAAGACTCAAGTTTTCATGGTTTAAGAGTTATAAACCCATTTGTTCCTTCTCGGTTTATCATGGATTATAAGAACTTCTAGGACAAGTAGTTGATGTTTTCATGAAACACATGAGTTAGATGGAGTTTGGGAGAGTCAATAGATGTTTGTCAAGCACCCACGGTGTTTTAAGACTGAAGAAATCTTTGTTAAAGAGTTGTAAGCACATTTGATCCTTCTCGGTTTATCATGGAATATACGAACTTCTAGGCCAAGTAGTTGATGTTTTCATGAAACACATGAGTTAGATGGTGTTTGGGAGAGTCAATAGATGTTTGTCAAGCACCCACGGTGTTTGAAGACTGAAGAAATCTTGGTTTAAGACTTGTATGCCAATTTGTTCCTTCTCGGTTTATCATGGAATATAAGAACTTCTAGGCCAAGTAGTTGATGTTGTCATGAAACACATGAGTTAGATGGTGTTTGGGAGAGTCAATAGATGTTTGTCAAGCTTCCACGATGTTTGAAGACTCAAGTTTTCTTGGTTTAAGAGTTGTAAGCCCATTTGTTCCTTCTCGTATTATCATGGATTATAAGAACTTCTAGGGCAAGTAGTTGGTGTTTTCAAGAAACACATGAGTTAGATGGGGTTTGGCAGAGTCAATAGATGCTTGTCAAGCTCCACCATGGTGTTTGATGACTCAAGTTTTCATGGTTTAAGAGACATAAGCCCATTTGTTCCTTCACGGTTTATCATGGATTACAAGAACTTCTAGGCCAAGTAGTTGATGTTGTCATGAAACACATGAGCTAGATGGTGTTTGGGAGAGTCAACAGATGTTTGTCAAGCTTCCACGGTGTTTGAAGACTCCAGTTTTCATGGTGTAAGAGTTGTAAGCCCATTTGTTCCTTCTCGTATTATCATGGATTATAAGAACTTCTTGGCCAAGTAGTTGATGTTTTCATGAAACACATGAACTAGATGGTGTTTGGGAGAGTCAACAGATTTTTGTCAAGCTTCCACGGTGTTTGAAGACTCAAGTTTTCATGGTTTAAGAGTTATAAGCCCATTTGTTCCTTCTCGGTTTATCATGGATTATAAGAACTTCTAGGACAAGTAGTTGATATTTTCGTGAAACACATGAGTTAGATGGTGTTTGGGAGGGTCAATAGATGTTTGTCATGCTTCCACGGTGTTTGAAGACTCATGTTTTCATGGTTTAAGAGTTATAAGCCCATGTGTTCCTTCTCGGTTTATCATGGATTATAAGAACTTCAAGGACAAGTTGTTGATGTTTTCATGTAACACATGAGTTAGATGGTGTTTGGGAGAGTCAATAGATGTTTGTCAAGCTTCCACGATGTTTGAAGACTCAAGTTTTCTTGGTTTAAGAGTTGTAAGCCCATTTGTTCCTTCTCATATTATCATGGATTATAAGAACTTCTAGGGCAAGTAGTTGGTGTTTTCAAGAAACACATGAGTTAGATGGGGTGTGGCAGAGTCAATAGATGCTTGTCAAGCTCCACCACGGTGTTTGATGACTCAAGTTTTCATGGTTTAAGAGACATAAGCCCATTTGTTCCTTCACGGTTTATCATGGATTATAAGAACTTCTAGGCCAAGTAGTTGATGTTGTCATGAAACACATGAGCTAGATGGTGTTTGGGAGAGTCAACAGATGTTTGTCAAGCTTCCACGATGTTTGAAGACTCAAGTTTTCTTGGTTTAAGAGTTGTAAGCCCATTAGTTCCTTCTCGGTTTATCAAGGATTATAAGAACTTCAAGGACAAGTTGTTGATGTTTTCATGTAACACATGAGTTAGATGGTGTTTGGGAGAGTCAATAGATGTTTGTCAAGCTTCCACGGTGTTTGAAGACTGAAGTTTTCATGGTTTAAGAGTTATAAGCCCATTTGTTCCATCTCGGTTTATCATGGATTATAAGAACTTCTAGGACAAGTAGTTGATGTTTTCATAGAACACATGATAGATGGTGTTTGGGAGAGTCAACAGATGTTTGTCAAGCACCCACGGTATTTGAAGACCGAAGAAATCTTGGTTTAAGAGTTGTAAGCCCATTTGTTCCTTCTCTTATTATCATGGATTATAAGAACTTCTAGGCCAAGTAGTTGATGTTTTCATGAAACACATGAATTAGATGGTGTTAGAGAGGTTCAATAGATGTTTGTCAAGCACCCACGGTGTTTGAAGTCCGAAGAAATCTTGTTTTAAGAGTTGTAAGCCCATTTGTTCCTTCTCGGTTTATCATGGATTATAAGATCTTTAAAGACTACTAGTCGATGTTTTCATGAAACACATGAGTTAGATGGTGTTTGGGTGAGTGAATAGATGATTGTCAAGCTTCCACAGTGTTTGAAGACTCAAGTTTCAAGGTTTAAGATTTATAAGCCCATTTATTCCTTCTCGGTTTATCATGGAAAATACGAATTTCTAGGCCAAGTAGTTGATGTTGTCATGAAACACATGAGTTAGATGGTGTTTGGGATAGTCAATAGATGTTGTCAAGCTTCTACGGTGTTTGAAGACTCAAGTTTTCATGGTTTAAGAGTTATAAGCCCATTTGTTCCTTCTCGGTTTATCATGGATTATAAGAACTTCTAGGACAAGTAGATGATTTTTTCGTGAGACACATGAGTTAGATGGAGTTTGGGAGAGTCAATAGATGTTTGTCAAGCACCCACGGTGTTTTAAGACTGAAGTAATCTTTGATAAAGAGTTGTAAGCCCATTTGATCCTTCTCGGTTTATCATGGAATATACGAACTTCTAGGCCAAGTAGTTGATGTTTTCATGAAACACATGAGTTAGATGGTGTTTGGGAGAGTCAATAGATGTTTGTCAAGCACCCACGGTGTTTGGAGACTGAAGAAATCTTGGTTTAAGATTTGTAAGCCCATTTGTTCCTTCTCGGTTTATCATGGATTATAAGAACTTCTAGGCCAAGTAGTTGATGTTTTCATGAAACACATGAGTTAGATGGTGTTAGGGAGATTCAATAGATGTTTGTCATGCACCCACGGTGTTTGAAGACCGAAGAAATCTTGGTTTAAGAGTTGTAAGACCATTTGTTCCCTTTCGGTTTATCATGGAATATAAGAACTTCTAGGCCAAGTAGTTGATGTTTTCATGAAACACATGAGTTAGATGGTGTTTGGGAGGGTCAATAGATGTTTGTCATGCTTCCACGGTGTTTGAAGACTCATGTTTTGATGGTTTAAGAGTTATAAGCCCATTTGTTCCTTCTCCGTTTATCGTGGATTATAAGAACTTCTAGGACAAGTTGTTGATGTTTTCCTGAAACACATGAGTTAGATGGTGTTAGGGAGAGTCAATAGATGTTTGTAAGCACCCACGGTGTTTGAAGACTGAACAAATCTTGGTTTAAGAGTTGTAAGCCCATTTGTTCCTTCTCGTATTATCATGGATTATAAGAACTTCTAGGCCAAGTAGTTGATGTTTTCATGAAACACATGAATAAGATGAAGTTAGGGAGATTCAATAGATGTTTGTCAAGCACCCACGGTGTTTGAAGACCGAAGAAATCTTGGTTTAAGAGTTGTAAGCCCATTCGTTCCTTCTCGGTTTATCATGGATTAGAAGAACTTCTAGGCCAAGTAGTTGATGTTTTCAAGAAACACATGAGTTAGATGGGGTTTGGCAGAGTCAATAGATGCTTGTCAAGCTCCACCACGGTGTTTGATGACTCAAGTATTCATGGTTTAAGAGTCATAAGCCCATTTGTTCCTTCACGGTTTATCATGGATTATAAGAACTTCTAGGCCAAGTAGTTGATGTTGTCATGAAACACATGAGCTAGATGGTGTTTGGGAGAGTCAACAGATGTTTGTCAAGCTTCGACGATGTTTGAAGACTCAAGTTTTCTTGGTTTAAGAGTTGTAAGCCCATTTGTTCCTTCTCGTATTATCATGGATTATAAGAACTTCTAGGCCAAGTAGTTGATGTTTTCATGAAACAATGACTTAGATGGTGTTTGGGAGAGTCAATAGATGTTTGTCAAGCACCCACGGTGTTTGAAGACTGAAGAAATCTTGGTTTAAGACTTGTAAGCCCATTAGTTCCTTCTCGGTTTATTATGGCATATAAGAACTTCTAGGCCAAGTAGTTGCTGTTTTCATGAAACACATGAGTTAGATGGTGTTTGGGAGAGTCAATAGATGTTTGTCAAGCGTCCACGGTGTTTGAAGACTCAAGTTTTCTTGGTTTAAGAGTTGTAAGCCCAGTTGTTCCTTCTCGTATTATCCTGGATTATAAGAACTTCTAGGCCAAGTAGTTGATGTTTTCATGAAACACATGAATTAGATGGTGTTAGGGAGATTCAATAGATGTTTGTCAAGCACCCACGGTGTTTGAAGACTGAAGAAATCTTGGTTTAAGACTTGTAAGGCCATTAGTTCCTTCTCGGTTTATTATGGCATATAAGAACTTCTAGGCCAAGTAGTTGCTGTTTTCATGAAACACATGAGTTAGATGGTGTTTGGGAGAGTCAACAGATGTTTGTCAAGCTTCCACGATGTTTGAAGACTCAAGTTTTCTTGGTTTAAGAGTTGTAAGCCCATTTGTTCCTTCTCGTATTATTGTGGCATATAAGAACTTCTAGGCCAAGTAGTTGATGTTTTCATGAAACAATGAGTTAGATGGTGTTTGGGAGAGTCAATAGATGTTTGTCAAGCTTCCACGGTGTTTGAAGACTCAAGTTTTCATGGTTTAAGAGTTATAAGCCCATTTGTTCCTTCTCGGTTTATCATGGATTATAAGAACTTCTAGGCCAAGTAGTTGATGTTTTCATGAAACACATGAATTAGATGGTGTTAGAGAGGTTCAATAGATGTTTGTCAAGCATCCACGGTGTTTGAAGTCCGAAGAAATCTTGTTTTAAGAGTTGTAAGCCCATTTGTTCCTTCTCGGTTTATCATGGATTAGAAGAACTTCTAGGCCAAGTAGTTGATGTTTTCTTGAAACACATGAGTTAGATGGTGTTTGGGAGAGTCAATAGATGTTTGTCAAGCTTCCACGGTGTTTGAAGACTTAAGTTTTCATGGTTAAAGAGTTATAAGCCCATTCGTTCCTTCTCGGTTTATCATGGATTATAAGAACTTCTAGGACAAGTAGTTGATGTTTTCATGAAACACATGAGTTAGATGGAGTTTGGGAGAGTCAATAGATGTTTGTCAAGCACCCACGATGTTTGAAGACTGAAGAAATCTTGGTTTAAATCTTGTAAGCCCATTAGTTCCTTCTCGGTTTATTGTGGCATATAAGAACTTTGAGGACAA
This sequence comes from Styphnolobium japonicum, assembly GCA_023212625.1. NCBI lineage: Eukaryota > Viridiplantae > Streptophyta > Magnoliopsida > Fabales > Fabaceae > Styphnolobium > Styphnolobium japonicum. The sequence continues at coordinate 129,121 of JALBWW010000086.1, forward strand.
GTAGTTGATGTTTTCATGAAACACATGAGTTAGATGGTGTTTGGGAGAGTCAACACATGTTTGTCAAGCTTCCACGATGTTTGAAGACTCAAGAAATCTTGGTGTAAGACTTGTAAGCCCATTTGTTCCTTCTCGGTTTATCATGGATTTGAAGAACTTCTAGGCCAAGTAGTTGATGTTTTCAAGAAACACATCAGTTAGATGGGGTTTGGCAGAGTCAATAGATGCTTGTCAAGCTCCACCACGGTGTTTGATGACTCAAGTTTTCATGGTTTTAGAGTCATAAGCCCATTTGTTCCTTCACGGTTTATCATGGATTATAAGAACTTCTAGGCCAAGTAGTTGATGTTGTCATGAAACACATGAGCTAGATGGTGTTTGGGAGAGTCAACAGATGTTTGTCAAGCTTCCACGGTGTTTGAAGACTCCAGTTTTCATGGTGTAAGAGTTGTAAGCCCATTTGTTCCTTCTCGGTTTATCATGGATTATAAGAACTTCTAGGACAAGTAGTTGATGTTTTCATGAAACACATGAGTTAGATGGAGTTTGGGAGAGTCAATAGATGTTTGTCAAGCACCCACGATGTTTGAAGACTGAAGAAATCTTGGTTTAAGTCTTGTAAGCCCATTAGTTCCTTCTCGGTTTATTGTGGCATATAAGAACTTTGAGGACAAGTAGTTGATGTTTTCATGAAACACATGAGTTAGATGGTGTTTGGGAGAGTCAACAGATGTTTGTCAAGCTTCCACGATGTTTGAAGACTCAAGAAATCTTGGTGTAAGACTTGTAAGCCCATTTGTTCCTTCTCGGTTTATCATGGATTTGAAGAACTTCTAGGCCAAGTAGTTGATGTTTTCAAGAAACACATCAGTTAGATGGGGTTTGGCAGAGTCAATAGATGCTTGTCAAGCTCCACCACGGTGTTTGATGACTCAAGTTTTCATGGTTAAAGAGTTATAAGCCCATTCGTTCCTTCTCGGTTTATCATGGATTATAAGAACTTCTAGGACAAGTAGTTGATGTTTTCATGAAACACATGAGTTAGATGGAGTTTGGGAGAGTCAATAGATGTTTGTCAAGCACCCACGATGTTTGAAGACTGAAGAAATCTTTGTTAAAGAGTTGTAAGCCCATTTGATCCTTCTCGGTTTATCATGGAATATACGAACTTCTAGGCCAAGTAGTTGTTGTTTTCATGAAACACATGAGTTAGATGGTGTTTGGGAGAGTCAATAGATGTTTGTCAAGAACCCACGGTGTTTGAAGACTGAAGAAATCTTGGTGTAAGACTTGTAAGCCCATTTGTTCCTTCTCGGTTTATCATGGATTATAAGAACTTCTAGGCCAAGTAGTTGATGTTTTCATGAAACACACGAGTTAGATGGTGTTAGGGAGATTCAATAGATGTTTGTCATGCACCCACGGTGTTTGAGGACCGAAGAAATCTTGGTTTAAGAGTTGAAAGCCCGTTTGTTCCTTCTCGGTTTATCATGGATTATAAGAACTTCAAGGACAAGTTGTTGATGTTTTCATGAAACACATGAGTTAGATGGTGTTTGGGAGAGTCAACAGATGTTTGTCAAGCTTCCTCGGTGTTTGAAGACTCAAGTTTTGATGGTTTAAGAGTTATAAGCCATTTGTTCCTTCTCGTTTATCATGGATTATAAGAACTTCTAGGACAAGTTGTTGATGTTTTCCTGAAACACATGAGTTAGATTGTGTTTGGGAGAGTCAATGGATGTTTGTCAAGCACCCACGGTGTTTGAAGACCGAAGAAATCTTGGTTTAAGAGTTGTAAGCCCATTTGTTCCTTCTCGGTTTATCATGGATTTGAAGAACTTCTAGGCCAAGTAGTTGATGTTTTCAAGAAACACATCAGTTAGATGGGGTTTGGCAGAGTCAATAGATGCTTGTCAAGCTCCACCACTGTGTTTGATGACTCAAGTTTTCATGGTTTTAGAGTCATAAGCCCATTTGTTCCTTCACGGTTTATCATGGATTATAAGAACTTCTAGGCCAAGTAGTTGATGTTGTCATGAAACACATGAGCTAGATGGTGTTTGGGAGAGTCAACAGATGTTTGTCAAGCTTCCACGGTGTTTGAAGACTCCAGTTTTCATGGTGTAAGAGTTGTAAGCCCATTTGTTCCTTCTCGGTTTATCATGGATTATAAGATCTTCTAGGACAAGTAGTTGATGTTTTCATGAAACACATGAGTTAGATGGAGTTTGGGAGAGTCAATAGATGTTTGTCAAGCACCCACGGTGTTTTAAGACTGAAGAAATCTTTGTTAAAGGGTTGTAAGCCCATTTGATCCTTCTCGGTTTATCATGGAATATACGAACTTCTAGGCCAAGTAGTTGATGTTGTCATGAAACACATGAGCTAGATGGTGTTTGGGAGAGTCAACAGATGTTTGTCAAGCTTCCACGGTGTTTGAAGACTCAAGTTTTGATGGTTTAAGAGTTATAAGCCATTCGTTCCTTCTCGTTTATCATGGATTATAAGAACTTCTAGGACAAGTTGTTGATGTTTTCCTGAAACACATGAGTTAGATTGTGTTTGGTAGAGTCAATGGATGTTTGTCAAGCACCCACGGTGTTTGAAGACCGAAGAAATCTTGGTTTAAGAGTTGTAAGCCCATTTGTTCCTTCTCGGTTTATCATGGATTTGAAGAACTTCTAGGCCAAGTAGTTGATGTTTTCAAGAAACACATCAGTTAGATGGGGTTTGGCAGAGTCAATAGATGCTTGTCAAGCTCCACCACGGTGTTTGATGACTCAAGTTTTCATGGTTTTAGAGTCATAAGCCCATTTGTTCCTTCACGGTTTATCATGGATTATAAGAACTTCTAGGCCAAGTAGTTGATGTTGTCATGAAACACATGAGCTAGATGGTGTTTGGGAGAGTCAACAGATGTTTGTCAAGCTTCCACGGTGTTTGAAGACTCCAGTTTTCATGGTGTAAGAGTTGTAAGCCCATTTGTTCCTTCTCGGTTTATCATGGATTATAAGATCTTCTAGGACAAGTAGTTGATGTTTTCATGAAACACATGAGTTAGATGGAGTTTGGGAGAGTCAATAGATGTTTGTCAAGCACCCACGGTGTTTTAAGACTGAAGAAATCTTTGTTAAAGGGTTGTAAGCCCATTTGATCCTTCTCGGTTTATCATGGAATATACGAACTTCTAGGCCAAGTAGTTGATGTTGTCATGAAACACATGAGCTAGATGGTGTTTGGGAGAGTCAACAGATGTTTGTCAAGCTTCCACGATGTTTGAAGACTGAAGTTTTCTTGGTTTAAGAGTTGTAAGCCCATTTGTTCCTTCTCGTATTATCCTGGATTATAAGAACTTCTAGGCCAAGTAGTTGATGTTTTCATGAAACACATGAATTAGATGGTGTTAGGGAGATTCAATACATGTTTGTCAAGCACCCACGGTGTTTGAAGACTGAAGAAATCTTGGTTTAAGACTTGTAAGGCCATTAGTTCCTTCTCGGTTTATTATGGCATATAAGAACTTCTAGGCCAAGTAGTTGCTGTTTTCATGAAACACATGAGTTAGATGGTGTTTGGGAGAGTCAATAGATGTTTGTCAAGCGTCCACGGTGTTTGAAGACTCAAGTTGTCTTGGTTTAAGAGTTGTAAGCCCATTTGTTCCTTCTCGTATTATCCTGGATTATTAGAACTTCTAGGCCAAGTAGTTGATGTTTTCATGAAACACATGAATTAGATGGTGTTAGGGAGATTCAATAGATGTTTGTCAAGCACCCACGGTGTTTGAAGACTGAAGAAATCTTGGTTTAAGACTTGTAAGGCCATTAGTTCCTTCTCGGTTTATTATGGCATATAAGAACTTCTAGGCCAAGTAGTTGTCTGTTTTTCATGAAACACATGAGTTAGATGGTGTTTGGGAGAGTCAACGAGATGTTTGTCAAGCTTCCACGATGTTTGAAGACTCAAGTTTTCTTGGTTTAAGAGTTGTAAACCCATTTGTTCCTTCTCGTATTATCCTGGATTATAAGAACTTCTAGGCCAAGTAGTTGATGTTTTCATGAAACACATGAATTAGATGGTGTTAGGGAGATTCAATAGATGTTTGTCAAGCACCCACGGTGTTTGAAGACTGAAGAAATCTTGGTTTAAGACTTGTAAGGCCATTAGTTCCTTCTCGGTTTATTATGGCATATAAGAACTTCTAGGCCAAGTAGTTGATGTTTTCATGAAACACATGAGTTAGATGGAGTTTGGGAGAGTCAATAGATGTTTGTCAAGTACCCACGGTGTTTTAAGACTGAAGAAATCTTTGTTAAAGAGTTGTAAGCCCATTTGATCATTCTCGGTTTATCATGGAATATACGAACTTCTAGGCCAAGTAGTTGATGTTTATATGAAACACATCAGTTAGATGGTGTTTGGGAGAGTCAATAGATGTTTGTCAAGCACCCACGGTGTTTGAAGACTGAAGAAATCTTTGTTTAAGATTTGTAAGCCCATTTGTTCCTTCTCGGTTTATCATGGATTATAAGAACTTCTAGGCCAAGTAGTTGATGTTTTCATGAAACACATGAGTTAGATGGTGTTAGGGAGATTCAATAGATATTTGTCATGCACCCACAGTGTTTGAAGACCGAAGAAATCTTGGTTTAAGAGTTGTAAGCCCATTTATTCCCTTTCGGTTTATCATGGAATATAAGAACTTCTAGGCCAAGTAGTTGATGTTTTCATGAAACACATGAGATAGATGGTGTTTGGGAGGGTAAATAGATGTTTGTCATGCTTCCACGGTGTTTGAAGCCTCATGTTTTGATGGTTTAAGAGTTATAAGCCCATTTGTTCCTTCTCGGTTTATCATGGATTATAAGAACTTCTAGGACAAGTTGTTGATGTTTTCTGAAACACATGAGTTAGATGGTGTTAGGGAGAGTCAATAGATGTTTGTCAAGCACCCACGGTGTTTTAAGACTGAAGAAATCTTTGTTAAAGAGTTGTAAGCCCATTTGATCCTTCTCGGTTTATCATGGAATATAAGAACTTCTAGGCCAAGTAGTTGATGTTGTCATGAAACAGATGAGCTAGATGGTGTTTGGGAGAGTCAACAGATGTTTGTCAAGCTTCCACGATGTTTGAAGACTCAAGTTTTCTTGGTTTAAGAGTTGTAAGCCCATTTGTTCCTTCTCGTATTATCCTGGATTATAAGAACTTCTAGGCCAAGTAGTTGATGTTTTCATGAAACACATGAATTAGATGGTGTTAGGAGATTCAATAGATGTTTGTCAAGCACACACGATGTTTGAAGACTGAAGAAATCTTGGTTTAAGACTTGTAAGGCCATTAGTTCCTTCTCGGTTTATTATGGCATATAAGAACTTCTAGGCCAAGTAGTTGCTGTTTTCATGAAACACATGAGTTAGATGGTGTTTGGGAGAGTCAATAGATGTTTGTCAAGCTTCCACGGTGTTTGAAGACTCAAGTTTTCTTGGTTTAAGAGTTGTAAGCCCATTTGTTCCTTCTCTTATTATCCTAGATTATAAGAACTTCTAGGCCAAGTAGTTGATGTTTTCATGAAACACATGAATTAGATGGTGTTAGGGAGATTCAATAGATGTTTGTCAAGCACCCACGGTGATTGAAGACTGAAGAAATCTTGGTTTAAGACTTGTAAGGCCATTAGTTCCTTCTCGGTTTATTATGGCATATAAGAACTTCTAGGCCAAGTAGTTGCTGTTTTCATGAAACACATGAGTTAGATGGTGTTTGGGAGAGTCAATAGATGTTTGTCAAGCGTCCACGGTGTTTGAAGACTCAAGTTGTCTTGGTTTAAGAGTTGTAAGCCCATTTGTTCCTTCTCGTATTATCCTGGATTATTAGAACTTCTAGGCCAAGTAGTTGATGTTTTCATGAAACACATGAATTAGATGGTGTTAGGGAGATTCAATAGATGTTTGTCAAGCACCCACGGTGTTTGAAGACTGAAGAAATCTTGGTTTAAGACTTGTAAGGCCATTAGTTCCTTCTCGGTTTATTATGGCATATAAGAACTTCTAGGCCAAGTAGTTGCTGTTTTCATGAAACACATGAGTTAGATGGTGTTTGGGAGAGTCAACAGATGTTTGTCAAGCTTCCACGATGTTTGAAGACTCAAGTTTTCTTGGTTTAAGAGTTGTAAACCCATTTGTTCCTTCTCGTATTATCCTGGATTATAAGAACTTCTAGGCCAAGTAGTTGATGTTTTCATGAAACACATGAATTAGATGGTGTTAGGGAGATTCAATAGATGTTTGTCAAGCACCCACGGTGTTTGAAGACTGAAGAAATCTTGGTTTAAGACTTGTAAGGCCATTAGTTCCTTCTCGGTTTATTATGGCATATAAGAACTTCTAGGCCAAGTAGTTGATGTTTTCATGAAACACATGAGTTAGATGGAGTTTGGGAGAGTCAATAGATGTTTGTCAAGTACCCACGGTGTTTTAAGACTGAAGAAATCTTTGTTAAAGAGTTGTAAGCCCATTTGATCCTTCTCGGTTTATCATGGAATATACGAACTTCTAGGCCAAGTAGTTGATGTTTATATGAAACACATCAGTTAGATGGTGTTTGGGAGAGTCAATAGATGTTTGTCAAGCACCCACGGTGTTTGAAGACTGAAGAAATCTTTGTTTAAGATTTGTAAGCCCATTTGTTCCTTCTCGGTTTATCATGGATTATAAGAACTTCTAGGCCAAGTAGTTGATGTTTTCATGAAACACATGAGTTAGATGGTGTTAGGGAGATTCAATAGATATTTGTCATGCACCCACAGTGTTTGAAGACCGAAGAAATCTTGGTTTAAGAGTTGTAAGCCCATTTATTCCCTTTCGGTTTATCATGGAATATAAGAACTTCTAGGCCAAGTAGTTGATGTTTTCATGAAACACATGAGATAGATGGTGTTTGGGAGGGTAAATAGATGTTTGTCATGCTTCCACGGTGTTTGAAGCCTCATGTTTTGATGGTTTAAGAGTTATAAGCCCATTTGTTCCTTCTCGGTTTATCATGGATTATAAGAACTTCTAGGACAAGTTGTTGATGTTTTCCTGAAACACATGAGTTAGATGGTGTTAGGGAGAGTCAATAGATGTTTGTCAAGCACCCACGGTGTTTTAAGACTGAAGAAATCTTTGTTAAAGAGTTGTAAGCCCATTTGATCCTTCTCGGTTTATCATGGAATATAAGAACTTCTAGGCCAAGTAGTTGATGTTGTCATGAAACAGATGAGCTAGATGGTGTTTGGGAGAGTCAACAGATGTTTGTCAAGCTTCCACGATGTTTGAAGACTCAAGTTTTCTTGGTTTAAGAGTTGTAAGCCCATTTGTTCCTTCTCGTATTATCCTGGATTATAAGAACTTCTAGGCCAAGTAGTTGATGTTTTCATGAAACACATGAATTAGATGGTGTTAGGGAGATTCAATAGATGTTTGTCAAGCACACACGATGTTTGAAGACTGAAGAAATCTTGGTTTAAGACTTGTAAGGCCATTAGTTCCTTCTCGGTTTATTATGGCATATAAGAACTTCTAGGCCAAGTAGTTGCTGTTTTCATGAAACACATGAGTTAGATGGTGTTTGGGAGAGTCAATAGATGTTTGTCAAGCTTCCACGGTGTTTGAAGACTCAAGTTTTCTTGGTTTAAGAGTTGTAAGCCCATTTGTTCCTTCTCTTATTATCCTGGATTATAAGAACTTCTAGGCCAAGTAGTTGATGTTTTCATGAAACACATGAATTAGATGGTGTTAGGGAGATTCAATAGATGTTTGTCAAGCACCCACGGTGATTGAAGACTGAAGAAATCTTGGTTTAAGACTTGTAAGGCCATTAGTTCCTTCTCGGTTTATTATGGCATATAAGAACTTCTAGGCCAAGTAGTTGATGTTTTCATGAAACACATGAGTTAGATGGTGTTTGGGAGAGTCAACAGATGTTTGTCAAGCTTCCACGATGTTTGAAGACTCAAGTTTTCTTGGTTTAAGAGTTGTAAGCCCATTTGTTCCTTCTCGTATTATCCTGGATTATAAGAACTTCTAGGCCAAGTACTTGATGTTTTTATGAAACACATGAGTTAGATGGTGTTTGGGAAAGTGAATAGATGTTTGTCAAGCACCCACGATGTTTGAAGACTGAAGAAATCATGGTTTAAGAGTTGTAAGACCATTTGTTCCTTCACGGTTTATCATTCATTATAAGAACTTCTAGGACAAGTAGTTGATGTTTTCATGAAACACATGAGATAGATGGTGTTTGGGAGGGTAAATAGATGTTTGTCATGCTTCCACGGTGTTTGAAGGCTCATGTTTTGATGGTTTAAGAGTTATAAGCCCATTTGCTCCTTCTCGGTTTATCATGGATTATAAGAACTTCTAGGACAAGTTGTTGATGTTTTCCTGAAACACATGAGTTAGATGGTGTTAGGGAGAGTCAATAGATGTTTGCGAGCACCCACGGTGTTTGAAGACTGAAGAAATCTTGGTTTAAGAGTTGTAAGCCCATTTGATCCTTCTCGTATTAACATGGATTATAAGAACTTCTAGGCCAAGTAGTTGATGTTTTCATGAAACACATGAGTTAGATGGTGTTAGGGAGATTCAATAGATGTTTGTCATGCACCCACAGTGTTTGAAGACCGAAGAAATCTTGGTTTAAGAGTTGTAAGCCCATTTATTCCCTTTCGGTTTATCATGGAATATAAAAACTTCTAGGCCGAGTAGTTGATGTTTTCATGAAACACATGAGATAGATGGTGTTTGGGAGGGTAAATAGATGTTTGTCATGCTTCCACGGTGTTTGAAGACTCATGTTTTGATGGTTTAAGAGTTATAAGCCCATTTGTTCCTTCTCGGTTTATCATGGATTATAAGAACTTCTAGGACAAGTTGTTGATGTTTTCCTGAAACACATGAGTTAGATGGTGTTAGGGAGAGTCAATAGATGTTTGCAAGCACCCACGGTGTTTGAAGACTGAAGAAATCTTGGTTTAAGAGTTGTAAGCCCATTTGTTCCTTCTCATATTATCATGGATTATAAGAACTTCTAGGCCAAGTAGTTGATGTTTTCATGAAACACATGAATTAAATGAAGTTAGGGAGATTCAATAGATATTTGTCAAGCACACACGGTGTCTGAAGACCGAAGAAATCTTGTTTTAAGAGTTGTAAGCCCATTTGTTCCTTCTCGGTTTATCATGGATTAGAAGAACTTCTAGGCCAAGTAGTTGATGTTTTCAAGAAAGACATGAGTTAGATGGGGTTTGGCGGACTCAATAGATGCTTGTCAAGTTCCACCACGGTGTTTGATGACTCAAGTATTCATGGTTTAAGAGTCATAAGCCCATTTGTTCCTTCACGGTTTATCATGGATTATAAGAACTTCTAGGCCAAGTAGTTGATGTTTTCATGAAACACATGAGATAGATGGTGTTTGGGAGGGTAAATAGATGTTTGTCATGCTTCCACGGTGTTTGAAGACTCATGTTTTGATGGTTTAAGAGTTATAAGCCCATTTGTTCCTTCTCGGTTTATCATGGATTATAAGAACTTCTAGGACAAGTTGTTGATGTTTTCCTGAAACACATGAGTTAGATGGTGTTAGGGAGAGTCAATAGATGTTTGCAAGCACCCACGGTGTTTGAAGACTGAAGAAATCTTGGTTTATGAGTTGTGAGCCCATTTGTTCCTTCTCGTATTATCATGGATTATAAGAACTTCTAGGCCAAGTAGTTGATGTTTTCATGAAACACATGAATTAAATGAAGTTAGGGAGATTCAATAGATATTTGTCAAGCACCCACGGTGTCTGAAGACCGAAGAAATCTTGTTTTAAGAGTTGTAAGCCCATTTGTTCCTTCTCGGTTTATCATGGATTAGAAGAACTTCTAGGCCAAGTAGTTGATGTTTTCAAGAAAGACATGAGTTAGATGGGGTTTGGCGGAGTCAATAGATGCTTGTCAAGTTCCACCACGGTGTTTGATGACTCAAGTATTCATGGTTTAAGAGTCATAAGCCCATTTGTTCCTTCACGGTTTATCATGGATTATAAGAACTTCTAGGCCAAGTAGTTGATGTTTTCATGAAACACATGAATTAGATGGTGTTAGGGAGATTCAATAGATGTTTGTCAAGCACCCATGGTGTTTGAAGACTGAAGAAATCTTGGTTTAAGACTTGTAAGCCCATTAGTTCCTTCTCGGTTTATTGTGGCATATAAGAACTTCTAGGCCAAGTAGTTGCTGTTTTCATGAAACACATGAGTTAGATGGTGTTTGGGAGAGTCAATAGATGTTTGTCAAGCTTCCACGGTGTTTGAAGACTCATGTTTTCATGGTTTAAAAGTTATAAGCCCATTTGTTCCTTCTCGATTTATCATGGATTATAAGAACTTCTAGGACAAGTAGTTGATGTTTTCATGAAACACATGAGTTACATGGAGTTTGGGAGAGTCAATAGATGTTTGTCTAGCACCCACGGTGTTTTAAGACTGAAGAAATCTTTGTTAAAGAGTTGTAAACCCATTTGATCCTTCTCGGTTTATCATGGAATATACGAACTTCTAGGCCAAGTAGTTGATGTTGTCATGAAACACATGAGCTAGATGGTGTTTGGGAGAGTCAACAGATGTTTGTCAAGCTTCCACGGTGTTTGAAGACTCAAGTTTTCATGGTTTAAGACTTATAATCCCATTAGTTCCTTCTCGGTTTATTGTGGCATATAAGAACTTCTAGGCCAAGTAGTTGCTGTTTTCAAGAAACACATGAGTTAGATGGTGTTTGGGAGAGTCAATAGATGTTTGTCAAGCTTCCACGGTGTTTGAAGACTCCAGTTTTCATGGTTTAAGAGTTATAAGCCCATTTGTTCCTTCTCGGTTTATCATGGATTATAAGAACTTCTAGGACAAGTAGTTGATGTTTTCATGAAACGCATGAGTTACATGGAGTTTGGGAGAGTCAATAGATGTTTGTCTAGCACCCACGGTGTTTTAAGACTGAAGAAATCTTTGTTAAAGAGTTGTAAGCCCATTTGATCCTTCTCGGTTTATCATGGAATATACGAACTTCTAGGCCAAGTAGTTGATGTTGTCATGAAACACATGAGCTAGATGGTGTTTGGGAGAGTCAACAGATGTTTGTCAAGCTTCCACGGTGTTTGATGACTCAAGTTTTCATGCTGTAAGAGTTATAAGCCCATTTGTTCCTTCTCGGTTTATCATGGATTATAAGAACTTCAAGGACAAGTTGTTGATGTTTTCATGAAACACATGAGTTAGATGGTGTTTGGGAGAGTCAATAGATGTTTGTCAAGCTTCCACGGTGTTTGAAGACTAAAGTTTTCATGGTTTAAGAGTTATAAGCCCATTTATTCCTTCTCGGTTTATCATGGATTATAAGAACTTCTAGGACAAGTAGCTGATGTTTTCATGAAACACATGAGTTACATGGAGTTTGGGAGAGTCAATAGATGTTTGTCTAGCACCCACGGTGTTTTAAGAGTGAAGAAATCTTTGTTAAAGAGTTGTAAGCCCATTTGATCCTTCTCGGTTTATCATGGAATATACGAACTTCTAGGCCAAGTAGTTGATGTTGTCATGAAACACATGAGCTAGATGGTGTTTGGGAGAGTAACAGATGTTTGTCAAGCTTCCACGGTGTTTGAAGACTCATGTTTTCACGGTTTAAGAGTTATAAGCCTTTTCATGGTTTAAGAGTTATAAGCCCATTTGTTCCTTCTCGATTTATCATGGATTATAAGAACTTCTAGGACAAGTAGTTGATGTTTTCATGAAACACATGAGTTACATGGAGTTTGGGAGAGTCAATAGATGTTTGTCTAGCACCCACGGTGTTTTAAGACTGAAGAAATCTTTGTTAAAGAGTTGTAAACCCATTTTTTCCTTCTTGGTTTATCATGGATTATAAGAACTTCAAGGACAAGTTGTTGATGTTTTCATGAAACAAATGAGTTAGATGGTGTTTGGGAGAGTCAACAGATGTTTGTCAAGCTTCCACGTTGTTTGAATACTCAAGTTTTCATGGTTTAAGAGTTATAAGCCCAATTGTTCCATCTCGGTATATCATGGATTATAAGAACTTCTAGGACAAGTAGTTGATGTTTTCAGGGAACACATCAGTTAGATGGTGTTTGGGAGAGTCAATAGATGTTTGTCAAGCTTCCACGGTGTTTGAAGACTCAAGTTTTCATGGTTTAAGAGTTATAAGCCCATTTGTTCCTTCTCGGTTTATCATGGATTATAAGAACTTCTAGGACAAGTAGCTGATGTTTTCATGAAACACATGAGTTACATGGAGTTTGGGAGAGTCAATAGATGTTTGTCTAGCACCCACGGTGTTTTAAGACTGAAGAAATCTTTGTTAAAGAGTTGTAAGCCCATTTGATCCTTCTCGGTTTATCATGGAATATACGAACTTCTAGGCCAAGTAGTTGATGTTGTCATGAAACACATGAGCTAGATGGTGTTTGGGAGAGTCAACAGATGTTTGTCAAGCTTCCACGGTGTTTGAAGACTCATGTTTTCACGGTTTAAGAGTTATAAGCCTGTTTTTTCCTTCTTGGTTTATCATGGATTATAAGAACTTCAAGGACAAGTTGTTGATGTTTTCATGAAACACATGAGTTAGATGGTGTTTGGGAGAGTCAATAGATGTTTGTCATGCTTCCACGGTGTTTGAAGACTCATGTTTTCATGGTTTAAGGGTCATAAGCCCATTTGTTCCTTCTCGGTTTATCATGGATTATAAGATCTTCTAGGCCAAGTAGTTGATGTTTTCATGAAACACATGAGTTGGGGAGGGTGTTTGGGAGGGTCAATAGATGTTTGTCATGCTTCCACGGTGTTTGAAGACTCATGTTTTCATGGTTTAAGAGTAATAAGCCCATTTGTTCCTTCTCGGTTTATCATGGATTATAAGAACTTCAAGGACAAGTTGTTGATGTTTTCATGAAACACATGAGTTAGATGGTGTTTGGTAGAGTCAATAGATGTTTGTCAAGCTTCACGGTGTTTGAAGACTCAAGTTTCTTGGTTTAAGAGTTGTAAGCCCATTTGTTCCTTCTCGTATTATCATGGATTATAAGAACTTCTAGGACAAGTAGTTGATTTTTTCATGAAAAACATGAGTTAGATGGAGTTTGGGAGAGTCAATAGATGTTTGTCAAGCACCCACGGTGTTTTAAGACTGAAGAAATCTTTGTTAAAGAGTTGTAAGCCCATTTGATCATTCTCGGTTTATCATGGAATATACGAACTTCTAGGCCAAGTAGTTGATGTTTTCATGAAACACAGGAGTTAGATGGTGTTTGGGAGAGTCAATAGATGTTTGTCAAGCACCCACGGTGTTTGAAGACCGAAGAAATCTTGGTTTAAGAGTTGTAAGCCAATTTGTTCTTTCTCGGTTTATGATGGATTATAAGATCTTCTTGGCCAAGTAGTTGATGTTTTCATGAAACAAATGAGTTAGATGGGGTTTAGGAGAGTCAATAGATGCTTGTCAAGCTCCACCAAGGTGTTTGATGACTCAAGTTTTCATGGTTTATGTGTCATAAGCCCATTTGTTCCTTCTCGGTTTATCATGGATTATAAGAACTTCTAGGACAAGTAGTTGATGTTTTCGTGAAACACATGAGTTAGATGGTATTTGGGAGAGTCAATAGATGTTTGTCAAGCTTCCACGGTGTCTGAAGACTCAAGTTTTCATGGTTTAAGAGTTGTAAGCCCATTTGTTTCTTCTCGGTTTATCATGGATTATAAGAACTTCTAGGACAAGTAGTTGATGTTTTCGTGAAACACATGAGTTACATGGAGTTTGGGAGAGTCAATAGAAGTTTGTCTAGCACCCACGGTGTTTTAAGACTGAAGAAATCTTTGTTAAAGAGTTGTAAGCCCATTTGATCCTTCTCGGTTTATCACGGAATATACGAACTTCTAGGCCAAGTAGTTGCTGTTGTCATGAAACACATGAGCTAGATGGTGTTTGGGAGAGTCAACAGATGTTTGTCAAGCTTCCACAGTGTTTGAAGACTCATGTTTTCACGGTTTAAGAGTTATAAGCCTGTTTTTTCCTTCTTGGTTTATCATGGATTATAAGAACTTCAAGGACAAGTTGTTGATGTTTTCATGAAACAAATGTGTTAGATGGTGTTTGGGAGAGTCAACAAATGTTTGTCAAGCTTCCACGTTGTTTGAATACTCAAGTTTTCATGGTTTAAGAGTTATAAGCCGATTTGTTCCATCTCGGTTTAACATGGATTATAAGAACTTCTAGGACAAGTAGTTGATGTTTTCATGGAACACATGAGTTAGATGGTGTTTGGGAGAGTCAATAGATGTTTGTCAAGCTTCCACGGTGTTTGAAGACTAAAGTTTTCATGGTTTAAGAGTTATAAGCCCATTTATTCCTTCTCGGTTTATCATGGATTATAAGAACTTCTAGGACAAGTAGCTGATGTTTTCATGAAACACATGAGTTACATGGAGTTTGGGAGAGTCAATAGATGTTTGTCTAGCACCCACGGTGATTTAAGAGTGAAGAAATCTTTGTTAAAGAGTTGTAAGCCCATTTGATCCTTCTCGGTTTATCATGGAATATACGAACTTCTAGGCCAAGTAGTTGATGTTGTCATGAAACACATGAGCTAGATGGTGTTTGGGAGAGTAACAGATGTTTGTCAAGCTTCCACGGTGTTTGAAGACTCATGTTTTCACGGTTTAAGAGTTATAAGCCTTTTCATGGTTTAAGAGTTATAAGCCCATTTGTTCCTTCTCGATTTATCATGGATTATAAGAACTTCTAGGACAAGTAGTTGATGTTTTCATGAAACACATGAGTTACATGGAGTTTGGGAGAGTCAATAGATGTTTGTCTAGCACCCACGGTGTTTTAAGACTGAAGAAATCTTTGTTAAAGAGTTGTAAACCCATTTTTTCCTTCTTGGTTTATCATGGATTATAAGAACTTCAAGGACAAGTTGTTGATGTTTTCATGAAACAAATGAGTTAGATGGTGTTTGGGAGAGTCAACAGATGTTTGTCAAGCTTCCACGTTGTTTGAATACTCAAGTTTTCATGGTTTAAGAGTTATAAGCCCAATTGTTCCATCTCGGTATATCATGGATTATAAGAACTTCTAGGACAAGTAGTTGATGTTTTCATGGAACACATCAGTTAGATGGTGTTTGGGAGAGTCAATAGATGTTTGTCAAGCTTCCACGGTGTTTGAAGACTCAAGTTTTCATGGTTTAAGAGTTATAAGCCCATTTGTTCCTTCTCGGTTTATCATGGATTATAAGAACTTCTAGGACAAGTAGCTGATGTTTTCATGAAACACATGAGTTACATGGAGTTTGGGAGAGTCAATAGATGTTTGTCTAGCACCCACGGTGTTTTAAGACTGAAGAAATCTTTGTTAAAGAGTTGTAAGCCCATTTGATCCTTCTCGGTTTATCATGGAATATACGAACTTCTAGGCCAAGTAGTTGATGTTGTCATGAAACACATGAGCTAGATGGTGTTTGGGAGAGTCAACAGATGTTTGTCAAGCTTCCACGGTGTTTGAAGACTCATGTTTTCACGGTTTAAGAGTTATAAGCCTGTTTTTTCCTTCTTGGTTTATCATGGATTATAAGAACTTCAAGGACAAGTTGTTGATGTTTTCATGAAACACATGAGTTAGATGGTGTTTGGGAGAGTCAATAGATGTTTGTCATGCTTCCACGGTGTTTGAAGACTCATGTTTTCATGGTTTAAGGGTCATAAGCCCATTTGTTCCTTCTCGGTTTATCATGGATTATAAGATCTTCTAGGCCAAGTAGTTGATGTTTTCATGAAACACATGAGTTAGAGGGTGTTTGGGAGGGTCAATAGATGTTTGTCATGCTTCCACGGTGTTTGAAGACTCATGTTTTCATGGTTTAAGAGTAATAAGCCCATTTGTTCCTTCTCGGTTTATCATGGATTATAAGAACTTCAAGGACAAGTTGTTGATGTTTTCATGAAACACATGAGTTAGATGGTGTTTGGTAGAGTCAATAGATGTTTGTCAAGCTTCACGGTGTTTGAAGACTCAAGTTTCTTGGTTTAAGAGTTGTAAGCCCATTTGTTCCTTCTCGTATTATCATGGATTATAAGAACTTCTAGGACAAGTAGTTGATTTTTTCATGAAAAACATGAGTTAGATGGAGTTTGGGAGAGTCAATAGATGTTTGTCAAGCACCCACGGTGTTTTAAGACTGAAGAAATCTTTGTTAAAGAGTTGTAAGCCCATTTGATCCTTCTCGGTTTATCATGGAATATACGAACTTCTAGGCCAAGTAGTTGATGTTTTCATGAAACACAGGAGTTAGATGGTGTTTGGGAGAGTCAATAGATGTTTGTCAAGCACCCACGGTGTTTGAAGACCGAAGAAATCTTGGTTTAAGAGTTGTAAGCCAATTTGTTCTTTCTCGGTTTATCATGGATTATAAGATCTTCTTGGCCAAGTAGTTGATGTTTTCATGAAACAAATGAGTTAGATGGGGTTTAGGAGAGTCAATAGATGCTTGTCAAGCTCCACCAAGGTGTTTGATGACTCAAGTTTTCATGGTTTATGTGTCATAAGCCCATTTGTTCCTTCTCGGTTTATCATGGATTATAAGAACTTCTAGGACAAGTAGTTGATGTTTTCGTGAAACACATGAGTTAGATGGTATTTGGGAGAGTCAATAGATGTTTGTCAAGCTTCACGGTGTTTGAAGACTCAAGTTTCTTGGTTTAAGAGTTGTAAGCCCATTTGTTCCTTCTCGTATTATCATGGATTATAAGAACTTCTAGGACAAGTAGTTGATTTTTTCATGAAAAACATGAGTTAGATGGAGTTTGGGAGAGTCAATAGATGTTTGTCAAGCACCCACGGTGTTTTAAGACTGAAGAAATCTTTGTTAAAGAGTTGTAAGCCCATTTGATCCTTCTCGGTTTATCATGGAATATACGAACTTCTAGGACAAGTAGTTGATGTTTTCATGAAACACAGGAGTTAGATGGTGTTTGGGAGAGTCAATAGATGTTTGTCAAGCACCCACGGTGTTTGAAGACCGAAGAAATCTTGGTTTAAGAGTTGTAAGCCAATTTGTTCTTTCTCGGTTTATCATGGATTATAAGATCTTCTTGGCCAAGTAGTTGATGTTTTCATGAAACAAATGAGTTAGATGGGGTTTAGGAGAGTCAATAGATGCTTGTCAAGCTCCACCAAGGTGTTTGATGACTCAAGTTTTCATGGTTTATGTGTCATAAGCCCATTTGTTCCTTCTCGGTTTATCATGGATTATAAGAACTTCTAGGACAAGTAGTTGATGTTTTCGTGAAACACATGAGTTAGATGGTATTTGGGAGAGTCAATAGATGTTTGTCAAGCTTCCACGGTGTCTGAAGACTCAAGTTTTCATGGTTTAAGAGTTGTAAGCCCATTTGTTTCTTCTCGGTTTATCATGGATTATAAGAACTTCTAGGACAAGTAGTTGATGTTTTCGTGATACACATGAGTTACATGGAGTTTGGGAGAGTCAATAGAAGTTTGTCTAGCACCCACGGTGTTTTAAGACTGAAGAAATCTTTGTTAAAGAGTTGTAAGCCCATTTGATCCTTCTCGGTTTATCACGGAATATACGAACTTCTAGGCCAAGTAGTTGCTGTTGTCATGAAACACACGAGCTAGATGGTGTTTGGGAGAGTCAACAGATGTTTGTCAAGCTTCCACAGTGTTTGAAGACTCATGTTTTCACGGTTTAAGAGTTATAAGCCTGTTTTTTCCTTCTTGGTTTATCATGGATTATAAGAACTTCAAGGACAAGTTGTTGATGTTTTCATGAAACAAATGAGTTAGATGGTGTTTGGGAGAGTCAACAAATGTTTGTCAAGCTTCCACGTTGTTTGAATACTCAAGTTTTCATGGTTTAAGAGTTATAAGCCGATTTGTTCCATCTCGGTTTAACATGGATTATAAGAACTTCTAGGACAAGTAGTTGATGTTTTCATGGAACACATGAGTTAGATGGTGTTTGGGAGTGTCAATAGATGTTTGTCAAGCTTCCACGGTGTTTGAAGACTCAAGTTTTCATGGTTTAAGAGTTATAAGCCTATTTGTTCCTTCTCGGTTTATCATGGATTATAAGAACTTCTAGGACAAGTAGTTGATGTTTTCATGAAAAACATGTGTTAGATGGAGTTTGGGAGAGTCAATAGATGTTTGTCAAGCACCCACGGTGTTTTAAGACTGAAGAAATCTTTATTAAAGAGTTCTATGCCCATTTGATCCTTCTCGGTTTATCATGGAATATACTAACTTCTAGGCCAAGTAGTTGATGTTTTCATGAAACACATTAGTTAGATGGTGTTTGGGAGAGTCAATAGATGTTTGTCAAGCACCCACGGTGTTTGAAGACTGAAGAAATCTTGGTTTAAGACTTGTAAGCCCATTTGATCCTTCTCGATTTATCATGGATTATAAGAACGTCTAGGACAAGTAGTGGATGTTTTCATGAAACACATGAGTTAGATGGTGTTAGGGAAATTCAATAGATGTTTGTCATGCACCCACAGTGTTTGAAGTCCGAAGAAATCCTTGTTTAAGAGTTGTAAGCCCATTTGTTCCATCTCGGTTTATCATGGTTTATAAGATCTTCTAGGCCAAGTAGTTGATGTTTTCATGAAACACATGAGTTAGATGGGGTTTGGCAGTGTCAATAGATGCTTGTCAAGATCCACCACGGTGTTTGGTGACTCAAGTTTTCAAGGTTTAAGAGTCATAAGCCCATTTGTTCCTTCTCGGTTTGTCATGGATTATAAGAACTTCTAGGCCAAGTAGTTGATGTTGTCATGAAACACATGAGCTACATGGTGTTTGGGAGAGTCAACAGATGTTTGTCAAGCTTCCACGGTGTTTGATGACTCAAGTTTTCATGGTGTAAGAGTTGTAAGCCCATTTGTAACTTCTCGGTTTATCATGGATTATAAGATCTTCTAGGCCAAGTAGTTGATGTTTTCATGAAACACATGAGTTAGATGGTGTTTGGGAGGGTCAATAGATGTTTGTCATGCTTCCACGGTGTTTGAAGACTCATGTCTTCATGGTTTAAGAGTTATAAGCCCATTTGTTCCTTCTCGGTTTATCATGGATTATAAGAACTTCAAGGACAAGTTGTTGATGTTTTCATGAAACACATGAGTTAGATGGTGTTTGGGAGAGTCAATAGATGTTTGTCAAGCTTCCACGGTGTTTGAAGACTCAAGTTTTCATGGTTTAAGAGTTATAAGCCCAATAGTTCCATCTCGGTTTATCATGGATTATAAGAACTTCTAGGACAAGTAGTTGATGTTTTCATGGAACACATGAGTTAGATGGTGTTTGGGAGAGTCAATAGATGTTAGTCAAGCTTCCACGGTGTTTGAAGACTAAAGTTTTCATGGTTTAAGAGTTATAAGCGTATTTGTTCCTTCTCGGTTTATCATGGATTATAAGAACTTCTAGGACAAGTAGTTGAATTTTTCGTGAAACACATGAGATAGATGGGGTTTGGGAGAGTCAATAGATGTTTGTCAAGCACCCACGGTGTTTGAAGACTGAAGAAATCTTGGTTTAAGACTTGCAAGCCCATTAGTTCCTTCTCGGTTTATTGTGGCATATAAGAACTTCTAGGCCAAGTAGTTGCTGTTTTCATGAATCACATGAGTTAGATGGTGTTTGGGAGAGTCAATAGATGTTTGTCAAGCTTCCACGGTGTTTGAAGACTCAAGTTTTCTTGGTTTAAGAGTTGTACGCCCATTTGTTCCTTCTCGTATTATCATGGATTATAAGAACTTCTAGGACAAGTAGTTGATGTTTTCATGAAAAACATGAGTTAGATGGAGTTTGGGAGAGTCAATAGATGTTTGTCAAGCACCCACGGTGTTTTAAGACTGAAGAAATCTTTGTTAAAGTGTTGTAAGCGCATTTGATCCTCCTCGGTTTATCATGGAATATACGAACTTCTAGGCCAAGTAGTTGATGTTTTCATGAAACACAGGAGTTAGATGGTGTTTGGGAGAGTCAATAGATGTTTGTCAAGCACCCACGGTGTTTGAAGACCGAAGAAATCTTGGTTTAAGAGTTGTAAGCCCATTTGTTCCTTCTCGGTTTATCATGGATTAGAAGAACTTCTAGGCCAAGTAGTTGATATTTTCATGAAACACATGAGTCCGATGGTGTTAGGGAGATTCAATAGATGTTTGTCATGCACCCACGGTGTTTGAAGACCGAAGAAATCTTGGTTTAAGAGTTGTAAGCCCATTTGTTCCTTCTCGGATTATCATGGATTATAAGATCTTCTTGGCCAAGTAGTTGATGTTTTCATGAAACAAATGAGTTAGATGGTGTTTGGGAGAGTCAACAGATGTTTGTCAAGCTTCCACGTTGTTTGAATACTCAAGTTTTCATGGTTTAAGAGTTATAAGCCCATTTGTTCCATCTCGGTTTAACATGGATTATAAGAACTTCTAGGACAAGTAGTTGATGTTTTCATGGAACACATGAGTTAGATGGTGTTTGGGAGTGTCAAAAGATGTTTGTCAAGCTTCCACGGTGTTTGAAGACTCAAGTTTTCATGGTTTAAGAGTTATAAGCCTATTTGTTCCTTCTCGGTTTATCATGGATTATAAGAACTTCTAGGACAAGTAGTTGAAGTTTTCGTGAAACACATGAGATAGATGGGGTTTGGGAGAGTCAATAGATGTTTGTCAAGCACCCACGGTGTTTGAAGGCTGAAGAAATCTTGGTTTAAGACTTGCAAGCCCATTAGTTCCTTCTCAGTTTATTGTGGCATATCAGAACTTCTAGGCCAAGTAGTTGCTGTTTTCATGAAACACATGAGTTAGATGGTGTTTGGGAGAGTCAATAGATGTTTGTCAAGCTTCCACGGTGTTTGAAGACTCAAGTTTTCTTGGTTTAAGAGTTGTAAGCCCATTTGTTCCTTCTCGTCTTATCATGGATTATAAGAACTTCTAGGACAAGTAGTTGATGTTTTCATGAAAAACATGAGTTAGATGGAGTTTGGGAGAGTCAATAGATGTTTGTCAAGCACCCACGGTGTTTTAAGACTGAAGAAATCTTTGTTAAAGAGTTGTAAGCCCGTTTGACCCTTCTCGGTTTATCATGGAATATACGAACTTCGAGGCCAAGTAGTTGATGTTTTCATGAAACACATGAGTCAGATGGTGTTAGGGAGATTCAATAGATGTTTGTCATGCACCCACGGTGTTTGAAGACCGAAGAAATCTTGGTTTAAGAGTTGTAAGCCCATTTGTTCCTTCTCGGTTTATCATGGATTATAAGATCTTCTTGGCCTAGTAGTTGATGTTTTCATGAAACAAATTAGTTAGATGGGGTTTAGGAGAGTCAATAGATGCTTGTCAAACTCCACCACGGTGTTTGATGACTCAAGTTTTCATGGTTTAAGAGTCATAAGCCCATTTGTTCCTTCTCGATTTATCATGGATTATAAGAACTTCTAGGACAAGTAGTTGATGTTTTCGTGAAACACATGAGTTAGATGGTGTTTGGGAGAGTCAATAGATGTTTGTCAAGCTTCCACGGTGTCTGAAGACTCAAGTTTTCATGGTTTAAGAGTTGTAAGCCCATTTGTTCCTTCTCGGTTTATCATGGATTATAAGAACTTCTAGGACAAGTAGTTGATGTTTTCATGAAACACATGAGTTACATAGAGTTTGGGAGAGTCAATAGATGTTTGTCTAGCACCCACCGTGTTTTAAGACTGAAGAAATCTTTGTTAAAGAGTTGTAAGCCCATTTGATCCTTCTCGGTTTATCATGGAATATACGAACTTCTAGGCCAAGTAGTTGATGTTGTCATGAAACACATGAGCTAGATGGTGTTTGGGAGAGTCAACAGATGTTTGTCAAGCTTCCACGGTGTTTGAAGACTCATGTTTTCACGGTTTAAGAGTTATAAGCCTGTTTTTTCCTTCTTGGTTTATCATGGATTATAAGAACTTCAAGGACAAGTTGTTGATGTTTTCATGAAACAAATGAGTTAGATGGTGTTTGGGTGAGTCAACAGATGTTTGTCAAGCTTCCACGTTGTTTGAATACTCAAGTTTTCATGGTTTAAGAGTTATAAGCCCATTTGTTCCATCTCGGTTTAACATGGATTATAAGAACTTCTAAGACAAGTAGTTGATGTTGTCATGAAACACATGAGCTAGATGGTGTTTGGGAGAGTCAACAGATGTTTGTCAAGCTTCCACGGTGTTTGAAGCCTCAAGTTTTCGTGGTATAAGAGTTATAAGCCCATTTGTTCCTTCTCGGTTTATCATGAATTATAAGAACTTCAAAAACTACTAGTTGATGTTTTCTTGAAACACATGAGTTTGATGGTGTTTGGGAGAGTGAACAGATGTTTGTCAAGCTTCCACGGTGTTTGAAGACTCAAGTTTCAAGGTTTAAGATTTATACGCCCATTTAGTCCTTCTCGGTTTATCATGGAATATAATAACTTAAAGGACAAGTCGTTTATGTTTTCATGAAACACATGAGTTAGATGGAGTTTGGGAGAGTCAATAGATGTTTGTCAAGCACCCACGGTGTTTTAAGACTGAAGAAATCTTACTTAAAGAGTTGTCAGAACATTTGATCCTTCTCGGTTTGTCATGGAATATACGAACTTCTAGGCCAAGTAGTTGATGTTGTCATGAAACACATGAGTTAGATGGTGTTTGGGAGAGTCAATAGATGTTTGTCAAGCTTCCACGGTGTTTGAAGACTCAAGTTTTCTTGGTTTATGAGTTGTAAGCCCATTTGTTCCTTCTCGTATTATCATGGATTATAAGAACTTCTAGGACAAGTAGTTGATGTTTTCATGAAAAACATGAGTTAGATGGAGTTTGGGAGAGTCAATAGATGTTTGTCAAGCACCCACGGTGTTTTAAGACTGAAGAAATCTTTGTTAAAGAGTTGTAAGCCCATTTGACCCTTCTCGGTTTATCATGGAATATACGAACTTCTAGGCCAAGTAGTTGATGTTTTCATGAAACACATGAGTCAGATGGTGTTAGGGAGATTCAATAGATGTTTGTCATGCACCCACGGTGTTTGAAGACCGAAGAAATCTTGGTTTAAGAGTTGTAAGCCCATTTGTTCCTTCTCGGTTTATCATGGATTATAAGATCTTCTTGGCCAAGTAGTTGATGTTTTCATGAAACAAATGAGTTAGATGGGGTTTAGGAGAGTCAATAGATGCTTGTCAAACTCCACCACGGTGTTTGATGACTCAAGTTTTCATGGTTTAAGAGTCATAAGCCCATTTGTTCCTTCTCGGTTTATCATGGATTATAAGAACTTCTAGGACAAGTAGTTGATGTTTTCGTGAAACACATGAGTTAGATGGTGTTTGGGAGAGTCAATAGATGTTTGTCAAGCTTCCACGGTGTCTGAAGACTCAAGTTTTCATGGTTTAAGAGTTGTAAGCCCATTTGTTCCATCTCGGTTTAACATGGATTATAAGAACTTCTAAGACAAGTAGTTGATGTTGTCATGAAACACATGAGCTAGATGGTGTTTGGGAGAGTCAACAGATGTTTGTCAAGCTTCCACGGTGTTTGAAGCCTCAAGTTTTCGTGGTATAAGAGTTATAAGCCCATTTGTTCCTTCTCGGTTTATCATGAATTATAAGAACTTCAAAAACTACTAGTTGATGTTTTCTTGAAACACATGAGTTTGATGGTGTTTGGGAGAGTGAACAGATGTTTGTCAAGCTTCCACGGTGTTTGAAGACTCAAGTTTCAAGGTTTAAGATTTATACGCCCATTTAGTCCTTCTCGGTTTATCATGGAATATAATAACTTAAAGGACAAGTCGTTTATGTTTTCATGAAACACATGAGTTAGATGGAGTTTGGCAGAGTCAATAGATGTTTGTCAAGCACCCACGGTGTTTTAAGACTGAAGAAATCTTACTTAAAGAGTTGTCAGCCCATTTGATCCTTCTCGGTTTGTCATGGAATATACGAACTTCTAGGCCAAGTAGTTGATGTTGTCATGAAACACATGAGTTAGATGGTGTTTGGGAGAGTCAATAGATGTTTGTCAAGCTTCCACGGTGTTTGAAGACTCAAGTTTTCTTGGTTTATGAGTTGTAAGCCCATTTGTTCCTTCTCGTATTATCATGGATTATAAGAACTTCTAGGACAAGTAGTTGATGTTTTCATGAAAAACATGAGTTAGATGGAGTTTGGGAGAGTCAATAGATGTTTGTCAAGCACCCACGGTGTTTTAAGACTGAAGAAATCTTTGTTAAAGAGTTGTAAGCCCATTTGACCCTTCTCGGTTTATCATGGAATATACGAACTTCTAGGCCAAGTAGTTGATGTTTTCATGAAACACATGAGTCGATGGTGTTAGGGAGATTCAATAGATGTTTGTCATGCACCCACGGTGTTTGAAGACCGAAGAAATCTTGGTTTAAGAGTTGTAAGCCCATTTGTTCCTTCTCGGTTTATCATGGATTATAAGATCTTCTTGGCCAAGTAGTTGATGTTTTCATGAAACAAATGAGTTAGATGGGGTTTAGGAGAGTCAATAGATGCTTGTCAAACTCCACCACGGTGTTTGATGACTCAAGTTTTCATGGTTTAAGAGTCATAAGCCCATTTGTTCCTTCTCGGTTTATCATGGATTATAAGAACTTCTAGGACAAGTAGTTGATGTTTTCGTGAAACACATGAGTTAGATGGTGTTTGGGAGAGTCAATAGATGTTTGTCAAGCTTCCACGGTGTCTCAAGACTCAAGTTTTCATGGTTTAAGAGTTGTAAGCCCATTTGTTCCATCTCGGTTTAACATGGATTATAAGAACTTCTAAGACAAGTAGTTGATGTTGTCATGAAACACATGAGCTAGATGGTGTTTGGGAGAGTCAACAGATGTTTGTCAAGCTTCCACGGTGTTTGAAGCCTCAAGTTTTCGTGGTATAAGAGTTATAAGCCCATTTGTTCCTTCTCGGTTTATCATGAATTATAAGAACTTCAAAAACTACTAGTTGATGTTTTCTTGAAACACATGAGTTTGATGGTGTTTGGGAGAGTGAACAGATGTTTGTCAAGCTTCCACGGTGTTTGAAGACTCAAGTTTCAAGGTTTAAGATTTATACGCCCATTTAGTCCTTCTCGGTTTATCATGGAATATAATAACTTAAAGGACAAGTCGTTTATGTTTTCATGAAACACATGAGTTAGATGGAGTTTGGCAGAGTCAATAGATGTTTGTCAAGCACCCACGGTGTTTTAAGACTGAAGAAATCTTACTTAAAGAGTTGTCAGCCCATTTGATCCTTCTCGGTTTGTCATGGAATATACGAACTTCTAGGCCAAGTAGTTGATGTTGTCATGAAACACATGAGTTAGATGGTGTTTGGGAGAGTCAATAGATGTTTGTCAAGCTTCCACGGTGTTTGAAGACTCAAGTTTTCTTGGTTTATGAGTTGTAAGCCCATTTGTTCCTTCTCGTATTATCATGGATTATAAGAACTTCTAGGACAAGTAGTTGATGTTTTCATGAAAAACATGAGTTAGATGGAGTTTGGGAGAGTCAATAGATGTTTGTCAAGCACCCACGGTGTTTTAAGACTGAAGAAATCTTTGTTAAAGAGTTGTAAGCCCATTTGACCCTTCTCGGTTTATCATGGAATATACGAACTTCTAGGCCAAGTAGTTGATGTTTTCATGAAACACATGAGTCAGATGGTGTTAGGGAGATTCAATAGATGTTTGTCATGCACCCACGGTGTTTGAAGACCGAAGAAATCTTGGTTTAAGAGTTGTAAGCCCATTTGTTCCTTCTCGGTTTATCATGGATTATAAGATCTTCTTGGCCAAGTAGTTGATGTTTTCATGAAACAAATGAGTTAGATGGGGTTTAGGAGAGTCAATAGATGCTTGTCAAACTCCACCACGGTGTTTGATGACTCAAGTTTTCATGGTTTAAGAGTCATAAGCCCATTTGTTCCTTCTCGGTTTATCATGGATTATAAGAACTTCTAGGACAAGTAGTTGATGTTTTCGTGAAACACATGAGTTAGATGGTGTTTGGGAGAGTCAATAGATGTTTGTCAAGCTTCCACGGTGTCTGAAGACTCAAGTTTTCATGGTTTAAGAGTTGTAAGCCCATTTGTTCCATCTCGGTTTAACATGGATTATAAGAACTTCTAAGACAAGTAGTTGATGTTGTCATGAAACACATGAGCTAGATGGTGTTTGGGAGAGTCAACAGATGTTTGTCAAGCTTCCACGGTGTTTGAAGCCTCAAGTTTTCGTGGTATAAGAGTTATAAGCCCATTTGTTCCTTCTCGGTTTATCATGAATTATAAGAACTTCAAAAACTACTAGTTGATGTTTTCTTGAAACACATGAGTTTGATGGTGTTTGGGAGAGTGAACAGATGTTTGTCAAGCTTCCACGGTGTTTGAAGACTCAAGTTTCAAGGTTTAAGATTTATACGCCCATTTAGTCCTTCTCGGTTTATCATGGAATATAATAACTTAAAGGACAAGTCGTTTATGTTTTCATGAAACACATGAGTTAGATGGAGTTTGGCAGAGTCAATAGATGTTTGTCAAGCACCCACGGTGTTTTAAGACTCAAGAAATCTTACTTAAAGAGTTGTCGACCCATTTGATCCTTCTCGGTTTGTCATGGAATATACGAACTTCTAGGCCAAGTAGTTGATGTTGTCATGAAACACATGAGTTAGATGGTGTTTGGGAGAGTCAATAGATGTTTGTCAAGCTTCCACGGTGTTTGAAGACTCAAGTTTTCTTGGTTTATGAGTTGTAAGCCCATTTGTTCCTTCTCGTATTATCATGGATTATAAGAACTTCTAGGACAAGTAGTTGATGTTTTCATGAAAAACATGAGTTAGATGGAGTTTGGGAGAGTCAATAGATGTTTGTCAAGCACCCACGGTGTTTTAAGAAGGACGAAATCTTTGTTAAAGAGTTGTAAGCCCATTTGACCCTTCTCGGTTTATCATGGAATATACGAACTTCTAGGCCAAGTAGTTGATGTTTTCATGAAACACATGAGTCAGATGGTGTTAGGGAGATTCAATAGATGTTTGTCATGCACCCACGGTGTTTGAAGACCGAAGAAATCTTGGTTTAAGAGTTGTAAGCCCATTTGTTCCTTCTCGGTTTATCATGGATTATAAGATCTTCTTGGCCAAGTAGTTGATGTTTTCATGAAACAAATGAGTTAGATGGGGTTTAGGAGAGTCAATAGATGCTTGTCAAACTCCACCACGGTGTTTGATGACTCAAGTTTTCATGGTTTAAGAGTCATAAGCCCATTTGTTCCTTCTCGGTTTATCATGGATTATAAGAACTTCTAGGACAAGTAGTTGATGTTTTCGTGAAACACATGAGTTAGATGGTGTTTGGGAGAGTCAATAGATGTTTGTCAAGCTTCCACGGTGTCTGAAGACTCAAGTTTTCATGGTTTAAGAGTTGTAAGCCCATTTGTTCCTTCTCGGTTTATCATGGATTATAAGAACTTCTAGGACAAGTAGTTGATGTTTTCATGAAACACATGAGTTACATAGAGTTTGGGAGAGTCAATAGATGTTTGTCTAGCACCCACGGTGTTTTAAGACTGAAGAAATCTTTGTTAAAGAGTTGTAAGCCCATTTGATCCTTCTCGGTTTATCATGGAATATACGAACTTCTAGGCCAAGTAGTTGATGTTGTCATGAAACACATGAGCTAGATGGTGTTTGGGAGAGTCAACAGATGTTTGTCAAGCTTCCACGGTGTTTGAAGACTCATGTTTTCACGGTTTAAGAGTTATAAGCCTGTTTTTTCCTTCTTGGTTTATCATGGATTATAAGAACTTCAAGGACAAGTTGTTGATGTTTTCATGAAACAAATGAGTTAGATGGTGTTTGGGAGAGTCAACAGATGTTTGTCAAGCTTCCACGTTGTTTGAATACTCAAGTTTTCATGGTTTAAGAGTTATAAGCCCATTTGTTCCATCTCGGTTTAACATGGATTATAAGAACTTCTAGGACAAGTAGTTGATGTTGTCATGAAACACATGAGCTAGATGGTGTTTGGGAGAGTCAACAGATGTTTGTCAAGCTTCCACGGTGTTTGAAGCCTCAAGTTTTCGTGGTATAAGAGTTATAAGCCCATTTGTTCCTTCTCGGTTTATCATGAATTATAAGAACTTCAAAAACTACTAGTTGATGTTTTCATGAAACACATGAGTTTGATGGTGTTTGGGAGAGTGAACAGATGTTTGTCAAGCTTCCACGGTGTTTGAAGACTCAAGTTTCAAGGTTTAAGATTTATACGCCCATTTAGTCCTTCTCGGTTTATCATGGAATATAATAACTTAAAGGACAAGTCGTTTATGTTTTCATGAAACACATGAGTTAGATGGAGTTTGGGAGAGTCAATAGATGTTTGTCAAGCACCCACGGTGTTTTAAGACTGAAGAAATCTTACTTAAAGAGTTGTCAGCCCATTTGATCCTTCTCGGTTTGTCATGGAATATACGAACTTCTAGGCCAAGTAGTTGATGTTGTCATGAAACACATGAGTTAGATGGTGTTTGGGAGAGTCAATATATGTTTGTCGAGCTTCCACGGTGTTTGAAGACTCAAGTTTTTATGGTTTAAGAGTTATAAGCCCATTTGTTCCTTCTCGGTTTATCATGGATTATAAGAACTTCTAGGACAAGTGGTTGATGTTTTCGTGAAACACATGAGATAGATGGGGTTTGGGAAAGTCAATAGATGTTGTCAAGCAGCCACGGTGTTTGAAGACCGAAGAAATCTTAGTTTAAGACTTGTAAGCCCATTTGTTCATTCTCGGTTTATCGTGGCATATAAGAACTTCTAGGCCAAGTAGTTGAT
This sequence comes from Styphnolobium japonicum, assembly GCA_023212625.1. NCBI lineage: Eukaryota > Viridiplantae > Streptophyta > Magnoliopsida > Fabales > Fabaceae > Styphnolobium > Styphnolobium japonicum. The sequence goes on from JALBWW010000086.1 coordinate 158,089, forward strand.
GTTTTCATGAAACACATGAGTCAGATGGTGTTTCGAAGAGTCAATAGGTGTTTGTTAAGCTTCCACGGAGTTTGAAGACTCAAGTTTTCATGGTTTAAGAGTTATAAGCCCATTTGTTCCTTCTCGGTTTATCATGGATTATAAGAACTTCTAGGACATGTAGTTGATGTTTTCGTGAAACACATGAGATAGATGGGGTTTGGGAGAGTCAATAGATGTTTGTCAAGCACCCACGGTGTTTGAAGACGGAAGAAATCTTGGTTTAAGACTTGTAAGCCCATTAGTTCCTTCTCGGTTTGTTGTGGCATATAAGAACTTCTAGACCAAGTAGTTGCTGTTTTCATGAAACACATGAGTTAGATGGTGTTTGGGAGAGTCAATAGATGTTTGTCAAGCTTCCACAGTGTTTGAAGACTCAAGAAATCTTTGTTAAAGAGTTGTAAGCCATTTGATCCTTCTCGGTGTATCTTGGATTATAAGAACTTCTTGGCCAAGTAGTTGATGTTGTCATGAAACACATGAGCTAGATGGTGTTTGGGAGAGTCAACAGATGTTTGTCAAGCTTCCACGGTGTTTGAAGACTCAAGTTTTCATGGTTTAAGTGTTATAAGCCCATTTGTTCCTTCTCGGTTTATCATGGATTATGAGAACTTCTAGGATAAGTAGTTGATGTTTTCATGAAACACATGAGTTAGATGGTGTTTGGGAGGGTCAATAGATGTTTGTCATGCTTCCACGGTGTTTGAAGACTCAAGTTTTCATGGTTTAAGAGTTATAAGCCCATTTGTTCCTTCTCGGTTTATCATGGATTATAAGAAATTCAAGGACAAGTTGTTGATGTTTTCATGAAACACATGACATAGATGGTGCTTGGGAGAGTCAATAGATGTTTGTCAAGCTTCCACGGTGTTTGAAGACTCAAGTTTTCATGGTTTAAGAGTTATAAGCCCATTTGTTCCATCTCGGTTTATCATGGATTATTAGAACTTCTAGGACAAGTAGTTGATGTTTTCGTGGAACACATGAGTTAGATGGTGTTTGGGAGAGTCAATAGACGTTTGTCAAGCTTCCACGGTGTTTAAAGACTCAAGTTTTAATGGTTTTAGAGTTATAAGCCAATTTGTTCCATCTCGGTTGATCATGGATTATAAGAACTTCAAAGACTACTAGTTGATGTTTTCATGAAACACATGAGTTAGATGGTGTTTGGGTGAGTGAATAGATGTTTGTCAAGCTTCCACGGTGTTTGAAGTCTCAAGTTTCAAGGTTTCAGATTTATAAGCCCATTTATTCCTTCTCGGTTTATCATGGAATAAAGAACTTAAAGGACAAGTAGATTATGTTTTCATTAAACACATGAGTTAGATGGAGTTTGGGAGAGTCAATAGATGTTTGTCAAGCACCCACGGTGTTTTAAAACTGAAGAAATCTTCGTTAAAGAGTTCTAAGCCCATTTGATCCTTCTCGGTTTATCATGGAATATACGAACTTCTAGGCCAAGTAGTTGATATTGTCATGAAACACGTGAGTTAGATGGTGTTTGGGAGAGTCAATAGATGTTTGTCAAGCTTCCACGGTGTTCGAAGACTAAAGTATTCATGGTTTAAGAGTTATAAGCCTATTTGTTCCTTCTCGGTTTATCATGGATTATAAGAACTTTGAGGACAAGTAGTTGATGTTTTCGTGAAACACATGAGATAGATGGGGTTTGGGAGAGTCAATAGATGTTTGTCAAGCACCCACGGTGATTGAAGACTGAAGAAATCTTGGTTTAAGTCTTGTAAGCCCATTAGTTCCTTCTCGGTTTATTGTGGCATATAAGAACTTTGAGGACAAGTAGTTGATGTTTTCGTGAAACACATGAGATAGATGGGGTTTGGGAGAGTCAATAGATGTTTGTCAAGCACCCACGGTGTTTTAAAACTGAAGAAATCTTCGTTAAAGAGTTCTAAGCCCATTTGATCCTTCTCGGTTTATCATGGAATATACGAACTTCTAGGCCAAGTAGTTGCTGTTTTCATGAAACACATGAGTTAGATGGTGTTTGGGAGAGTCAATAGATGTTTGTCAAGCTTCCACAGTGTTTGAAGACTCAAGTTTTCATGGTTTAAGAGTTATAAGCCCATTTGTTCCTTCTCGGTTTATCATGGATTATAAGAATTTCTAGGACAGGTAGTTGATGTTTTCGTGAAACACATGAGATAGATGGGGTTTGGGAGAGTCAATAGATGTTTGTCAAACACCCACGGTGTTTGAAGACCGAAGAAATCTTGGTTTAAGAGTTGTAAGCCCATTTGTTCCTTTTCGGTTTATCAAGGATTATAAGAACTTCTAGGACAAGTAGTTGATGTTTTCATGGAACACACGAGTTAGATGGTGTTTGGGAGAGTCAATAGATGTTTGTCAAGCTTCCACGGTGTTTGAAGACTCAAGTTTTCATGGTTTCAGAGTTATAAGCCCATTTGTTCCATCTCGGTTTATCATGGATTATAAGAACTTCTAGGACAAGTAGTTGATGTTTTCATGGAACACATGAGTTAGATGGTGTTTGGGAAAGTCAATAGATGTTTGTCAAGCTTCCACCGTGTTTGAAGACTCAAGTTTTAATGGTTTTAGAGTTATAAGCCAATTTGTTCCTTCTCGGTTTATCGTGGATTCTATGAATTTCAAAGACTACTAGTTGATGTTTTCATGAAACACATGAATTAGATGGTGTTAGGGAGATTCAATAGATGTTTGTCAAGCACCCACGGTGTTTGAAGACTGAAGAAATCTTGGTTTAAGAGTTGTAAGCCCATTTGTTCCTTCTCGGTTTATCATGGATTAGAAGAACTTCTAGGCCAAGTAGTTGATGTTTTCATGAAACACATGAGTTAGATGGTTTCTGGGAGAGTCAATAGATGCTTGTCAAGCTCCACCACGGTGTTTGATGACTCAAGTTTTCATGGTTTAAGAGTTATAAGCCCATTTGTTCCTTCTCGGTTTATCAAGGATTATAAGAACTTCAAAGACTACTAGTTGATGTTTTCATGAAACACATGAGTTAGATGGTGTTTGGGTGAGTGAATAGATGTTTGTCAAGCTTCCACGGTGTTTGAAGACTCAAGTTTCAAGGTTTAAGATTTATAAGCCCATTTATTCCTTCTCGGTTTATCATGGAATAAAGAACTTAAAGGACAAGTAGTTTAGGTTTTCATTAAACACATGAGTTAGATGGAGTTTGGGAGAGTCAATAGATGTTTGTCAAGCACCCACGGTGTTTTAAAACTAAAGAAATCTTCGTTAATGAGTTCTAAGCCCATTTGATCCATCTCGGTTTATCATGGATTATAAGAACTTCTAGGACAAGTAGTTGATGTTTTCGTGAAACACATGAGATAGATGGGGTTTGGGAGAGTCAATAGATGTTTGTCAAGCTTCCACAGTGTTTGAAGACTCAAGTTTTCATGGTTTAAGAGTTATAAGCCCATTTGTTCCTTCTCGGTTTATCATGGATTATAAGAACTTCTAGGCCAAGTAGTTGATGTTTTCGTGAAACACATGAGATAGATGGGGTTTGGGAGAGTCAATAGATGTTTGTCAAGCTTCCACAGTGTTTGAAGACTCAAGTTTTCATGGTTTAAGAGTTATAAGCCCATTTGTTCCTTCTCGGTTTATCATGGATTATAAGAACTTCTAGGACATGTAGTTGATGTTTTCGTGAAACACATGAGATAGATGGGGTTTGGGAGAGTCAATAGATGTTTGTCAAGCACCCACGGTGTTTGAAGACGGAAGAAATCTTGGATTAAGACTTGTAAGCCCATTAGTTCCTTCTCGGTTTGTTGTGGCATATAAGAACTTCTAGACCAAGTAGTTGCTGTTTTCATGAAACACATGAGTTAGATGGTGTTTGGGAGAGTCAATAGATGTTTGTCAAGCTTCCACAGTGTTTCAAGACTCAAGTTTTCATGGTTTAAGAGTTATAAGCCCATTTGTTCCTTCTCGGTTTATCATGGATTATAAGAACTTCTAGGACAAGTAGTTGATGTTTTCGTGAAACACATGAGATAGATGGGGTTTGGGAGAGTCAATAGATGTTTGTCAAGCACCCACGGTGTTTGAAGACTGAAGAAATCTTGGTTTAAGACTTGTAAGCCCTTTAGTTCCTTCTCGGTTTGTTGTGGCATATAAGAAATTCTAGGCCAAGTAGTTCTTTGTTTTCATGAAACACATGAGTTAGATGGTGTTTGGGAGAGTCAATAGATGTTTGTCAAGCTTCCACAGTGTTTGAAGACTCAAGTTTTCATGGTTTAAGAGTTATAAGCCCATTTGTTCCTTCTCGGTTTATCATGGATTATAAGAACTTCTAGGACAAGTAGTTGATGTTTTCGTGAAACACATGAGATAGATGGGGTTTGGGAGAGTCAATAGATGTTTGTCAAACACCCACGGTGTTTGAAGACCGAAGAAATCTTGGTTTAAGAGTTGTAAGCCCATTTGTTCCTTTTCGGTTTATCATGGATTATAAGAACTTCTAGGACAAGTAGTTGATGTTTTCATGGAACACACGAGTTAGATGGTGTTTGGGAGAGTCAATAGATGTTTGTCAAGCTTCCACGGTGTTTGAAGACTCAAGTTTTCATGGTTTCAGAGTTATAAGCCCATTTGTTCCATCTCGGTTTATCATGGATTATAAGAACTTCTAGGACAAGTAGTTGATGTTTTCATGGAACACATGAGTTAGATGGTGTTTGGGAGAGTCAATAGATGTTTGTCAAGCTTCCACCGTGTTTGAAGACTCAAGTTTTAATGGTTTTAGAGTTATAAGCCAATTTGTTCCTTCTCGGTTTATCATGGATTCTATGAATTTCAAAGACTACTAGTTGATGTTTTCATGAAACTCATGAATTAGATGGTGTTAGGGAGATTCAATAGATGTTTGTCAAGCACCCACGGTGTTTGAAGACTGAAGAAATCTTGGTTTAAGAGTTGTAAGCCCATTTGTTCCTTCTCGGTTTATCATGGATTAGAAGAACTTCTAGGCCAAGTAGTTGATGTTTTCATGAAACACATGAGTTAGATGGTTTTTGGGAGAGTCAATAGATGCTTGTCAAGCTCCACCACGGTGTTTGATGACTCAAGTTTTCATGGTTTAAGAGTTATAAGCCCATTTGTTCCTTCTCGGTTTATCATGGATTATAAGAACTTCAAAGACTACTAGTTGATGTTTTCATGAAACACATGAGATAGATGGTGTTTGGGTGAGTGAATAGATGTTTGTCAAGCTTCCACGGTGCTTGAAGACTCAAGTTTCAAGGTTTAAGATTTATAAGCCCATTTATTCCTTCTCGGTTTATCATGGAATAAAGAACTTAAAGGACAAGTAGTTTATGTTTTCATTAAACACATGAGTTAGATGGAGTTTGGGAGAGTCAATAGATGTTTGTCAAGTACCCAGGGTGTTTTAAAACTAAAGAAATCTTCGTTAAAGAGTTCTAAGCCCATTTGATCCATCTCGGTTTATCATGGATTATAAGAACTTCTAGGACAAGTAGTTGATGTTTTCGTGAAACACATGAGATAGATGGGGTTTGGGAGAGTCAATAGATGTTTGTCAAGCTTCCACAGTGTTTGAAGACTCAAGTTTTCATGGTTTAAGAGTTATAAGCCCATTTGATCCTTCTCGGTTTATCATGGATTATAAGAACTTCTAGGCCAAGTAGTTGATGTTTTCGTGAAACACATGAGATAGATGGGGTTTGGGAGAGTCAATAGATGTTTGTCAAGCTTCCACAGTGTTTGAAGACTCAAGTTTTCATGGTTTAAGAGTTATAGGCCCATTTGTTCCTTCTCGGTTTATCATGGATTATAAGAACTTCTAGGACATGTAGTTGATGTTTTCGTGAAACACATGAGATAGATGGGGTTTGGGAGAGTCAATAGATGTTTGTCAAGCACCCACGGTGTTTGAAGACTGAAGAAATCTTGGTTTAAGACTTGTAAGCCCATTAGTTCCTTCTCGGTTTGTTGTGGCATATAAGAACTTCTAGGCCAAGTAGTTGCTGTTTTCATGAAACACATGAGTTAGATGGTGTTTGGGAGAGTCAATAGATGTTTGTCAAGCTTCCACAGTGTTTGAAGACTCAAGTTTTCGTGGTTTAAGAGTTATAAGCCCATTTGTTCCTTCTCGGTTTATCAAGGATTATAAGAACTTCTAGGACAAGTAGTTGATGTTTTCATGGAACACACGAGTTAGATGGTGTTTGGGAGAGTCAATAGATGTTTGTCAAGCTTCCACGGTGTTTGAAGACTCAAGTTTTCATGGTTTCAGAGTTATAAGCCCATTTGTTCCATCTCGGTTTATCATGGATTATAAGAACTTCTAGGACAAGTAGTTGATGTTTTCATGGAACACATGAGTTAGATGGTGTTTGGGAGAGTCAATAGATGTTTGTCAAGCTTCCACCGTGTTTGAAGACTCAAGTTTTAATGGTTTTAGAGTTATAAGCCAATTTGTTCCTTCTCGGTTTATCATGGATTCTATGAATTTCAAAGACTACTAGTTGATGTTTTCATGAAACTCATGAATTAGATGGTGTTAGGGAGATTCAATAGATGTTTGTCAAGCACCCACGGTGTTTGAAGACTGAAGAAATCTTGGTTTAAGAGTTGTAAGCCCATTTGTTCCTTCTCGGTTTATCATGGATTAGAAGAACTTCTAGGCCAAGTAGTTGATGTTTTCATGAAACACATGAGTTAGATGGTTTCTGGGAGAGTCAATAGATGCTTGTCAAGCTCCACCACGGTGTTTGATGACTCAAGTTTTCATGGTTTAAGAGTTATAAGCCCATTTGTTCCTTCTCGGTTTATCATGGATTATAAGAACTTCAAAGACTACTAGTTGATGTTTTCATGAAACACATGAGATAGATGGTGTTTGGGTGAGTGAATAGATGTTTGTCAAGCTTCCACGGTGCTTGAAGACTCAAGTTTCAAGGTTTAAGATTTATAAGCCCATTTATTCCTTCTCGGTTTATCATGGAATAAAGAACTTAAAGGACAAGTAGTTTATGTTTTCATTAAACACATGAGTTAGATGGAGTTTGGGAGAGTCAATAGATGTTTGTCAAGTACCCAGGGTGTTTTAAAACTAAAGAAATCTTCGTTAAAGAGTTCTAAGCCCATTTGATCCATCTCGGTTTATCATGGATTATAAGAACTTCTAGGACAAGTAGTTGATGTTTTCGTGAAACACATGAGATAGATGGGGTTTGGGAGAGTCAATAGATGTTTGTCAAGCTTCCACGGTGTTTGAAGACTCAAGTTTTCATGGTTTAAGAGTTATAAGCCCATTTGATCCTTCTCGGTTTATCATGGATTATAAGAACTTCTAGGCCAAGTAGTTGATGTTTTCGTGAAACACATGAGATAGATGGGGTTTGGGAGAGTCAATAGATGTTTGTCAAGCTTCCACAGTGTTTGAAGACTCAAGTTTTCATGGTTTAAGAGTTATAGGCCCATTTGTTCCTTCTCGGTTTATCATGGATTATAAGAACTTCTAGGACATGTAGTTGATGTTTTCGTGAAACACATGAGATAGATGGGGTTTGGGAGAGTCAATAGATGTTTGTCAAGCACCCACGGTGTTTGAAGACTGAAGAAATCTTGGTTTAAGACTTGTAAGCCCATTAGTTCCTTCTCGGTTTGTTGTGGCATATAAGAACTTCTAGGCCAAGTAGTTGCTGTTTTCATGAAACACATGAGTTAGATGGTGTTTGGGAGAGTCAATAGATGTTTGTCAAGCTTCCACAGTGTTTGAAGACTCAAGTTTTCGTGGTTTAAGAGTTATAAGCCCATTTGTTCCTTCTCGGTTTATCAAGGATTCTAAGAACTTCTAGGACAAGTAGTTGATGTTTTCATGGAACACACGAGTTAGATGGTGTTTGGGAGAGTCAATAGATGTTTGTCAAGCTTCCACGGTGTTTGAAGACTCAAGTTTTCATGGTTTCAGAGTTATAAGCCCATTTGTTCCATCTCGGTTTATCATGGATTATAAGAACTTCTAGGACAAGTAGTTGATGTTTTCATGGAACACATGAGTTAGATGGTGTTTGGGAGAGTCAATAGATGTTTGTCAAGCTTCCACCGTGTTTGAAGACTCAAGTTTTAATGGTTTTAGAGTTATAAGCCAATTTGTTCCTTCTCGGTTTATCATGGATTCTATGAATTTCAAAGACTACTAGTTGATGTTTTCATGAAACACATGAATTAGATGGTGTTAGGGAGATTCAATAGATGTTTGTCAAGCACCCACGGTGTTTGAAGACTGATGAAATCTTGGTTTAAGAGTTGTAAGCCCATTCGTTCCTTCTCGGTTTATCATGGATTAGAAGAACTTCTAGGCCAAGTAGTTGATGTTTTCATGAAACACATGAGTTAGATGGTTTCTGGGAGAGTCAATAGATGTTTGTCAAGCTTCCACGGTGTTTGAAGACTCAAGTTTTGATGGTTTAAGAGTTATAAGCCCATTTGTTCCTTCTCGGTTTATCATGGATTATAAGAACTTCTAGGCCAAGTAGTTGATGTTGTCATGAAACACATGAGCTAGATGGTGTTTGGGAGAGTCAACAGATGTTTGTCAAGCTTCCACGGTGTTTGAAGACTCAAGTTTTGATGGTTTAAGAGTTATAAGCCCATTTGTTCCTTCTCGGTTTATCATGGATTATAAGAACTTCTAGGACAAGTAGTTGATGTTTTCATGGAACACATGAGTTAGATGGTGTTTGGGAGAGTCAATAGATGTTTGTCAAGCTTCCACCGTGTTTGAAGACTCAAGTTTTAATGGTTTTAGAGTTATAAGCCAATTTGTTCCTTCTCGGTTTATCATGGATTCTATGAATTTCAAAGACTACTAGTTGATGTTTTCATGAAACTCATGAATTAGATGGTGTTAGGGAGATTCAATAGATGTTTGTCAAGCACCCACGGTGTTTGAAGACTGAAGAAATCTTGGTTTAAGAGTTGTAAGCCCATTTGTTCCTTCTCGGTTTATCATGGATTAGAAGAACTTCTAGGCCAAGTAGTTGATGTTTTCATGAAACACATGAGTTAGATGGTTTTTGGGAGAGTCAATAGATGCTTGTCAAGCTCCACCACGGTGTTTGATGACTCAAGTTTTCATGGTTTAAGAGTTATAAGCCCATTTGTTCCTTCTCGGTTTATCATGGATTATAAGAACTTCAAAGACTACTAGTTGATGTTTTCATGAAACACATGAGATAGATGGTGTTTGGGTGAGTGAATAGATGTTTGTCAAGCTTCCACGGTGCTTGAAGACTCAAGTTTCAAGGTTTAAGATTTATAAGCCCATTTATTCCTTCTCGGTTTATCATGGAATAAAGAACTTAAAGGACAAGTAGTTTATGTTTTCATTAAACACATGAGTTAGATGGAGTTTGGGAGAGTCAATAGATGTTTGTCAAGTACCCAGGGTGTTTTAAAACTAAAGAAATCTTCGTTAAAGAGTTCTAAGCCCATTTGATCCATCTCGGTTTATCATGGATTATAAGAACTTCTAGGACAAGTAGTTGATGTTTTCGTGAAACACATGAGATAGATGGGGTTTGGGAGAGTCAATAGATGTTTGTCAAGCTTCCACAGTGTTTGAAGACTCAAGTTTTCATGGTTTAAGAGTTATAAGCCCATTTGATCCTTCTCGGTTTATCATGGATTATAAGAACTTCTAGGCCAAGTAGTTGATGTTTTCGTGAAACACATGAGATAGATGGGGTTTGGGAGAGTCAATAGATGTTTGTCAAGCTTCCACAGTGTTTGAAGACTCAAGTTTTCATGGTTTAAGAGTTATAGGCCCATTTGTTCCTTCTCGGTTTATCATGGATTATAAGAACTTCTAGGACATGTAGTTGATGTTTTCGTGAAACACATGAGATAGATGGGGTTTGGGAGAGTCAATAGATGTTTGTCAAGCACCCACGGTGTTTGAAGACTGAAGAAATCTTGGTTTAAGACTTGTAAGCCCATTAGTTCCTTCTCGGTTTGTTGTGGCATATAAGAACTTCTAGGCCAAGTAGTTGATGTTTTCATGAAACACATGAGTTAGATGGTGTTTGGGAGAGTCAATAGATGTTTGTCAAGCTTCCACAGTGTTTGAAGACTCAAGTTTTCGTGGTTTGAGAGTTATAAGCCCATTTGTTCCTTCTCGGTTTATCAAGGATTATAAGAACTTCTAGGACAAGTAGTTGATGTTTTCATGGAACACACGAGTTAGATGGTGTTTGGGAGAGTCAATAGATGTTTGTCAAGCTTCCACGGTGTTTGAAGACTCAAGTTTTCATGGTTTCAGAGTTATAAGCCCATTTGTTCCATCTCGGTTTATCATGGATTATAAGAACTTCTAGGACAAGTAGTTGATGTTTTCATGGAACACATGAGTTAGATGGTGTTTGGGAGAGTCAATAGATGTTTGTCAAGCTTCCACCGTGTTTGAAGACTCAAGTTTTAATGGTTTTAGAGTTATAAGCCAATTTGTTCCTTCTCGGTTTATCATGGATTCTATGAATTTCAAAGACTACTAGTTGATGTTTTCATGAAACACATGAATTAGATGGTGTTAGGGAGATTCAATAGATGTTTGTCAAGCACCCACGATGTTTGAAGACTGAAGAAATCTTGGTTTAAGAGTTGTAAGCCCATTCGTTCCTTCTCGGTTTATCATGGATTAGAAGAACTTCTAGGCCAAGTAGTTGATGTTTTCATGAAACACATGAGTTAGATGGTTTCTGGGAGAGTCAATAGATGCTTGTCAAGCTCCACCACGGTGTTTGATGACTCAAGTTTTCATGGTTTAAGAGTTATAAGCCCATTTGTTCCTTCTCGGTTTATCATGGATTATAAGAACTTCAAAGACTACTAGTTGATGTTTTCATGAAACACATGAGTTAGATGGTGTTTGGGTGAGTGAATAGATGTTTGTCAAGCTTCCACGGTGTTTGAAGACTCAAGTTTCAAGGTTTAAGATTTATAAGCCCATTTATTCCTTCTCGGTTTATGATGGATTATAAGAACTTCTAGGCCAAGTAGTTTATGTTTTCATTAAACACATGAGTTAGATGGAGTTTGGGAGAGTCAATAGATGTTTGTCAAGCACCCACGGTGTTTTAAAACTAAAGAAATCTTCGTTAAAGAGTTCTAAGCCCATTTGATCCATCTCGGTTTATCATGGATTATAAGAACTTCTAGGACAAGTAGTTGATGTTTTCGTGAAACACATGAGATAGATGGGGTTTGGGAGAGTCAATAGATGTTTGTCAAGCTTCCACGGTGTTTCAAGACTCAAGTTTTCATGGTTTAAGAGTTATAAGCCCATTTGTTCCTTCTCGGTTTATCATGGATTATAAGAACTTCTAGGCCAAGTAGTTGATGTTTTCGTGAAACACATGAGATAGATGGGGTTTGGGAGAGTCAATAGATGTTTGTCAAGCTTCCACAGTGTTTGAAGACTCAAGTTTTCATGGTTTAAGAGTTATAAGCCCATTTGTTCCTTCTCGGTTTATCATGGATTATAAGAACTTCTAGGACATGTAGTTGATGTTTTCGTGAAACACATGAGATAGATGGGGTTTGGGAGAGTCAATAGATGTTTGTCAAGCACCCACGGTGTTTGAAGACGGAAGAAATCTTGGTTTAAGACTTGTAAGCCCATTAGTTCCTTCTCGGTTTGTTGTGGCATATAAGAACTTCTAGGCCAAGTAGTTGATGTTTTCATGAAACACATGAGTTAGATGGTGTTTGGGAGAGTCAATAGATGTTTGTCAAGCTTCCACGGTGTTTGAAGACTCAAGTTTTCATGGTTTAAGAGTTATAAGCCCATTTGTTCCTTCTCGGTTTATCATGGATTATAAGAACTTCTAGGACAAGTAGTTGATGTTTTCGTGAAACACATGAGATAGATGGGGTTTGGGAGAGTCAATAGATGTTTGTCAAGCACCCACGGTGTTTGAAGACTGAAGAAATCTTGGTTTAAGACTTGTAAGCCCTTTAGTTCCTTCTCGGTTTGTTGTGGCATATAAGAAATTCTAGGCCAAGTAGTTGATGTTTTCATGAAACACATGAGTTAGATGGTGTTTGGGAGAGTCAATAGATGTTTGTCAAGCTTCCACAGTGTTTGAAGACTCAAGTTTTCATGGTTTAAGAGTTATAAGCCCATTTGTTCCTTCTCGGTTTATCATGGATTATAAGAACTTCTAGGACAAGTAGTTGATGTTTTCGTGAAACACATGAGATAGATGGGGTTTGGGAGAGTCAATAGATGTTTGTCAAACACCCACGGTGTTTGAAGACCGAAGAAATCTTGGTTTAAGAGTTGTAAGCCCATTTGTTCCTTTTCGGTTTATCATGGATTATAAGAACTTCTAGGACAAGTAGTTGATGTTTTCATGGAACACACGAGTTAGATGGTGTTTGGGAGAGTCAATAGATGTTTGTCAAGCTTCCACGGTGTTTGAAGACTCAAGTTTTCATGGTTTCAGAGTTATAAGCCCATTTGTTCCATCTCGGTTTATCATGGATTATAAGAACTTCTAGGACAAGTAGTTGATGTTTTCATGGAACACATGAGTTAGATGGTGTTTGGGAGAGTCAATAGATGTTTGTCAAGCTTCCACCGTGTTTGAAGACTCAAGTTTTAATGGTTTTAGAGTTATAAGCCAATTTGTTCCTTCTCGGTTTATCATGGATTCTATGAATTTCAAAGACTACTAGTTGATGTTTTCATGAAACACATGAATTAGATGGTGTTAGGGAGATTCAATAGATGTTTGTCAAGCACCCACGGTGTTTGAAGACTGAAGAAATCTTGGTTTAAGAGTTGTAAGCCCATTTGTTCCTTCTCGGTTTATCATGGATTAGAAGAACTTCTAGGCCAAGTAGTTGATGTTTTCATGAAACACATGAGTTAGATGGTTTTTGGGAGAGTCAATAGATGCTTGTCAAGCTCCACCACGGTGTTTGATGACTCAAGTTTTCATGGTTTAAGAGTTATAAGCCCATTTGTTCCTTCTCGGTTTATCATGGATTATAAGAACTTCAAAGACTACTAGTTGATGTTTTCATGAAACACATGAGATAGATGGTGTTTGGGTGAGTGAATAGATGTTTGTCAAGCTTCCACGGTGTTTGAAGACTCAAGTTTCAAGGTTTAAGATTTATAAGCCCATTTATTCCTTCTCGGTTTATGATGGATTATAAGAACTTCTAGGCCAAGTAGTTGATGTTGTCATGAAACACATGAGTTAGATGGTGTTTGGGAGAGTCAATAGATGTTTGTCAAGTACCCAGGGTGTTTTAAAACTAAAGAAATCTTCGTTAAAGAGTTCTAAGCCCATTTGATCCATCTCGGTTTATCATGGATTATAAGAACTTCTAGGACAAGTAGTTGATGTTTTCGTGAAACACATGAGATAGATGGGGTTTGGGAGAGTCAATAGATGTTTGTCAAGCTTCCACGGTGTTTGAAGACTCAAGTTTTCATGGTTTAAGAGTTATAAGCCCATTTGATCCTTCTCGGTTTATCATGGATTATAAGAACTTCTAGGCCAAGTAGTTGATGTTTTCGTGAAACACATGAGATAGATGGGGTTTGGGAGAGTCAATAGATGTTTGTCAAGCTTCCACAGTGTTTGAAGACTCAAGTTTTCATGGTTTAAGAGTTATAGGCCCATTTGTTCCTTCTCGGTTTATCATGGATTATAAGAACTTCTAGGACATGTAGTTGATGTTTTCGTGAAACACATGAGATAGATGGGGTTTGGGAGAGTCAATAGATGTTTGTCAAGCACCCACGGTGTTTGAAGACTGAAGAAATCTTGGTTTAAGACTTGTAAGCCCATTAGTTCCTTCTCGGTTTGTTGTGGCATATAAGAACTTCTAGGCCAAGTAGTTGCTGTTTTCATGAAACACATGAGTTAGATGGTGTTTGGGAGAGTCAATAGATGTTTGTCAAGCTTCCACAGTGTTTGAAGACTCAAGTTTTCGTGGTTTAAGAGTTATAAGCCCATTTGTTCCTTCTCGGTTTATCAAGGATTATAAGAACTTCTAGGACAAGTAGTTGATGTTTTCATGGAACACACGAGTTAGATGGTGTTTGGGAGAGTCAATAGATGTTTGTCAAGCTTCCACGGTGTTTGAAGACTCAAGTTTTCATGGTTTCAGAGTTATAAGCCCATTTGTTCCATCTCGGTTTATCATGGATTATAAGAACTTCTAGGACAAGTAGTTGATGTTTTCATGGAACACATGAGTTAGATGGTGTTTGGGAGAGTCAATAGATGTTTGTCAAGCTTCCACCGTGTTTGAAGACTCAAGTTTTAATGGTTTTAGAGTTATAAGCCAATTTGTTCCTTCTCGGTTTATCATGGATTCTATGAATTTCAAAGACTACTAGTTGATGTTTTCATGAAACACATGAATTAGATGGTGTTAGGGAGATTCAATAGATGTTTGTCAAGCACCCACGGTGTTTGAAGACTGAAGAAATCTTGGTTTAAGAGTTGTAAGCCCATTCGTTCCTTCTCGGTTTATCATGGATTAGAAGAACTTCTAGGCCAAGTAGTTGATGTTTTCATGAAACACATGAGTTAGATGGTTTTGGGAGAGTCAATAGATGCTTGTCAAGCTCCACCACGGTGTTTGATGACTCAAGTTTTCATGGTTTAAGAGTTATAAGCCCATTTGTTCCTTCTCGGTTTATCATGGATTATAAGAACTTCAAAGACTACTAGTTGATGTTTTCATGAAACACATGAGTTAGATGGTGTTTGGGTGAGTGAATAGATGTTTGTCAAGCTTCCACGGTGTTTGAAGACTCAAGTTTCAAGGTTTAAGATTTATAAGCCCATTTATTCCTTCTCGGTTTATCATGGAATAAAGAACTTAAAGGACAAGTAGTTTATGTTTTCATTAAACACATGAGTTAGATGGAGTTTGGGAGAGTCAATAGATGTTTGTCAAGCACCCACGGTGTTTTAAAACTAAAGAAATCTTCGTTAAAGAGTTCTAAGCCCATTTGATCCATCTCGGTTTATCATGGATTATAAGAACTTCTAGGACAAGTAGTTGATGTTTTCGTGAAACACATGAGATAGATGGGGTTTGGGAGAGTCAATAGATGTTTGTCAAGCTTCCACGGTGTTTGAAGACTCAAGTTTTCATGGTTTAAGAGTTATAAGCCCATTTGTTCCTTCTCGGTTTATCATGGATTATAAGAACTTCTAGGCCAAGTAGTTGATGTTTTCGTGAAACACATGAGATAGATGGGGTTTGGGAGAGTCAATAGATGTTTGTCAAGCTTCCACAGTGTTTGAAGACTCAAGTTTTCATGGTTTAAGAGTTATAAGCCCATTTGTTCCTTCTCGGTTTATCATGGATTATAAGAACTTCTAGGACATGTAGTTGATGTTTTCGTGAAACACATGAGATAGATGGGGTTTGGGAGAGTCAATAGATGTTTGTCAAGCACCCACGGTGTTTGAAGACGGAAGAAATCTTGGTTTAAGACTTGTAAGCCCATTAGTTCCTTCTCGGTTTGTTGTGGCATATAAGAACTTCTAGGCCAAGTAGTTGCTGTTTTCATGAAACACATGAGTTAGATGGTGTTTGGGAGAGTCAATAGATGTTTGTCAAGCTTCCACGGTGTTTGAAGACTCAAGTTTTCATGGTTTAAGAGTTATAAGCCCATTTGATCCTTCTCGGTTTATCATGGATTATAAGAACTTCTAGGCCAAGTAGTTGATGTTTTCGTGAAACACATGAGATAGATGGGGTTTGGGAGAGTCAATAGATGTTTGTCAAGCTTCCACAGTGTTTGAAGACTCAAGTTTTCATGGTTTAAGAGTTATAGGCCCATTTGTTCCTTCTCGGTTTATCATGGATTATAAGAACTTCTAGGACATGTAGTTGATGTTTTCGTGAAACACATGAGATAGATGGGGTTTGGGAGAGTCAATAGATGTTTGTCAAGCACCCACGGTGTTTGAAGACTGAAGAAATCTTGGTTTAAGACTTGTAAGCCCATTAGTTCCTTCTCGGTTTGTTGTGGCATATAAGAACTTCTAGGCCAAGTAGTTGCTGTTTTCATGAAACACATGAGTTAGATGGTGTTTGGGAGAGTCAATAGATGTTTGTCAAGCTTCCACAGTGTTTGAAGACTCAAGTTTTCGTGGTTTAAGAGTTATAAGCCCATTTGTTCCTTCTCGGTTTATCAAGGATTATAAGAACTTCTAGGACAAGTAGTTGATGTTTTCATGGAACACACGAGTTAGATGGTGTTTGGGAGAGTCAATAGATGTTTGTCAAGCTTCCACGGTGTTTGAAGACTCAAGTTTTCATGGTTTCAGAGTTATAAGCCCATTTGTTCCATCTCGGTTTATCATGGATTATAAGAACTTCTAGGACAAGTAGTTGATGTTTTCATGGAACACATGAGTTAGATGGTGTTTGGGAGAGTCAATAGATGTTTGTCAAGCTTCCACCGTGTTTGAAGACTCAAGTTTTAATGGTTTTAGAGTTATAAGCCAATTTGTTCCTTCTCGGTTTATCATGGATTCTATGAATTTCAAAGACTACTAGTTGATGTTTTCATGAAACACATGAATTAGATGGTGTTAGGGAGATTCAATAGATGTTTGTCAAGCACCCACGGTGTTTGAAGATGAAGAAATCTTGGTTTAAGAGTTGTAAGCCCATTCGTTCCTTCTCGGTTTATCATGGATTAGAAGAACTTCTAGGCCAAGTAGTTGATGTTTTCATGAAACACATGAGTTAGATGGTTTCGGGAGAGTCAATAGATGCTTGTCAAGCTCCACCACGGTGTTTGATGACTCAAGTTTTCATGGTTTAAGAGTTATAAGCCCATTTGTTCCTTCTCGGTTTATCATGGATTATAAGAACTTCAAAGACTACTAGTTGATGTTTTCATGAAACACATGAGTTAGATGGTGTTTGGGTGAGTGAATAGATGTTTGTCAAGCTTCCACGGTGTTTGAAGACTCAAGTTTCAAGGTTTAAGATTTATAAGCCCATTTATTCCTTCTCGGTTTATCATGGAATAAAGAACTTAAAGGACAAGTAGTTTATGTTTTCATTAAACACATGAGTTAGATGGAGTTTGGGAGAGTCAATAGATGTTTGTCAAGCACCCACGGTGTTTTAAAACTAAAGAAATCTTCGTTAAAGAGTTCTAAGCCCATTTGATCCATCTCGGTTTATCATGGATTATAAGAACTTCTAGGACAAGTAGTTGATGTTTTCGTGAAACACATGAGATAGATGGGGTTTGGGAGAGTCAATAGATGTTTGTCAAGCTTCCACAGTGTTTGAAGACTCAAGTTTTCATGGTTTAAGAGTTATAAGCCCATTTGTTCCTTCTCGGTTTATCATGGATTATAAGAACTTCTAGGCCAAGTAGTTGATGTTTTCGTGAAACACATGAGATAGATGGGGTTTGGGAGAGTCAATAGATGTTTGTCAAGCTTCCACAGTGTTTGAAGACTCAAGTTTTCATGGTTTAAGAGTTATAAGCCCATTTGTTCCTTCTCGGTTTATCATGGATTATAAGAACTTCTAGGACATGTAGTTGATGTTTTCGTGAAACACATGAGATAGATGGGGTTTGGGAGAGTCAATAGATGTTTGTCAAGCACCCACGGTGTTTGAAGACGGAAGAAATCTTGGTTTAAGACTTGTAAGCCCATTAGTTCCTTCTCGGTTTGTTGTGGCATATAAGAACTTCTAGGCCAAGTAGTTGCTGTTTTCATGAAACACATGAGTTAGATGGTGTTTGGGAGAGTCAATAGATGTTTGTCAAGCTTCCACAGTGTTTGAAGACTCAAGTTTTCATGGTTTAAGAGTTATAAGCCCATTTGTTCCTTCTCGGTTTATCATGGATTATAAGAACTTCTAGGACAAGTAGTTGATGTTTTCGTGAAACACATGAGATAGATGGGGTTTGGGAGAGTCAATAGATGTTTGTCAAGCACCCACGGTGTTTGAAGACTGAAGAAATCTTGGTTTAAGACTTGTAAGCCCTTTAGTTCCTTCTCGGTTTGTTGTGGCATATAAGAAATTCTAGGCCAAGTAGTTGATGTTTTCATGAAACACATGAGTTAGATGGTGTTTGGGAGAGTCAATAGATGTTTGTCAAGCTTCCACGTGTTTGAAGACTCAAGTTTTCATGGTTTAAGAGTTATAAGCCCATTTGTTCCTTCTCGGTTTATCATGGATTATAAGAACTTCTAGGACAAGTAGTTGATGTTTTCGTGAAACACATGAGATAGATGGGGTTTGGGAGAGTCAATAGATGTTTGTCAAACACCCACGGTGTTTGAAGACCGAAGAAATCTTGGTTTAAGAGTTGTAAGCCCATTTGTTCCATCTCGGTTTATCATGGATTATAAGAACTTCTAGGACAAGTAGTTGATGTTTTCATGGAACACATGAGTTAGATGGTGTTTGGGAGAGTCAATAGATGTTTGTCAAGCTTCCACCGTGTTTGAAGACTCAAGTTTTAATGGTTTTAGAGTTATAAGCCAATTTGTTCCTTCTCGGTTTATCATGGATTCTATGAATTTCAAAGACTACTAGTTGATGTTTTCATGAAACACATGAATTAGATGGTGTTAGGGAGATTCAATAGATGTTTGTCAAGCACCCACGGTGTTTGAAGACTGAAGAAATCTTGGTTTAAGAGTTGTAAGCCCATTCGTTCCTTCTCGGTTTATCATGGATTAGAAGAACTTCTAGGCCAAGTAGTTGATGTTTTCATGAAACACATGAGTTAGATGGTTTCTGGGAGAGTCAATAGATGCTTGTCAAGCTCCACCACGGTGTTTGATGACTCAAGTTTTCATGGTTTAAGAGTTATAAGCCCATTTGTTCCTTCTCGGTTTATCATGGATTATAAGAACTTCAAAGACTACTAGTTGATGTTTTCATGAAACACATGAGTTAGATGGTGTTTGGGTGAGTGAATAGATGTTTGTCAAGCTTCCACGGTGTTTGAAGACTCAAGTTTCAAGGTTTAAGATTTATAAGCCCATTTATTCCTTCTCGGTTTATCATGGAATAAAGAACTTAAAGGACAAGTAGTTTATGTTTTCATTAAACACATGAGTTAGATGGAGTTTGGGAGAGTCAATAGATGTTTGTCAAGCACCCACGGTGTTTTAAAACTAAAGAAATCTTCGTTAAAGAGTTCTAAGCCCATTTGATCCATCTCGGTTTATCATGGATTATAAGAACTTCTAGGACAAGTAGTTGATGTTTTCGTGAAACACATGAGATAGATGGGGTTTGGGAGAGTCAATAGATGTTTGTCAAGCTTCCACAAGTTGTTTGAAGACTCAAGTTTTCATGGTTTAAGAGTTATAAGCCCATTTGTTCCTTCTCGGTTTATCATGGATTATAAGAACTTCTAGGCCAAGTAGTTGATGTTTTCGTGAAACACATGAGATAGATGGGGTTTGGGAGAGTCAATAGATGTTTGTCAAGCTTCCACAGTGTTTGAAGACTCAAGTTTTCATGGTTTAAGAGTTATAAGCCCATTTGTTCCTTCTCGGTTTATCATGGATTATAAGAACTTCTAGGACATGTAGTTGATGTTTTCGTGAAACACATGAGATAGATGGGGTTTGGGAGAGTCAATAGATGTTTGTCAAGCACCCACGGTGTTTGAAGACGGAAGAAATCTTGGTTTAAGACTTGTAAGCCCATTAGTTCCTTCTCGGTTTGTTGTGGCATATAAGAACTTCTAGGCCAAGTAGTTGCTGTTTTCATGAAACACATGAGTTAGATGGTGTTTGGGAGAGTCAATAGATGTTTGTCAAGCTTCCACGGTGTTTGAAGACTCAAGTTTTCATGGTTTAAGAGTTATAAGCCCATTTGTTCCTTCTCGGTTTATCATGGATTATAAGAACTTCTAGGACAAGTAGTTGATGTTTTCGTGAAACACATGAGATAGATGGGGTTTGGGAGAGTCAATAGATGTTTGTCAAGCACCCACGGTGTTTGAAGACTCGAAGAAATCTTGGTTTAAGACTTGTAAGCCCTTTAGTTCCTTCTCGGTTTGTTGTGGCATATAAGAAATTCTAGGCCAAGTAGTTGCTGTTTTCATGAAACACATGAGTTAGATGGTGTTTGGGAGAGTCAATAGATGTTTGTCAAGCTTCCACAGTGTTTGAAGACTCAAGTTTTCATGGTTTAAGAGTTATAAGCCCATTTGTTCCTTCTCGGTTTATCATGGATTATAAGAACTTCTAGGACAAGTAGTTGATGTTTTCGTGAAACACATGAGATAGATGGGGTTTGGGAGAGTCAATAGATGTTTGTCAAACACCCACGGTGTTTGAAGACCGAAGAAATCTTGGTTTAAGAGTTGTAAGCCCATTTGTTCCATCTCGGTTTATCATGGATTATAAGAACTTCTAGGACAAGTAGTTGATGTTTTCATGGAACACATGAGTTAGATGGTGTTTGGGAGAGTCAATAGATGTTTGTCAAGCTTCCACCGTGTTTGAAGACTCAAGTTTTAATGGTTTTAGAGTTATAAGCCAATTTGTTCCTTCTCGGTTTATCATGGATTCTATGAATTTCAAAGACTACTAGTTGATGTTTTCATGAAACACATGAATTAGATGGTGTTAGGGAGATTCAATAGATGTTTGTCAAGCACCCACGGTGTTTGAAGACTGAAGAAATCTTGGTTTAAGAGTTGTAAGCCCATTCGTTCCTTCTCGGTTTATCATGGATTAGAAGAACTTCTAGGCCAAGTAGTTGATGTTTTCATGAAACACATGAGTTAGATGGTTTTGGGAGAGTCAATAGATGCTTGTCAAGCTCCACCACGGTGTTTGATGACTCAAGTTTTCATGGTTTAAGAGTTATAAGCCCATTTGTTCCTTCTCGGTTTATCATGGATTATAAGAACTTCAAAGACTACTAGTTGATGTTTTCATGAAACACATGAGTTAGATGGTGTTTGGGTGAGTGAATAGATGTTTGTCAAGCTTCCACGGTGTTTGAAGACTCAAGTTTCAAGGTTTAAGATTTATAAGCCCATTTATTCCTTCTCGGTTTATCATGGAATAAAGAACTTAAAGGACAAGTAGTTTATGTTTTCATTAAACACATGAGTTAGATGGAGTTTGGGAGAGTCAATAGATGTTTGTCAAGCACCCACGGTGTTTTAAAACTAAAGAAATCTTCGTTAAAGAGTTCTAAGCCCATTTGATCCATCTCGGTTTATCATGGATTATAAGAACTTCTAGGACAAGTAGTTGATGTTTTCGTGAAACACATGAGATAGATGGGGTTTGGGAGAGTCAATAGATGTTTGTCAAGCTTCCACGGTGTTTGAAGACTCAAGTTTTCATGGTTTAAGAGTTATAAGCCCATTTGTTCCTTCTCGGTTTATCATGGATTATAAGAACTTCTAGGCCAAGTAGTTGATGTTTTCGTGAAACACATGAGATAGATGGGGTTTGGGAGAGTCAATAGATGTTTGTCAAGCTTCCACAGTGTTTGAAGACTCAAGTTTTCATGGTTTAAGAGTTATAAGCCCATTTGTTCCTTCTCGGTTTATCATGGATTATAAGAACTTCTAGGACATGTAGTTGATGTTTTCGTGAAACACATGAGATAGATGGGGTTTGGGAGAGTCAATAGATGTTTGTCAAGCACCCACGGTGTTTGAAGACGGAAGAAATCTTGGTTTAAGACTTGTAAGCCCATTAGTTCCTTCTCGGTTTGTTGTGGCATATAAGAACTTCTAGGCCAAGTAGTTGCTGTTTTCATGAAACACATGAGTTAGATGGTGTTTGGGAGAGTCAATAGATGTTTGTCAAGCTTCCACAGTGTTTGAAGACTCAAGTTTTCATGGTTTAAGAGTTATAAGCCCATTTGTTCCTTCTCGGTTTATCATGGATTATAAGAACTTCTAGGACAAGTAGTTGATGTTTTCGTGAAACACATGAGATAGATGGGGTTTGGGAGAGTCAATAGATGTTTGTCAAGCACCCACGGTGTTTGAAGACTGAAGAAATCTTGGTTTAAGACTTGTAAGCCCTTTAGTTCCTTCTCGGTTTGTTGTGGCATATAAGAAATTCTAGGCCAAGTAGTTGCTGTTTTCATGAAACACATGAGTTAGATGGTGTTTGGGAGAGTCAATAGATGTTTGTCAAGCTTCCACAGTGTTTGAAGACTCAAGTTTTCATGGTTTAAGAGTTATAAGCCCATTTGTTCCTTCTCGGTTTATCATGGATTATAAGAACTTCTAGGACAAGTAGTTGATGTTTTCGTGAAACACATGAGATAGATGGGGTTTGGGAGAGTCAATAGATGTTTGTCAAACACCCACGGTGTTTGAAGACCGAAGAAATCTTGGTTTAAGAGTTGTAAGCCCATTTGTTCCATCTCGGTTTATCATGGATTATAAGAACTTCTAGGACAAGTAGTTGATGTTTTCATGGAACACATGAGTTAGATGGTGTTTGGGAGAGTCAATAGATGTTTGTCAAGCTTCCACCGTGTTTGAAGACTCAAGTTTTAATGGTTTTAGAGTTATAAGCCAATTTGTTCCTTCTCGGTTTATCATGGATTCTATGAATTTCAAAGACTACTAGTTGATGTTTTCATGAAACACATGAATTAGATGGTGTTAGGGAGATTCAATAGATGTTTGTCAAGCACCCACGGTGTTTGAAGACTGAAGAAATCTTGGTTTAAGAGTTGTAAGCCCATTTGTTCCTTCTCGGTTTATCATGGATTAGAAGAACTTCTAGGCCAAGTAGTTGATGTTTTCATGAAACACATGAGTTAGATGGTTTTTGGGAGAGTCAATAGATGCTTGTCAAGCTCCACCACGGTGTTTGATGACTCAAGTTTTCATGGTTTAAGAGTTATAAGCCCATTTGTTCCTTCTCGGTTTATCATGGATTATAAGAACTTCAAAGACTACTAGTTGATGTTTTCATGAAACACATGAGTTAGATGGTGTTTGGGTGAGTGAATAGATGTTTGTCAAGCTTCCACGGTGTTTGAAGACTCAAGTTTCAAGGTTTAAGATTTATAAGCCCATTTATTCCTTCTCGGTTTATCATGGAATAAAGAACTTAAAGGACAAGTAGTTTATGTTTTCATTAAACACATGAGTTAGATGGAGTTTGGGAGAGTCAATAGATGTTTGTCAAGTACCCAGGGTGTTTTAAAACTAAAGAAATCTTCGTTAAAGAGTTCTAAGCCCATTTGATCCATCTCGGTTTATCATGGATTATAAGAACTTCTAGGACAAGTAGTTGATGTTTGATCAATCAATTTGAGACACTTATGTTAGCTTTGTATTAGGCATTATTAGATGTTTATTGTGCCCAATATTAGTACTTTAGATGAGTTTAATGTTGTTGGGCTTCATTGGGCTTTAATGCAAATATTGAATAATTTTCGGATTTTGATGCATTTTGACCTTTCTTCCTTGGTTAGGTCATAACTTGGGACTCGGTGATCCAATTGAGGTGATCTTGGTTTCTTTGGAAAGCTAAGACAATGCTCTACAAGTTTCATGAAGAACTCAAGAGCTGGATCGGAATGCTAAGGGTCCAAAATATCCCTGCAATGCAGAGTGGGTTTGCTGTCACGGAACCATCTGGGCAGTATGCACATATTGGACTATATAGTGGGTTATAGGCCTCCTCTTGGGCTGAAACTTGGTCACTTGAAAGATAAGACCCATATCTCCAACTTCAATGAAGACCATTTTGTCAATAGATGTCGTTTTAGGCATGCTTCAGAAGCTACAAGTTGGTCTGAATTTGGAAACACGTTCTTCCAACCTAACTTGAGGTAGGTGAAGTGTTTTTGGCATTTCTGGAGTTCTAAAAGTCCAAATGACATGATTCAAATTGGAGATTTTCAAGGAGACAACTGGCTACAACTTTGATGAAGACATCCAAGCCAAAATACACCGTCTAGGTGATGAATTTGAAGCCAGAAGTCGGATAAGAGTTGTTGACTAAAAGCCACCAACCATACACCAACCCACCTACCATGCACCAAGCCACCAACCATGCATCAAGCTTCCATTTTTGTCAAATTTCAGATTCTTATAGCTTGTATTCAGATTATGTACATGTACAAATTGGCTTCTAGGATTAGTATAAATAGACCCAACCTCTTTGTATTAGAGGCATTCAATTTAGAAGTAAGTTTCAAGAAAGTTTAAGTATTTGTGAGAGTTTTCTTTCTCTTCTTCTCCATTCTCTTTGCAATTTCGTTTTTGTTCTTTAAATTCTGAGTTCTTCCTTCCCATCCATGGAAGGCTAGGCTCTCATAATCAATCCAAGGGATTAGCCATCTTGTTGTTTAATTCGGAGATCTTGGTTTACTTGTTCATATTGCTTAATTGTTATTCAAGTTTCTCTTCTTCCTCTTTTGATTTTTATCTAGATTAAATTGCTTAATTTGATTTAGATGTTGATGTGGTAATAGCTTTATTATCGTTTATTCAAAGAGGATCATAAAGATTAAACAATATATTAAAGCTTTTTGATAGATTGTTTAGCTTGGTTAAATTCTAGATCTTAAGTTAATCTATGTTGGATGGTGCTTACTTTATCTAACCTTGGTTAATCAAATCCTAGATGCTTATCTAGTAAAGAATTCTTGGGTCATGTTAAGGCTTCTTGATGTGATCTAAGGCCAAGAACTTGGTTAGCAATTAAGTGAATTCCTTGTGATCAATGATGAGTTAAACTCAAGATCGGTAAATTTCCTTGGATTGGTTGTTTCTTTATATTTGTTTACAACTTTGAATCTCCTACTTTTATTAATCTTGTTAATCAACAACAAAACCCCCCCTTTTCTAATTATCTTGATCTAATTAAAATCTTTGTTTTTGGATCCTTGAGAGACGATTCGGTTCATTCTCTATACTACAAATTAGTTTGTGAACCGGTTATTTTATTTGATAGGTCTCGACATCCTCTTGTCAAATTTGGCGCCGTTGCCGGGGATCCAAGGCAACTATTTGATCATTTCAAGATCCCATCTAACTCTAACAAATGTGTTTGTTTTGTTTTTGAAGCTTTTTCAAGTGGGATTCGGCTGAAATTGGATAAAGGGCGTTGTGTCAAGAATTTTGGTTCGGGCATCTCAGATTGATCTCAATTTTGGTACACAAATGGAAAATATTATTCTGAGAAAGGCTCACTGTATACAGTGAGGTCACCCTTATTTTTGCCAAATTCCATCGTTTAGACCACTTTTTCAATTTTTTAAGATTTTTTATTATTTTGTTGGATAGCATTTTTGTGTAGATTTTATCCTGTGGTGGTTCCATAATTTTTAAAATTTATTTGATACTGTTTTTATTTTTGTTTAAATTTTTTGGAGTATTTGTTTTTGGAATTTTTAGTGTTTTAGTTGTTATTACTTTTCTAATACCTTCTTATGAACTGCATGCTGTATGACTAGATCTGATCCTGGTACCTTGCATTCATTTGATCCTGAAATTGATAGAACATTTCATACACTTCATAGAATTCATAGGACTGGTAGTAGCATTCATAGAGCTAATAGAATTACTTCTGGAATTGGGCTTGAACTTGACATTGCACCTAATCTTGTTGACTCTTTTAATCCTGTTGAGTCCGTACATAGTACTTCTCGTGTCTCGATCTTGAGTCTGTTGATTTTACTATGGCTGACTATAACAATAGGACCCTTAAGGAATTGGCTGTACCTGATGTGAATTATCAACCTTTGTGCATTCAATATCCTGAACTTAATGTTGATTTTGAGTTGAAATGTGGATTGATACACTTGCTGCCCAAGTTTCATGGTCTTGCAGGTGAAGATCCACATAAACATTTGACGGAGTTCCATGTTGTCTGCTCCACCATGAAACCTCATGGAATAGCTGAAGATCACATCAAGCTAAGGGCCTTTCCTTTCTCTTTGGATGGTCTTTGCTAAGGATTGGTTGTATTACTTACAACCTCGCCGCCATCACTTCTTGGAATGACATGAAAAGATTATTTCTCGAAAAGTTCTTTCCCGCATCAAGAACTGCCGCAATAAGGAAAGATATTTGTGGCATAAGGCAAATCGCTGGTGAAACTCTCCATGAGTATTGGGAGAGATTCAAGAAATTATGCTCAAGCTGCCCACACCATCAAATTAGTGATCAATTGCTGATCCAATACTTCTATGAAGGATTGATGCCAATGGAAAGGAGTATGATTGATGCTGCAAGTGGTGGAGCATTGGTAGATAAAACTCCACCGCCGCGTAAACTTAATTGCAAACATGGCAGCAAATTCTCGAGCAATTTGGTACTGAATGGGTGCCGCAACTGCAATAGTCAATGAAGTTAATACCTCTTCACATGCCGATCAACAAAGGGTGGAACATAGATTGGATGAGCTCACTTCTTTGGTTAGACAAATGGCAATAGGACAACACGAACCACGTGTGCAAACCCCTGCAAGAGTTTGTAGCATATGTTCTAGTTCCTCTCATCCTACTGATTCATGCCCCACATTGCAAGATGATTCTCGAGTTTCAAGACCAACTCGTGGTCGCACTGGTATATTTCTGGGAAGCCACAATTCCATCAAAGAACAACAACAAATATGATCCATTCTCTAACACTTACAACCCTGGTGGAGGGACCATCCCAATCTGAGATATGGGAATGCATCAAATCAGCAACCACAAAACCAAGATAGACCACCATTCCAAAGGCAAGCAAGGACAAATCGATTTCGACCACATCTTGGACCAAGTAGACCACCATTCCAAAGAAGAAGGTCCTGTAGCCACAAAATGCGAGCCCTCATTGGAGGATTTGGTGAAACAGCTTGGCCACCAATAACATCCAGATTTCAACAGAGAACTCGAAACCACCATTCGTAACTTGGAGACTCAAATTGGTCAACTTGCCACATCAATTCATGAATTAAAGTCACAGGGGTTCTCGCCAATTACCCTCTCAAACCACTCCAAATCCTAGAGGCAATGTTAGTGCTATAGCTTTACGCAGCTGGTAAGCAAATCAATGGACCAAAGGCAGCAGATACTTCCAGATTCTACCCTTGGCCCGGAGAAACAAGATTCTACAAAGAACTTCAAGTTCTGCCTAATTCGAATGTCAGAGCAGATTCAGCAGAAATGATCCTACAACGGCCAAGCGTAAAATTGGATCAAATCAGCTGACGTAAAAATTCAAGACAAAGAAAAGTGAGCATCCAAAAGTCGTTCCAACATTCCTCTTCCTTTTCCCAACCGAATGATACAAATGAGGCATATGGTTGAAACCGACTTGGATAAGGAAATTATGGAGACTTTTCGTAAGGTTGAGGTGAATATACCTCTCTTGGAGGCAATTAAACAAATCCCCAAGTATGCCAAGTTCTTGAAAGAGATGTGCACCCATAAGAGGAAGCTAAAGGGCACTGAAAAAGTGAGTATGGGGAGAAATGTCTCTGCTTTGATTCAGCCCAACCTGCCTCCCAAATGCAATGACCCGGGCACTTTTACCATCCCTTGCACCATAGGGCACCAACAGTTCACTCATGCCTTGTTAGACTTGGGAGCCTGCATCAATGTAATGCCAAAGTCAGTTTACACTTCCTTGTATATGGGAGAGCTAAAGCCTACCGCATTGTCATTCGATTAGCAAACCGAGCACCGCACAACCTGCAGGAGTGTTGGAGGACGTTACGGTTCGGGTACATAATTTAATATTCTTGATTTTGATGTGTTGAATATGGAAGATGAATCTGCCTCTTCCCCACCCCCATTGATCTTAGGTAGGCCATTTTTGAAAACTGCTAAAACTAAGATTGATGTGCATGCTGGTACCCTTTCCATGGAATTTGGTGATGATATCATTCAATTTAATATTTTTGATGCCATGAAATACCCTTTAGAGGATCATTCTGTTTTTCATTTTGATGTCATTGATTTACTAGTTGATGATATGCATGTCGATATGTTGGCGTAGTTTCACGAAATTGTAGGATACACCGATAGCATAGCTTGTGATACTTGTTACGCTTGCTTCGGACTTTCTCGGTTGTAAACCCAATGCAATGTGTGCACTGTCTTTGAGATTTCTACATACTTGTCATATGTCGTTGTTAATTCACGACATTGATGATTACATTATTAATGGCAATGATGTCTATTAATGATGTTGTCATTCATCCTCGCCGCTAAGTGTGATTCTTTTGATTCCATAGGATATGACGATGTTGTTTTGCAAGATTGTGCACGGCTTGCGGTGCAGTGCAATCACGAGAATTTAGCGATTTAGTTTCGGTTCCAAAACTAGTACCGTCGATCCAAAGAACCACCCTCCATTGAACTTAAGCCCTTGCCCGAGCATTTGAAGTATGCATTCTTGGAGGAGGATGAGAAGCTCCCGGTGATAATGGCCAAACACCTCCAACCTGAGCAAGAAACCAGATTATTGGAAGTCTTGAAGCAACACAAAAGGGCAATTGGTTGGACACTTGCAGACATTCCTGGTATTAACCCCTCCACATGCATGCACAGGATATTACTTGAGGAGGAAACTAAACCAAAGTGAGACAACCCCGCAGGAGACCGAATCCTCTCATTCTAGATGTGGTGAAAAAGAAGTGACCAAGCTACCGCAGTCGGGCATTATCTATCCCATCTCCGACAAAGCAAGTGGGTGAGCCCTGCAAGTAGTTCCAAAGAAATCCGGTGACTGTTGTGGCCAACCGTAAGAATGAGCTCATTCCAACCCGAGTGCAGAATAGCCGAGAGTCCGCATTGACTACGGACGTCTCAACCAAGCCACTCGGAAAGATCATTACCCCTTCCGCTCATTGATCGAGATCTTTGGAACGGTTGGCTAGTAAGTCCCATTACTGCTTTTTAGATGGCTACACTGGATACTTCCAAATCCACATTGCACCGGAGGATCAGGAGAAGACCACATTTACTTGTCCCTTCGGCACCTTTGCTTACAGACGGATGCCCTTCGGCCTCTGCAATGCCCCTGGTACCTTCCAGCGGTGCATGGTGAGCATATTTTCTGATTTCTTAGAGGAGTGCATGGAGGTATTTATGGATGACTTTACTGTCTATGGTTCTTCTTTTGATTCATGTTTAGCCAGCCTATCTAGAGTACTGCAAAGATGTATTGAGACTAACCTTGTGCTAAATTTTGAGAAATGCCATTTTATGGTAGAACAGGGTATAGTTTTAGGCCATGTAGTATCCAGTAAGGGCATTGAGGTAGATCCTGCCAAGATTGATGTAATTACTTGTCTATCTTACCCCACATGCGTGCGGGAAGTGCGTTCTTTTCTTGGTCATGCAGGTTTCTACAGCGCTTCATTGCCGACTTCAAAGAAGATTGCTCTTCCACTTTCCCGATTCATCGCAGAAAGATGTGGAGTTCAATTTTGATGACAAGTGCAAGGCGACTTTCAACCACTTGAAGCGTGCCTTGACTAGTACTCCTATCATCCAGCCACACCGACCGACATTGCCATTTGAGTTAATGTGTGATGCTTCTAACTATGCAGTAGGAGCAGTCTTGGCACAGAGAGTGGGGAAAGCTTCTCATGTGATATACTATGCTTCCAGAACTCTAGATGCTGCTCAGGCCAACTATACCACAACCGAAAAAGAACTTTTAGCCATTGTTTTTGCTTTGGATAAGTTTAGATCATATTTGCTTGGTTCTAAGGTTGTTGTGTTTACTGATCATGCAGCTCTAAAGTTCCTTTTGAAGAAGCCAGAGGCAAAGCCCCGACTAATAAGATGGATGCTACTGCTCCAAGAGTTTCACATAGAGATCCGTGACAAGAGTGGAGCAGAGAACCTAGTGGCAGATCATTTGAGCCGCATTGAAAGGGCTTCTGATCCCTTCCCTGTACGAGACTCCTTCCCAGATGAGCAGCTTATGCAGCTGCAAGGTAAGAACACCTTCCCTTGGTTTGCTGATATGGTGAATTTCTTGGTTGCTACAGTTTTTCCCTCACATTTCACTCGTGCACAAATTTATAAACTTAAGAGTGAATCAAAATATTATGTGTGGGATGATCCATATCTGTGGCGATTTTGTAGTGACCAAATTATTAGGCGATGTGTGCCTAATCAAGAGTTTCATTCTGTTCTTAGCTTTTGTCATGCATTTGCATGTGGTGGACATTTTGGGCCTCAACGCATACCTAGGAAAGTTTTAGACTGGGTTTATATTGGCCTACCTTGTTTCATGATGCATATTTGTTCTCGTAAGTCTTGTGAACAAGGTCGAGAACAGGGAACATTTCTCGCAGAATGAGATGCCCCAAAGAACCTCTCTTGTATTGTGAAATCTTTAACGTATGGGGTATTGATTTCATGGGACCTTTTCCTGTTTCCTTTGGTTATGTTTACATTTTGCTAGCTGTTGATTATGTATCAAAATGGGTGGAGGCTAAAGCCACTCGGACTGATGATTCCAAAGTTGTTGTGGATTTTGTTAGATCACGCATTTTCTGCAGGTTTGGAATCCCGAGAGCTATCATCAGTGACCAAGGCACCCATTTCTGTAACCGGAGCATGGAGGGATTGATGAGGAAATATGACGTGTTGCATAAAGTTTCTACACCTTACCATCCCCAGACTAATGGTCAAACCGAGGTCTCCAATAGAGAGATCAAGCGCATACTTGAAAAAACAGTCCAACCTAATCGGAAGGATTGGAGCATGAGGCTTGAGGATGCTCTTTGGGCTTACCGGACCGCTTACAAAACTCCAATCGGGATGTCTCCATATCGGATAGTCTATGGTAAGGCATGCCACTTGCCGAGAAATTGAGCACAAAGCATATTGGGTCATGAAGCAATGCAACATGAATTTGGCCTGAGCCGGCATAGAGCGGAAGTTGCGATTCTGAGGAATTGGAAGAGATCCGCCTAGATGCCTATGAGAGCTCCCGTCTCTACAAAGAAAAGACCAAAGCCTTCCATGATAAGTTTATTCTTCGGAAGGAGTTTTCAGTTGGGCAAAAAGTTCTCTTGTTTAATTCTCGCCTTTAGTTGATGCCTGGTAAATTAAGGTCTAGGTGGGACGGTCCGTTTGTTGTCACTAACATTTTTCCTCATGGTGCAGTGGAAATTAAGAGTGAAGCCACCAACAAAGTGTTCAAAGTTAATGGTCACCGCCTCAAAATTTTTTATGAAGGAGCTCAAGAGAACCTCGTGGAGGAAGTTCAACTGCAGGATGCCCTCTACCATGATTGATCACTACTGTGTTGAAAAAAAAAAAAAAAAAAAGACAAAAAAAAAAAAAAAAAATAGAAAAGAAAAAGCCACGATTAATGTCAATTGCCAGAGATTGAATCATTATTGGGGAGGACCCATCGCTCATGCAAAATCTTCACTCATGCTGGCTAAGGACATTAAAAGTAGCGCTTCTTGGGCGGCATCCCAAGTTTTCTAACTCTTTCCTCTTTCTAACTTTGACTTATTTGTTGTCACAGGAATCGAGACAGAAAAAACGGTGCCAAGTGAGAAAATCAATCAAAGTTTGATTTTTCTGTCTTTATTTTGTTTGTTTTTCTTTGACAGATGATTTTTCACCGGTTAAATGGCGGATAACGGTACTCCGTGAAAATTTTTTTTCGGTCCCTTCAGTTACCCACAAATACTGAAATCTGTATATAATTTTACTCATTTTTTTTTCCTCTCTTTCTTCTTTCTTTCGAAATGGATAATCAGCTTGTTAACCTCCGCAAGCAATTCCCTTCTCTCCCTCAAAATGCTTTAACTAACATTTATTGTGCAAGGTTTGAGAGATTAAGGATGCTTATGCACAAAGGCATCCCTGCGGATATACGCTGGTTGATCGAAGCAAAGGTCCGACTCGTAGGTGAATTTTCTCGACGCTCTTGTTTCATATATGCCAGGGCTAGGCAAAAGTTCATATGCAAAGAAGAGAAGAGCAAAAAGGTTACGGGTCTGCTATAAATGTGCAAGATGGACCTGTAACACAAAATGCAAATCAATTGGAATGACGTCTATAAACCGAGATGATAAAATTAACTTCATAAAGGATGGCATGAGTAAGGAGTCTTTAGATAACATTCTATTGACTCTTGAGACGCATCCTAGTGGAGATGTGCAGAGAGTACTTCTCGATTTATGGCCAATATTCCAAGATGAACATGAACGTTATAGTCTCGGGAATCTGACTCAAAAAGACCCTGTTTGCCAATTTTTAAGAAAATTGGATGGAAAGCCGACCATCGGCCCATAGAGAGCTTCAAGCCGTTACTGGACGTAAAACCAGAGGAAAATGTGAGCCACAATCACACCTCCTGTAAGTATTTTTTTTATTTTTTATTTTATTTTTTTTCTTGTTTATTAAAAAAAAATCAAAAAAAAAATCAAAAAAATCAAAAAATAAAAAAAAAAAATTCAAAAAAAAAAAATTCAAAAAAAAAAAAAATAGCCGTATTTTTTTGAAATATGCGTTGCATATTTTCAAACTTCTTCTGACACATATAGATTAGTCTTTTATCATTGTCATATAGCTATTATCATTGTTGTGCTTATTTTCAAACTTACCTGACACACGGATCTACCCCTCCTTTATAGGTGTAATTATTACCTTTGAATTTTGATGCCTTTAAATAATGCACTTTGCTCTCTTCAGATCATTGATAAGGTGAGGGTACGAAAAAAAAAACAAAGAGAAAAAAATGGAAGTCACTTCAGTTCGTCGGATCAAGAGTGTTTGTGTCTTTTGTGGATCTAATCCTGGGAAAGATAAAGAGTTTGTAAATATTGCACACCATCTTGGTCGAGTGCTAGCTGAGAGAGAAATCCGTTTAGTTTATGGAGGAGGTAGTCTTGGGTTAATGGGTTGTGTAGCAACTGCTGCACATTTAGGAGGTGGCAAAGTCCTTGGTGTCATTCCCTACCTTTATCGACCAGCAAGCCCATTGGAAAAACATTAGGAGATGAAGTAATAGTATTTTGCATGCACCAACGCATGAACATTATGATCGCCAATGCTGATGCCTTTATTGCCCTACCTGGTGGTTTTGAAACTTTGGAAGAACTCTTTCAAATTACATCCTGGTCACAGCAGAACTTTCACCAAAAACCCATAGGTATATTAAATGTTAATGGTTTTTATGACAGTTTGTTTTGTTTTCTTGATCATCTTTGTAGAAAAAAGGTTCATCTCACAAGCGACACGTCAAAGTCTTGTAATCGCTACAACTCCCGAACAATTGCTCGATCAACTCAATGCATTTGTACCACAACGTGATCCAAAGAATGGCTCCACGGAATTGGGAACAAGGCGTGAAGAAGAAAAAGCAAAAACTTGATTTTAATTTGTATTTGTGAATTTTTGTTTTCTCTTATGGTTTTAGTTTTTTGTAATTTTTCTTATTTCATGCCCGATTTGCAGTTTTCTGGTAAGACCTTCTACACTCTACCTATCTTTATTTTGACATTGGGGACAATGTCTTTAATTAGTTGGGGGGAGGGATAGTTGACATTACCATGTACATAGTTTAGTTAAAAAAAAAAACTAATCTTTATTGTTACTAACTTTTTAGATGTATGATGGCAGAGTAAGGAGTAGTTTTGCTCTTGAGACGCATCTTAACTTGCATTTCATAATAGGTCTTAAATCATCTTTGTTCTTGTATATATATTAAAAAAAAATAAAAATATAAAAAAATAAAAATAAAAAATAAAAAATAAAAACACACACACACACAATTTTGATCTTTTCAATTGATTTTGATACAAGCATGTGCTGAATCTGAGCTTAATTGATGATAAAAGTATGCAAAACAGTTTATAGTTGAATCATTTTCATGATATACATGTGTATATGATTGTGGATATTAGGAAGAAGGCATGGTTGAATTGAGTGAATGTTCCATACCTTTGTGAGTTTTGGGCTTTTCCAAGTTTGATACTTACACTTGGTTATTTTCTTTCATGAGTGATGTCAATTATGAATTTATTTTCTAGAACTTGCATTGAATCGATTTGAGATTACATTGGTCTGTATGTTGCATGAAAATGATAGAGGCATTTTTTTCTTGACTTAGCTGCTTTGGCCAAATAAACCTACCTTGCATTTATCCAATTATTAACTCCCTCTAAACCTATTTGCCTATTCTTTGTTCTTAGCTCATTACAAGCTTTGAGTGAAAAACCATGTTTTACCTTACCTTAGGGAATGGGAGAGCATTGATTTTCTTATTGGAGGAGTTCTTTTGCTTGCAATGATTTAAGTGTGGGGAATTGGTGTGCTGATACGAAATGCTTGGTACAAAAAAATAAAAAATAAAAAAACAAAAAAAAAAACAAAAAAAAAGAATAGAAAAAGGAAGGAATGTGTGAAGAGAATGAGCATTTTATGGTTTTGGGTAAAAAAAAAAATTATTCTTTCTACTTGAATTACTCCTCAATGCTCTTTTATTCTCTTTGGTTTTAACCTGCTATTATCTATATTGTTCCCTTCCTTCACCTTATAAGTTCCATTACAACCTTTTTGAAAGACCTCTTGATTTTTGCAATTTATTTGATCTAAGTAGTGGAGAATTGATGTATATGCAAGCCTATGGTAAAATACTTTCATAATTTGACTGAGTTGAGCGTAAACAGTTAACCTAAACACCTTGTGTGATTTGAGTGACACTTGTGAAGAATTTTACTCAATCTGAACATGCCTATTTCTGATTAAAGCATGATTATGCTATACTTTATTCTCAATTGATTTGATTCAACTATTCTTTGTTAAGCATACTTTACTTATTAATTATGGTTTATATTTGATACAATGCTTGTATTTAAAAATTAGTTGAATTGATTAAATAAAATATTACATGTTTGTGGGTATCATCCTGGTAAACCCTCACGAGACTACAACTCGTCCACTAGGGACACCTAGGGGTTTAAAGGCTTGTGGCACATGCTAAGTGCCATCGTGTTTTCCTACGGAAGTGGATTAGATTAGGTACAATCAGTTTTTATGTTTTTAGTTTAATAATATGATGTTTCTTGTTTTTCTTTAGTTTCGTTGTTATGTGTTTTGCCCAGGAGTGCAAAAGCTTAAGTGTGGGGGAATTTGATCAATCAATTTGAGACACTTATGTTAGCTTTGTATTAGGCATTATTAGATGTTTATTGTGCCCAATATTAGTACTTTAGATGAGTTTAATGTTGTTGGGCTTCATTGGGCTTTAATGCAAATATTGAATAATTTTCGGATTTTGATGCATTTTGACCTTTCTTCCTTGGTTAGGTCATAACTTAGGACTCGGTGATCCAATTGAGGTGATCTTGGTGTCTTTGGAAAGCTAAGACAATGCTCTACAAGTTTCATGAAGAACTCAAGAGCTGGATCGGAATGCTAAGGGTCCAAAATATCCCTGAAATGCAGAGTGGGTTTGCTGTCACGGAACCATCTGGGCAGTATGCACATATTGGACTATATAGTGGGTTATAGGCCTCCTCTTGGGCTGAAACTTGGTCACTTGAAAGATAAGACCCATATCTCCAACTTCAATGAAGACCATTTTGTCAATAGATGTCGTTTTAGGCATGCTTCAGAAGCTACAAGTTGGTCTGAATTTGGAAACACGTTCTTCCAACCTAACTTGAGGTAGGTGAAGTGTTTTTGGCATTTCTGGAGTTCTAAAAGTCCAAATGACATGATTCAAATTGGAGATTTTCAAGGAGACAACTGGCTACAACTTTGATGAAGACATCCAAGCCAAAATACACCGTCTAGGTGATGAATTTGAAGCCAGAAGTCGGATAAGAGTTGTTGACTAAAAGCCACCAACCATACACCAACCCACCTACCATGCACCAAGCCACCAACCATGCATCAAGCTTCCATTTTTGACAAATTTCAGATTCTTATAGCTTGTATTCAGATTATGTACATGTACAAATTGGCTTCTAGGATTAGTATAAATAGACCCAACCTCTTTGTATTAGAGGCATTCAATTTAGAAGTAAGTTTCAAGAAAGTTTAAGTATTTGTGAGAGTTTTCTTTCTCTTCTTCTCCATTCTCTTTGCAATTTCGTTTTTGTTCTTTAAATTCTGAGTTCTTCCTTCCCATCCATGGAAGGCTAGGCTCTCATAATCAATCCAAGGGATTAGCCATCTTGTTGTTTAATTCGGAGATCTTGGTTTACTTGTTCATATTGCTTAATTGTTATTCAAGTTTCTCTTCTTCCTCTTTTGATTTTTATCTAGATTAAATTGCTTAATTTGATTTAGATGTTGATGTGGTAATAGCTTTATTATCGTTTATTCAAAGAGGATCATAAAGATTAAACAATAGATGGGGTTTGGGAGAGTCAATAGATGTTTGTCAAGCTTCCACAGTGTTTGAAGACTCAAGTTTTCATGGTTTAAGAGTTATAAGCCCATTTGATCCTTCTCGGTTTATCATGGATTATAAGAACTTCTAGGCCAAGTAGTTGATGTTTTCGTGAAACACATGAGATAGATGGGGTTTGGGAGAGTCAATAGATGTTTGTCAAGCTTCCACAGTGTTTGAAGACTCAAGTTTTCATGGTTTAAGAGTTGTAAGCCCATTTGTTCCTTCTCGGTTTATCATGGATTATAAGAACTTCTAGGACATGTAGTTGATGTTTTCGTGAAACACATGAGATAGATGGGGTTTGGGAGAGTCAATAGATGTTTGTCAAGCACCCACGGTGTTTGAAGACTGAAGAAATCTTGGTTTAAGACTTGTAAGCCCATTAGTTCCTTCTCGGTTTGTTGTGGCATATAAGAACTTCTAGGCCAAGTAGTTGCTGTTTTCATGAAACACATGAGTTAGATGGTGTTTGGGAGAGTCAATATATGTTTGTCAAGCTTCCACAGTGTTTGAAGACTTAAGTTTTCGTGGTTTAAGAGTTATAAGCCCATTTGTTCCTTCTCGGTTTATCATGGATTATAAGAACTTCTAGGACAAGTAGTTGATGTTTTCGTGAAACACATGAGATAGATGGGGTTTGGGAGAGTCAATAGATGTTTGTCAAGCACCCACGGTGTTTGAAGACTGAAGAAATCTTGGTTTAAGACTTGTAAGCCCTTTAGTTCCTTCTCGGTTTGTTGTGGCATATAAGAAATTCTAGGCCAAGTAGTTGCTGTTTTCATGAAACACATGAGTTAGATGGTGTTTGGGAGAGTCAATAGATGTTTGCCAAGCTTCCACAGTGTTTGAAGACTCAAGTTTTCTTGGTTTAAGAGTTATAAGCCCATTTGTTCCTTCTCGGTTTATCATGGATTATAAGAACTTCTAGGACAAGTAGTTGATGTTTTCGTGAAACACATGAGATAGATGGGGTTTGGGAGAGTCAATAGATGTTTGTCAAGCACCCACGATGTTTGAAGACTGAAGAAATCTTGGTTTAAGACTTGTAAGCCCTTTAGTTCCTTCTCGGTTTGTTGTGGCATATAAGAAATTCTAGGCCAAGTAGTTGCTGTTTTCATGAAACACATGAGATAGATGGGGTTTGGGAGAGTCAATAGATGTTTGTCAAGCACCCACGGTGTTTTAAGACTGAAGAAATCTTCGTTAAAGAGTTGTAAGCTCATTTGATCCTTCTCAGTTTAACATGGATTATAAGAACTCCTAGGCGAAGTAGTTGATGTTTTCATGAAACACATGAGTTAGATGGTGTTAGGGAGATTCAATAGATGTTTGTCATGCACCCACGGTGTTTGAAGACCGTAGAGATCTTGGTTTAAGAGTTGTAAGCCCATTTGTTCCTTCTCGGTTTATCATGGATTATAAGATCTTCTAGGCCAAGTAGTTGATGTTTTCATAAAACACATGATTTAGATGGTGTTTGGGAGAGTCAATAGATGCTTGTCAAGCTTCCACGGTGTTTGAAGACCCAAGTTTTCATGGTTTAAGAGTCATAAGCCCATTTATTCCTTCTCGGTTTATCAAGGATTATAAGAACTTCTAGGACTAGTAGTTGATGTTTTCATGAAACACATGAGTTAGATGGTGTTTGGGAGAGTGACTAGATGTTTGTCAAGCTTCCACGGTGTTTGAAGACTCAAGTTTTCAAGGTTTAAGAGTTATAAGCGCATTTATTCCTTCTCGGTTTATCATGGAATATAACAACTTAAAGGACAAGTAGTTGATGTTTTCATGAAGCACATGAGTTAGATGGAGTTTGGGAGAGTCTATAGATGTTTGTCAAGCACCCACAGTGTTTTAAGACTGAAGAAATCTTCGTTAAAGAGTTGTAAACCCATTTGATCCTTCTCGGTTTATCACGGAATATAAGAACTTTTAGGCCAAGTAGTTGATGTTGTCATGAAACACATGAGCTAGATGGTGTTTGGGAGAGTCAACAGATGTTTGTCAAGCTTCCACGGTATTTGAAGACTCAAGTTTTGATGGTTTAAGAGTTATAAGCCCATTTGTTCCTCCCTGGTTT
Source organism: Styphnolobium japonicum (assembly GCA_023212625.1). Classification (NCBI taxonomy): domain Eukaryota; kingdom Viridiplantae; phylum Streptophyta; class Magnoliopsida; order Fabales; family Fabaceae; genus Styphnolobium; species Styphnolobium japonicum. The sequence continues at coordinate 196,608 of JALBWW010000086.1, forward strand.
ATCATGGATTATAAGAACTTCTAGCACAAGTTGTTGATGTTTTCATGAAACACATGAGTTAGATGGTGTTTGGGAGAGTCAATAGATGTTTGTCAAGCTTCCACGGTGTTTGAAGACCCAAGTTTTCAAGGTTTAAGAGTTATAAGCGCATTTATTCTTTCTCGGTTTATCATGGAATATAAGAAATTAAAGGACAAGTAGTTGATGTTTTCATGAAACACATAACTTAGATGGAGTTTGGGAGAGTCAATAGATGTTTGTCAAGCACCCACAGTGTTTTAAGACTGATGAAATCTTCGTTAAAGAGTTGTAAGCCCATTTGATCCTTCTCGGTTAATCATGGAGTATAAGAACTTCAAGGACAAGTTGTTGATGTTTTCATGAAGCACATGAGTTAGATGGAGTTTGGGAGAGTCTATAGAGGTTTGTCAAGCACCCACGGTGTTTGAAGACTGAAGAAATCTTGGTTTAAGACTTGTAAGCCCATTTGTTCCCTTTGGGTTTATCATGGATTATAAGAACATCAAGGACAAGTAGTTGATGTTTTCATGAAACACATGAGTTAGATGGTGTTTGGGAGAGTCAATAGATGTTTGTCAAGCTTCCACGGTGTTTGAAGACTCAAGTTTTAACGGTTTTAGAGTTATAAGCCAATTTGTTCCTTCTCGGTTTATAGTGGAATATAAGAACATAAAGGACAAATAGTTGATATTTTCATGAAACACATGAGTTAGATAGTGATAGGGAGTGTCAATAGATGTTTGTCAAGCACCCACGGTATTTGAAGACCGAAGAAATCTTGGTTTAAGAGTTGTAAGCCCATTTGATCCTTCTCGGTTTATCATGGATTATAAGAACTTCTAGGCCAAGTAGTTGATGTTTTCGTGAAACACATGAGATAGATGGGGTTTGGGAGAGTCAATAGATGTTTGTCAAGCTTCCACAGTGTTTGAAGACTCAAGTTTTCATGGTTTAAGAGTTGTAAGCCCATTTGTTCCTTCTCGGTTTATCATGGATTATAAGAACTTCTAGGACATGTAGTTGATGTTTTCGTGAAACACATGAGATAGATGGGGTTTGGGAGAGTCAATAGATGTTTGTCAAGCACCCACGGTGTTTGAAGACTGAAGAAATCTTGGTTTAAGACTTGTAAGCCCATTAGTTCCTTCTCGGTTTGTTGTGGCATATAAGAACTTCTAGGCCAAGTAGTTGATGTTTTCATGAAACACATGAGTTAGATGGAGTTTGGGAGAGTCAATAGATGTTTGTCAAGCACCCACGGTGTTTGAAGTCTAAAGTTTTCATGGTTTAAGAGTTATAAGCCTATTTGTTCCTTCTCGGTTTATCATGGATTATAAGAACTTCTAGGACAAGTAGTTGATGTTTTCGTGAAACACATAAGATAGATGGGGTTTAGGAGAGTCAATAGATGTTTGTCGAGCACCCACGGTGTTTTAAGACTGAACAAATCTTCGTTAAAGAGTTGTAAGCCCATTTGATCCTTCTCGGTTTATCATGGATTATAAGAACTTCTAGGCGAAGTAGTTGATGTTTTCATGAAACACATGAGTTAGATGGTGTTAGGGAGATTCAATAGATGTTTGTCATGCACCCACGTTGTTTGAAGACCGAAGAAATCTTGGTCTAAGAGTTGCAAGCCCATTTGTGCCTTCTCGGTTTATCATGGAATATAAGATCTTCTAGCCCAAGTAGTTGATGGTTTCATGAAACACATGAGTTAGATGGTGTTTGGGAGAGTCAATAGATGCTTGTCAAGCTCCACCACGGTGTTTGATGACTCAAGTTTTCATGGTTTAAGAGTCATAAGCCCATTTGTTCCTTCTCGGTTTATCATGGATTATAAGAACTTCAAGGACAAGTTGTTGATGTTTTCATGAAACAATGAGTTAGATGGTGTTTGGGAGAGTCTATAGAGGTTTGTCAAGCACCAACGGTGTTTGAAGACCGAAGAAATCTTGGTTTAAGAGTTGTAAGCCCATTTGTTCCTTCTCGTATTATCATGGATTATAAGAACTTCTAGGCCAAGAAGTTGATGTTTTCATGAAACACATGAGTTAGATGGAGTTTGGGAGAGTCAATAGATGTTTGTCAAGCACCCACGGTGTTTTAAGACTGAAGAAATCTTCGTTAAAGAGTTGTAAGCCCATTTGATCCTTCCCGGTTTATCATGGAATATACGAACTTCTAGGCCAAGTAGTTGATGTTGTCATGAAACACATGAGTTAGATGGTGTTTGGGAGAATCAATAGATGTTGGTCAAACTTCCACGGTGTTTGAAGACTAAAGTTTTCATGGTTTAAGAGTTATAATCCTATTTGTTCCTTCTCGGTTTATCATAGATTATAAGAACTTCTAGGACAAGTAGTTGATGTTTTCGTGAAACACATGAGATAGATGGGGTTTGGGAGAGTCAATAGATGTTTGTCAAGCACCCACGGTGTTTTAAGACTGAAGAAATCTTCGTTAAAGAGTTGTAAGCCCATTTGATCCTTCCCGGTTTATCATGGAATATACGAACTTCTAGGCCAAGTAGTTGATGTTGTCATGAAACACATGAGTTAGATGGTGTTTGGGAGAGTCAATAGATGTTTGTCAAGCTTCCACGGTGATTGAAGACTCAAGTTTTCATGGTTTCAGAGTTATAAGCCCATTTGTTCCTTCTCGGTTTATCATGGAATATAAGAACTTCTAGGCCAAGTAGTTGATGTTTTCATGAAACACATGAGTTAGATGGTGTTTGGGAGAGTCAATAGATGTTTGTCAAGCTTCCACGGTGTTTGAAGACTAAAGTTTTCATGGTTTCAGAGTTATAATCCTATTTGTTCCTTCTCGGTTTATCATAGATTATAAGAACTTCTAGGACAAGTAGTTGATGTTGTCATGAAACACATGAGTTAAATGGTGCTTGGGAGAGTCAATAGATGTTTGTCAAGCTTCCACGGTGTTTGAAGACTAAAGTTTTCATGGTTTAAGAGTTATAATCCTATTTGTTCCTTCTCGGTTTATCATAGATTATAAGAACTTCTAGGCCAACTAGTTGCTGTTTTCATGAAACACATGAGTTAGATGGTGTTTGGGAGAGTCAAAAGATGTTTGTCAAGCTTCCACGGTGTTTGAAGACTCAAGTTTTCATGGTTTAAAAGTTCTAAGCCTTTTTGTTCCTTCTCGGTTTATCATGGATTATAAGAACTTCTAGGACAAGTAGTTGATGTTTTCGTGAAACACATAAGATAGATGGGGTTTGGGAGAGTCAATAGATGCTTATGAAGCTCCACCACGGTGTTTGATGACTCAAGTTTTCATGGTTTAAGAGTCATAAGCCCATTTGTTCCTTCTCGGTTTATCATGGATTATAAGAACTTCGAAGACTACTAGTTGATGTTTTCATGAAACACATGAGTTAGATGGTGTTTGGGTGAGTGAATAGATGTTTGTCATGCTTCCACGGTGTTTTAAGACTGAAGAAATCTTCGTTAAAGAGTTGTAAGCCCATTTGATCCTTCCCGGTTTATCATGGAATATACGAACTTCTAGGCCAAGTAGTTGATGTTGTCATGAAACACATGAGTTAGATGGTGTTTGGGAGAGTCAATAGATGTTTGTCAAGCTTCCACGGTGTTTGAAGACTAAAGTTTTCATGGTTTCAGAGTTATAATCCTATTTGTTCCTTCTCGGTTTATCATAGATTATAAGAACTTCTAGGACAAGTAGTTGATGTTGTCATGAAACACATGAGTTAAATGGTGCTTGGGAGAGTCAATAGATGTTTGTCAAGCTTCCACGGTGTTTGAAGACTAAAGTTTTCATGGTTTAAGAGTTATAATCCTATTTGTTCCTTCTCGGTTTATCATAGATTATAAGAACTTCTAGGCCAACTAGTTGCTGTTTTCATGAAACACATGAGTTAGATGGTGTTTGGGAGAGTCAATAGATGTTTGTCAAGCTTCCACGGTGTTTGAAGACTCAAGTTTTCATGGTTTAAGAGTTCTAAGCCTATTTGTTCCTTCTCGGTTTATCATGGATTATAAGAACTTCTAGGACAAGTAGTTGATGTTTTCGTGAAACACATAAGATAGATGGGGTTTGGGAGAGTCAATAGATGCTTGTCAAGCTCCACCACGGTGTTTGATGACTCAAGTTTTCATGGTTTAAGAGTCATAAGCCCATTTGTTCCTTCTCGGTTTATCATGGATTATAAGAACTTCGAAGACTACTAGTTGATGTTTTCATGAAACACATGAGTTAGATGGTGTTTGGGTGAGTGAATAGATGTTTGTCAAGCTTCCACGGTGTTTGAAGACTCAAGTTTCAAGGTTTAAGATTTATAAGCCCATTTATTCCTTCTCGGTTTATCATGGAATAAAGAACTTAAAGGACAAGTAGTTTATGTTTTCATTAAACACATGAGTTAGATGGAGTTTGGGAGAGTCAATAGATGTTTGTCAAGCACCCACGGTGTTTTAAAACTGAAGAAATCTTCGTTAAAGAGTTCTAAGCCCATTTGATCCTTCTCGGTTTATCATGGAATATACGAACTTCTAGGCCAAGTAGTTGATGTTGTCATGAAACACATGAGTTAGATGGTGTTTGGGAGAGTCAATAGATGTTTGTCAAGCTTCCACGGTGATTGAAGACTCAAGTTTTCATGGTTTCAGAGTTATAAGCCCATTTGTTCCTTCTCGGTTTATCATGGAATATAAGAACTTCTAGGCCAAGTAGTTGATGTTTTCATGAAACACATGAGTTAGATGGTGTTTGGGAGAGTCAATAGATGTTTGTCAAGCTTCCACGATGTATGAAGACTCAAGTTTTCATGGTTTCAGAGTTATAAGCCCGTTTGTTCCTTCTCGGTTTATCATGGAATATAAGAACTTCTTGGCCAAGTAGTTGATGTTTTCATGAAACACATGAGTTAGATGGTGTTTGGGAGAGTGAATAGATGTTTGTCATGCTTCCACGGTGTTTGATGACTCAAGTTTTCATGGTTTAAGAGTTATAAGCCAATTTGTTCCTTCTCGGTTTATAATGGAATATAAGAACATAAAGGACAAATAGTTGATGTTTTCATCAAACACATGAGTTAGATGGTGTTAGGGAGAGTCAATAGATGTTTGTCAAGCACCCACGGTATTTGAAGACCGAAGAAATCTTGGTTTAAGAGTTGTAAGCCCATTTGTTCCTTCTCGTATTATCATGGATTATAAGAACTTCAAGGACAAGTTGTTGATGTTTTCATGAAACAATGAGTTAGATGGTGTTTGGGAGAGTCTATAGAGGTTTGTCAAGCACCAACGGTGTTTGAAGACCGAAGAAATCTTGGTTTAAGAGTTGTAAGCCCATTTGTTCCTTCTCGTATTATCATGGATTATAAGAACTTCTAGGCCAAGAAGTTGATGTTTTCATGAAACACATGAGTTAGATGGAGTTTGGGAGAGTCAATAGATGTTTGTCAAGCACCCACGGTGTTTTAAGACTGAAGAAATCTTCGTTAAAGAGTTGTAAGCCCATTTGATCCTTCCCGGTTTATCATGGAATATACGAACTTCTAGGCCAAGTAGTTGATGTTGTCATGAAACACATGAGTTAGATGGTGTTTGGGAGAGTCAATAGATGTTGGTCAAGCTTCCACGGTGTTTGAAGACTAAAGTTTTCATGGTTTAAGAGTTATAATCCTATTTGTTCCTTCTCGGTTTATCATAGATTATAAGAACTTCTAGGACAAGTAGTTGATGTTTTCGTGAAACACATGAGATAGATGGGGTTTGGGAGAGTCAATAGATGTTTGTCAAGCACCCACGGTGTTTTAAGACTGAAGAAATCTTCGTTAAAGAGTTGTAAGCCCATTTGATCCTTCCCGGTTTATCATGGAATATACGAACTTCTAGGCCAAGTAGTTGATGTTGTCATGAAACACATGAGTTAGATGGTGTTTGGGAGAGTCAATAGATGTTTGTCAAGCTTCCACGGTGTTTGAAGACTAAAGTTTTCATGGTTTCAGAGTTATAATCCTATTTGTTCCTTCTCGGTTTATCATAGATTATAAGAACTTCTAGGACAAGTAGTTGATGTTGTCATGAAACACATGAGTTAAATGGTGCTTGGGAGAGTCAATAGATGTTTGTCAAGCTTCCACGGTGTTTGAAGACTAAAGTTTTCATGGTTTAAGAGTTATAATCCTATTTGTTCCTTCTCGGTTTATCATAGATTATAAGAACTTCTAGGCCAACTAGTTGCTGTTTTCATGAAACACATGAGTTAGATGGTGTTTGGGAGAGTCAATAGATGTTTGTCAAGCTTCCACGGTGTTTGAAGACTCAAGTTTTCATGGTTTAAGAGTTCTAAGCCTATTTGTTCCTTCTCGGTTTATCATGGATTATAAGAACTTCTAGGACAAGTAGTTGATGTTTTCGTGAAACACATAAGATAGATGGGGTTTGGGAGAGTCAATAGATGCTTGTCAAGCTCCACCACGGTGTTTGATGACTCAAGTTTTCATGGTTTAAGAGTCATAAGCCCATTTGTTCCTTCTCGGTTTATCATGGATTATAAGAACTTCGAAGACTACTAGTTGATGTTTTCATGAAACACATGAGTTAGATGGTGCTTGGGTGAGTGAATAGATGTTTGTCAAGCTTCCACGGTGTTTGAAGACTCAAGTTTCAAGGTTTAAGATTTATAAGCCCATTTATTCCTTCTCGGTTTATCATGGAATAAAGAACTTAAAGGACAAGTAGTTTATGTTTTCATTAAACACATGAGTTAGATGGAGTTTGGGAGAGTCAATAGATGTTTGTCAAGCACCCACGGTGTTTGAAGACTCAAGTTTTCATGGTTTAAGAGTTCTAAGCCTATTTGTTCCTTCTCGGTTTATCATGGATTATAAGAACTTCTAGGACAAGTAGTTGATGTTTTCGTGAAACACATAAGATAGATGGGGTTTGGGAGAGTCAATAGATGCTTGTGAAGCTCCACCACGGTGTTTGATGACTCAAGTTTTCATGGTTTAAGAGTCATAAGCCCATTTGTTCCTTCTCGGTTTATCATGGATTATAAGAACTTCGAAGACTACTAGTTGATGTTTTCATGAAACACATGAGTTAGATGGTGTTTGGGTGAGTGAATAGATGTTTGTCAAGCTTCCACGGTGTTTGAAGACTCAAGTTTCAAGGTTTAAGATTTATAAGCCCATTTATTCCTTCTCGGTTTATCATGGAATAAAGAACTTAAAGGACAAGTAGTTTATGTTTTCATTAAACACATGAGTTAGATGGAGTTTGGGAGAGTCAATAGATGTTTGTCAAGCACCCACGGTGTTTTAAAACTGAAGAAATCTTCGTTAAAGAGTTCTAAGCCCATTTGATCCTTCTCGGTTTATCATGGAATATACGAACTTCTAGGCCAAGTAGTTGATGTTGTCATGAAACATATGAGTTAGATGGTGTTTGGGAGAGTCAATAGATGTTTGTCAAGCTTCCACGGTGATTGAAGACTCAAGTTTTCATGGTTTCAGAGTTATAAGCCCATTTGTTCCTTCTCGGTTTATCATGGAATATAAGAACTTCTAGGCCAAGTAGTTGATGTTTTCATGAAACACATGAGTTAGATGGTGTTTGGGAGAGTCAATAGATGTTTGTCAAGCTTCCACGGTGTATGAAGACTCAAGTTTTCATGGTTTCAGAGTTATAAGCCCGTTTGTTCCTTCTCGGTTTATCATGGAATATAAGAACTTCTTGGCCAAGTAGTTGATGTTTTCATGAAACACATGAGTTAGATGGTGTTTGGGAGAGTGAATAGATGTTTGTCATGCTTCCACGGTGTTTGATGACTCAAGTTTTCATGGTTTAAGAGTTATAAGCCAATTTGTTCCTTCTCGGTTTATAATGGAATATAAGAACATAAAGGACAAATAGTTGATGTTTTCATCAAACACATGAGATAGATGGGGTTTGGGAGAGTCAATAGATGTTTGTCAAGCACCCACGGTGTTTTAAGACTGAAGAAATCTTCGTTAAAGAGTTGTAAGCCCATTTGATCCTTCCCGGTTTATCATGGAATATACGAACTTCTAGGCCAAGTAGTTGATGTTGTCATGAAACACATTAGTTAGATGGTGTTTGGGAGAGTCAATAGATGTTTGTCAAGCTTCCACGGTGTTTGAAGACTAAAGTTTTCATGGTTTCAGAGTTATAATCCTATTTGTTCCTTCTCGGTTTATCATAGATTATAAGAACTTCTAGGACAAGTAGTTGATGTTGTCATGAAACACATGAGTTAAATGGTGCTTGGGAGAGTCAATAGATGTTTGTCAAGCTTCCACGGTGTTTGAAGACTAAAGTTTTCATGGTTTAAGAGTTATAATCCTATTTGTTCCTTCTCGGTTTATCATAGATTATAAGAACTTCTAGGCCAACTAGTTGCTGTTTTCATGAAACACATGAGTTAGATGGTGTTTGGGAGAGTCAATAGATGTTTGTCAAGCACCCACGATGTTTGAAGACTCAAGTTTTCATGGTTTAAGAGTTCTAAGCCTATTTGTTCCTTCTCGGTTTATCATGGATTATAAGAACTTCTAGGACAAGTAGTTGATGTTTTCGTGAAACACATAAGATAGATGGGGTTTGGGAGAGTCAATAGATGCTTGTCAAGCTCCACCACGGTGTTTGATGACTCAAGTTTTCATGGTTTAAGAGTCATAAGCCCATTTGTTCCTTCTCGGTTTATCATGGATTATAAGAACTTCGAAGACTACTAGTTGATGTTTTCATGAAACACATGAGTTAGATGGTGTTTGGGTGAGTGAATAGATGTTTGTCAAGCTTCCACGGTGTTTGAAGACTCAAGTTTCAAGGTTTAAGATTTATAAGCCCATTTATTCCTTCTCGGTTTATCATGGAATAAAGAACTTAAAGGACAAGTAGTTTATGTTTTCATTAAACACATGAGTTAGATGGAGTTTGGGAGAGTCAATAGATGTTTGTCAAGCACCCACGGTGTTTGAAGACTCAAGTTTTCATGGTTTAAGAGTTCTAAGCCTATTTGTTCCTTCTCGGTTTATCATGGATTATAAGAACTTCTAGGACAAGTAGTTGATGTTTTCGTGAAACACATAAGATAGATGGGGTTTGGGAGAGTCAATAGATGCTTGTGAAGCTCCACCACGGTGTTTGATGACTCAAGTTTTCATGGTTTAAGAGTCATAAGCCCATTTGTTCCTTCTCGGTTTATCATGGATTATAAGAACTTCGAAGACTACTAGTTGATGTTTTCATGAAACACATGAGTTAGATGGTGTTTGGGTGAGTGAATAGATGTTTGTCAAGCTTCCACGGTGTTTGAAGACTCAAGTTTCAAGGTTTAAGATTTATAAGCCCATTTATTCCTTCTCGGTTTATCATGGAATAAAGAACTTAAAGGACAAGTAGTTTATGTTTTCATTAAACACATGAGTTAGATGGAGTTTGGGAGAGTCAATAGATGTTTGTCAAGCACCCACGGTGTTTTAAAACTGAAGAAATCTTCGTTAAAGAGTTCTAAGCCCATTTGATCCTTCTCGGTTTATCATGGAATATACGAACTTCTAGGCCAAGTAGTTGATGTTGTCATGAAACACATGAGTTAGATGGTGTTTGGGAGAGTCAATAGATGTTTGTCAAGCTTCCACGGTGATTGAAGACTCAAGTTTTCATGGTTTCAGAGTTATAAGCCCATTTGTTCCTTCTCGGTTTATCATGGAATATAAGAACTTCTAGGCCAAGTAGTTGATGTTTTCATGAAACACATGAGTTAGATGGTGTTTGGGAGAGTCAATAGATGTTTGTCAAGCTTCCACGGTGTATGAAGACTCAAGTTTTCATGGTTTCAGAGTTATAAGCCCGTTTGTTCCTTCTCGGTTTATCATGGAATATAAGAACTTCTTGGCCAAGTAGTTGATGTTTTCATGAAACACATGAGTTAGATGGTGTTTGGGAGAGTGAATAGATGTTTGTCATGCTTCCACGGTGTTTGATGACTCAAGTTTTCATGGTTTAAGAGTTATAAGCCAATTTGTTCCTTCTCGGTTTATAATGGAATATAAGAACATAAAGGACAAATAGTTGATGTTTTCATCAAACACATGAGTTAGATGGTGTTAGGGAGAGTCAATAGATGTTTGTCAAGCACCCACGGTATTTGAAGACCGAAGAAATCTTGGTTTAAGAGTTGTAAGCCCATTTGTTCCTTCTCGTATTATCATGGATTATAAGAACTTCTAGGCCAAGTAGTTGATGTTTTCATGAAACACATGCTTTAGATGGTGTTAGGGAGATTTAATAGATGTTTGTCAAGCACCCACGGTGTTTGAAGACCGAAGAAATCTTGGTTTAAGAGTTGTAAGCCCATATGTTCCTTCTCGGTTTATCATGGATTATAAGAACTTCAAGGACAAGTTGTTGATGTTTTCATGAAACACATGAGTTAGATGGTGTTTGGGAGAGTCAATAGATGCTTGCCAAGCTCCCACGGTGTTTGATGACTCAAGTTTTCATGGTTTAAGATTTATAAGCCCATTTGTTCCTTCTCGATTTATCATGGATTATAAGAACTTCTAGGACTAGTAGTTGATGTTTTCATGAAACACATGAGTTAGATGGTGTTTGGGAGAGTGAATAGATGTTTGTCAAGCTTCCACGGTGTTTGAAGACTCAAGTTTTCAAGGTTTAAGAGTTATAAGCGCATTTATTCCTTCTCGGTTTATCATGGAATATAAGAACTTAAAGGACAAGTAGTTGATGTTTTCACGAAACACACGAGTTAGATCGAGTTTGGGAGAGTCAATATATGTTTGTCAAGCACCCACAGTGTTTTAAGACTGAAGATATCTTCGTTAAAGAGTTGTAAGCCCGTTTGATCCTTCTCGGTTTATCATGGAATATAATAACTTAAAGGACAAGTAGTTGATGTTTTCGTGAAACACATGAGTTAGATGGTGTTTGGGAGAGTCTATAGATGTTTGTCAAGCTTCCACGGTGTTTGAAGACTCAAGCTTTCATGGTTTAAGAGTTATAAGCCCATTTGTTCCTTCTCAGTTTATCATGGAATATAAGAACTTCTAGGCCAAGTAGTTGATGTTTTCATGAAACACATGCATTAGATGGAGTTTGGGAGAGTCAATAGGTGTTTGTCAAGCACCCACGGTGTTTTAAGACTGAAGAAATCTTCGTTAAAGAGTTGTAAGCCCGTTTGATCCTTCTCTTTTTATGATGGAATATATGAACTTCTAGGCCAAGTAATTGATGTTGTCATGAAACACATGAGCTAGATGGTGATTGGGAGAGTCAACAGATGTTTGTCAAGCTTCCACGGTGTTTGAAGACTCAAGTTTTGATGGTTTAAGAGTTATAAGCCCATTTGTTCCTTCTCAGTTTATGATGGATTATAAGAACGTCTAAGACTACAAGTTGATGTTTTCATGAAACACATGAGTTAGATGGTGTTTGGTGTAAGACCTATTAGTTACTATGTTATTTACCAACCATAAGCCTTACGTGGAATATATAAATATAGAAAATTCGGCAGCGTTTCATTTGTTTCTTAAAGATTACCACAAACTATAACATAAGCAGCGGATTTCCAACAACCGTTTCAAACCAACCAGAGTACATATATTATATATATACACATACACATATATCATCAAGAGATCTCAGATCTCAACCAAAATATTATCAGAGTATGCAACTTATACAAGTGTAATCTAAACACTATCCTGACTGAGCACACTAAACATATACGGAACCGAGTACATCAAAGGTAGTATTCAGTTCCCTGTCATATTTACATCAAAAGAATGTGATACACTTCCTATTATAGTTACATCACGGAGCTTAACTCCACCAAAAATATACTCCCAAAATAACCAACAGAATCCTCCGTACTTAACCCGTAGAGGGTCCGGGGTGTTCCTGCGAATCTGAGAAAGAGGTGGTGAGAACAACTTCCCAGTGAATATGAATAACTTGCAGATAAAGTATAAATGTAAGTAAAGAGCAAGTATAACACAATTCACAGTATGTCAAGTAACACCTACCAACCAATGCAATGAATGAATGCACATGATGTTCACACCTTTTATTCACACTTTTTCTTTCTCCACTCCTCTTGTTGTGCACTAACCCCTTTCGGTTAGGCCCTCGCAATATGCATATGAATGTGTTATGCCAATTCCGTTTCCTTCTAGCTAATAAGCTAGGCACCCCTCTGTTTTGTACACTAACCCTTTCCGGTTAGGCCACCTCGCAATGCAATGCAAATAAGTATGCCATTTCATTTCCATCTAGCTCATCAGCTAGGCACCCCTCTGTTTTGTACACTAACCCCTTCCGGTTAGGCCATCTCGCTATGCAATGCAATGTTCTCATACTCATATCATGCTCATTCATAATATCATCATAATAGCATTACATGTAATCAATTCAAGCATATACAACACATGACCATCATACTCAACTCTATCAAGCATTCTTACTTAGTTACATTAGTGCTAAGTCACTTCTATCAAGCATTCTTACTTAGCTACACATCTCATTCTAATGCTAAGTCATTCTTCATCCTAAACCTAGTATATGGTATCAAGACCCTAGGCATAAGCATCACAATATCACAAACAGAGTCAACCACGGCCAGCCCGTGGTGGTAACCACGGCCACGGTTCAGAAAACAAAACTCAACAAATTGAAAACAGAGACAACCACGGCCTGCCCCTGGTTGGCACCACGCCCGTGGTCTGGACCACGGCCAGCCCCTGGTGGCCACCACACCCGTGGTCAGATTTCAGCATACAACATTTTTCTTTCCAGAGCCAACCACGGCCAGCCCGTGGTGGGGTCCACGGCCGTGGTTGGGCACGAGGTACCAACATTGCCTATCCAGAGAGGACCACGGCCGGGCCGTGGTGGGGACCACGCCCGTGGTTGGTCTTCTGGGCAGGAATAGTGCCACGCCCAACTTCAAATCAAAACCCTAATTTCTCTATGGGATCATGTCCTCAAATCCATCAAGTATACCAATCATTCCACTCATTTTTCCTAAACCCTAATCCTTGAAAACATGTAATAAGAACACATCCAACCTCAAGCATAGATGAAAACCCTAGATTCAAGCTTAATCCTACATCATACACTTTCACTCTAAGAACATCATACAATAACACAAGTAAATCCACACTCACCTTGAAGTGCTCCTAGCTTGATTCCAAGATGGGATTGGTAGTCAAGGCAACCTTCCCTTCAACTTCCTTCAAAACACTCAAGCAAAACAACCAACTTTTAGACATGGGTGTTCTTGATTCTTAGGGATGAAAATGAGTTTCTCAAGAAACTAATACCATAGGGTTGAAGAAGAGATCATAGTGATCAATAACCATCAAAGGACTTAAGCCAAAAGGTGCATAAAAACACTTACTTTGGACCCTTCAACTTGGAGCTAGCTTTGGCTATGGAGAACTTAGAGATTTTGGAGAAGATGAGCCCTTTGGCTCCCTAGGCTGGCCGGTCCCCTTATGCAAGAGGGAGGGGAGGTTGAAATGTCTATCTTGCCCCTCACTTAAAGGAAGAATCACTAATTTGCCACTGAGGTGTAAAAAGACTAAAATATCCTTGTGATTTCTAAGAATTCCCAATAGGTCCTGAAGAAAATTAAATTTACCAGTAGGTCCTAACTTAGCCAAACTAAATCTAAGAGTTTAGACTTCGCCTATTTCTTCCTTAGGTTCTACCGAGTTCACCGGTATAGCCAGAATCTCAAATTAATCATTCTAACTCAATCTATCACCTTTTCTGTAACAAAACATACAATTCATTCCAAGAATTTAGCTAAGTCATAACATATGAAATTTAGGGATGTTACATTCTCCTCCCCTTAAAAGAATTTTGCCCACAAAATTAAGTTAAAGATATACCTGATCAAAATAGATCGGGATGCAGCTTGCGCAAATCTTCCTCCAATTCCCACGTAGCCTCTTCAGGTGACTGTCCATCCCAAAGCACCTTCACCAGGGAAATAGTCTTGTTCCTCAAGGACTTCACACTGCGGTCAATGATCTTAGCTGGCTTAGCCTGAAATGTAAGGTCAGCTCTCAATTGTACCGACTCAACCTCAATGATGTGTGAAAGATCCGGAACATACTTTCTCAACTGGGATACATGAAACACAGGATGGAGATTGGACAGATGTGGAGGAAGAGCTATATGGTAAGCTACAAGTCCAATACGCTTTAGAATTTGAAACGGACCAATGAAACGAGGATTTAACTTTTTAGCCCGAATGGCTCTACCAATTCCTGTCATGGGTGAGACTCTAAGAAACACATGATCACCCTCTTCAAACTCTAGAGGACGCCTTCTTTTGTCAGCATAACTCTTTTGTCGACTCTGAGCAATTCTTATTTTCTCCTGTATAACCCTAATCTTTTCGGTAGTTTCTTGAACTAACTCAGGTCCTAACAGGTTCCGCTCACCTACCTCATACCAACACAGAGGTGACCTACATTTTCTACCATAGAGTGCCTCATATGGTGCCATCCCAATGCTTTGGAATGGAAAGCTCGTTGTTGTAAGCAAACTCTACCAATGGTAAGTATCTATCCCAACTACCCTTATCCTCAAGAACACAAGCTCTCAACATATCTTCTAATGTTTGGATAGTCCGCTCGGATCGACCATCGATCAAGAGGTGATAAGCAAGATCAAATTGAGCTTAGTCCCAAAAGACTGATGTAAGGCATTCCAAAATCTAGAGGTAAATCTGGGATCTCTATCTGACACAATGCTCAATGGCACACCGTGCAATCGAACAACCTCTCCAACAAATAACTCAGCAAGTTTATCTAGGGAATAAGAAATCTTAATGGGAAGAAAATGGGCAGACTTAGTCAGTCTATCCACAATGACCCATATAGCATCATAACCCTTCTGTACCCTAGGCAAACTGGTTACAAAGTCCATGGTAATTTTGTCCCACTTCCACTCTGGAATTTCCAAAGGTTGGAGCATTCCAGCTGGTTTCTGGTGTTCAATCTTGACTTTCTGACAAGTCAAACATTTGGCCACATACTCGGCCACATCTCTTTTCATTCCCGGCCACCAAAATCTTTCTTTCAGATCTTGATACATCTTAGTCGCACCAGGATGTATCGAGAACTTACTCTTATGAGCTTCCTCCAGAATTTGTCCCTTGAGGTTTCCCCCCTTAGGAACACAAATCCTTTGTCTAAACCTAATCAATCCATCATCCTCTAAAGAAAAAGCTATTGAGACCCTACGATCTTGTAGTTCCTTATCCAGACTTTGTTCATGTCTAATCTGGTCCTTAAGGTCACACGAGATTTCCAACAAAGCTAGTCTCAGTGTCACACTACTCGTATCCACTTGTATACTAAGGTCTCGAAATTGTTCTACCAAATCTAACTCATGCACCATCATCTGAGATACGTGCAGAGATTTCCTACTAAGGGCATCAGCCACAACGTTGGCCTTGCCAGGATGATACTTAAGTTCAAATTCATAATCCTTTAAGTATTCCATCCACCTTCTTTGTCTCATGTTCAGTTCCTTCTGATCAAATAGATACTTCAAGCTCTTATGATCACTGAACACCTCAAACTTCACACCATACAAATAATGTCTCCAGATCTTAAGTGCAAAAACTATGGCTGCAAGTTCTAGGTCATGGGTCGGATAATTCTTCTCATGAGTTCTAAGTTGTCTAGATGCATAAGCCACTACCTTCCTATCCTGCATCAACACACATCCTAAACCCAATTTAGAGGCATCACAGTACACCTCCAAATCTTTGGATAGGTCAGCAATAACTAAAACTGGAGCTGTGGTCAATCTATGTTTGAGTTCCTGAAAACTCTCCTCACACTTTTCACTCCATACCATGGCTTGTCCTTTCCGGGTCAATTCAGTTAAAGGAAGTGCCAACTGAGAAAAACCCCGAATGAACTTCCGGTAGTATCCGGCTAATCCTAGGAAACTTCTAATCTCAGTAACCGACTTTGGTCGCTCCCACTGTACTACCGCCTCAACCTTACTAGAGTCCACTGCTACCCCGTCCCGGGATATAGTGTGCCCTAAAAACTTCACTTCATTCAGCCAAAATTCACACTTCTCAGGTTTAGCATACAATTTCCTCTCTCTAAGTATTTGCAGTACTATTCTAAGATGTTCCTCATGTTCTTCCGCTGTCTGCGAATATATGAGAATATCATCTATGAACACTACCACAAACTTATCTAGGTACGGTCTAAAAATTCTATTCATGTAATCCATAAACACCGCTGGAGCATTGGTTAAACCAAATGGCATCACCAAATACTCATAGTGCCCATACCTAGTTCTAAAAGCAGACTTTGGTACATCATCTGGCTTTATCTTAATTTGATGGTAACCAGAACGAAGATCAATTTTAGAGAATACCGTGGCATCTCTGAGTTGGTCAAGTAAATCATCTATCCTAGGTAATGGATACCTATTCTTTATGGTAATCTTATTCAACTGCCGGTAATCCACACACAACCTCATACTCCCATCCTTCTTTTTCACCAATAACACAGGTGCTCCCCATGGAGACACACTGGGTCTAATGAATCCTCTTTCCAATAGTTCCTCTACTTGTTTCTTAAGTTCTCCTAGTTCCAATGGTGACATTCTATAAGGTGCTACAGACATAGGTCCGGCTCCCGGTACTAAGTCTATAACAAACTCTACCTCTCTATCGTGTGGTAAACTAGGAATTTCCTTAGGAAAGACATCCATGAATTCACTCACCATCGGCATTCCTACCAAGTCCTGATCAACCTCTAAGTCTAAAGAAAATAGTACCATGTATACTTGACTCCCATCCATCAAGCAATGGTTCAACTCTGACACTTTGGGTAACATGGCAATTTCAGGAATCAGTGTATGGTTGGTAACAGGAGGAATAATGACAATCTTATTACAACAATCTAACAACACTTGGTTGGTTGCAAGCCAATCCATACCCAAGATAATATCTAACCCTCTCAATGGTAAACAGATCAAATCAACAACAAAGGTTCGATTCTGGAACACAAATTTACAGTTTAAACAGATGTGGGTGGTAAGAATCTTATCCTTAGCGAGAGTAGTCAGCGACAAAGTGTATAAGGTAAGGAAGTAGTGGTTAGACTCAAGGATTTCACACATGCATTAGAAATGAATGAATGGGTTGCCCCAGAGTCAAACAGTACAATTAAGTCCTGACCATTCAGTAAGCACATACCTTGGATCAAATCCTCCGCCTGTGCCTCTGCCCCACTGAGGGTATACACTCTCCCCTGAGTAAGCGGTCTAGGGGTAGAAACAGGTGCCTTAGAAACCTGTGGGCAATTTCGGGAAGTGTGCCCCTTCTGCTGGCACTTGAAGCATATCACTATTCGTTGTGGGCAGTATTTTGCAATGTGTCCCTTCTGACCACAAGCAAAACATACATTCGCCCAACAAGTACCTTGGTGCGGTTTCCCACACGTCTTGCATAATTCCACCCTAGCCTTCTTAGTACCTCGTGCAGGCTGTGTAACTTCCACCTTTCTCTTCCCAGTTCCCTGACTGCTCTCAGTAACTGGATTCATGCACTCTTCCATAATTAAACATTTCTCAACCAGGGAAGCAAACTCCCTAATCTCAAAACCAGCTACAGCCTTTCTCAATTCAAACTCAAGTCCCCTCTCAAATTGAATGGACTTCCAAATCTCATTCGGTCCATTTTGAAGGTAACTAGAGTATTTAGATAGTTCATCAAACTTAGCTGCATATTGCCCAGCTGTGAGATCTCCCTGTCTTAAGTGCATAAACTCTTGTTCCTTCTGGATTCTGACATTAGCAGGGAAGTACTTACGCAAAAATGCCATCTTAAACGTCTCCCAAGTGATGGGATCCTCACGTAGGAGTAAACCAGGATGAGAAGCTTCCCACCAATGTTCAGCTTCATCCTCCAACTTATAAGCAGCAAAGATGACTTTCTGCTCATCAAGATAATCGCATGGCCCTGAAGATCTTCTCAAGGTGTTTCACCCACCTCTCAGCGGCCATTGGGTCATAATTCCCATGAAAAGATGGGGGATCCCTTTTACAGAACTCCGTCAGTCCCAACTGTTGAGGAACGACAAGTCCCGCATTAGGATTTCCATCATGCTGGGGTCCAGGCATACGGTCTATGGCTTGAGCCAAATGTGCAAGCACAGCCACCAGACCATCACCCTCATTAGTATTTGCAGTGGGTTGGCCTCGGCCTCTGCCTCGACCTCCACTACGTGTTCGCCCTAGTCCACTCATAACTCTGTATACAGCACAGAAAATATCGGGTTGATCAGTCCCAACTCCCCACATGCAATATATCAGAAGTATATGAAAAGCTATAGGCATACATCCTAAGTGCTCAGTATAACTCTAGACCCATATATTACAGTCCTCTAGGAAGAACTGCTCTGATACCAAAAATGTAAGACCTATTAGTTACTATGTTATTTACCAACCATAAGCCTTACGTGGAATATATAAATATAGAAAATTCGGCAGCGTTTCATTTGTTTCTTAAAGATTACCACAAACTATAACATAAGCAGCGGATTTCCAACAACCGTTTCAAACCAACCAGAGTACATATATTATATATATACACATACACATATATCATCAAGAGATCTCAGATCTCAACCAAAATATTATCAGAGTATGCAACTTATACAAGTGTAATCTAAACACTATCCTGACTGAGCACACTAAACATATACGGAACCGAGTACATCAAAGGTAGTATTCAGTTCCCTGTCATATTTACATCAAAAGAATGTGATACACTTCCTATTATAGTTACATCACGGAGCTTAACTCCACCAAAAATATACTCCCAAAATAACCAACAGAATCCTCCGTACTTAACCCGTAGAGGGTCCGGGGTGTTCCTGCGAATCTGAGAAAGAGGTGGTGAGAACAACTTCCCAGTGAATATGAATAACTTGCAGATAAAGTATAAATGTAAGTAAAGAGCAAGTATAACACAATTCACAGTATGTCAAGTAACACCTACCAACCAATGCAATGAATGAATGCACATGATGTTCACACCTTTTATTCACACTTTTTCTTTCTCCACTCCTCTTGTTGTGCACTAACCCCTTTCGGTTAGGCCCTCGCAATATGCATATGAATGTGTTATGCCAATTCCGTTTCCTTCTAGCTAATAAGCTAGGCACCCCTCTGTTTTGTACACTAACCCTTTCCGGTTAGGCCACCTCGCAATGCAATGCAAATAAGTATGCCATTTCATTTCCATCTAGCTCATCAGCTAGGCACCCTCCTGCTTTTGTACACTAACCCCTTCCGGTTAGGCCATCTCGCTATGCAATGCAATGTTCTCATACTCATATCATGCTCATTCATAATATCATCATAATAGCATTACATGTAATCAATTCAAGCATATACAACACATGACCATCATACTCAACTCTATCAAGCATTCTTACTTAGTTACATTAGTGCTAAGTCACTTCTATCAAGCATTCTTACTTAGCTACACATCTCATTCTAATGCTAAGTCATTCTTCATCCTAAACCTAGTATATGGTATCAAGACCCTAGGCATAAGCATCACAATATCACAAACAGAGTCAACCACGGCCAGCCCGTGGTGGTAACCACGGCCACGGTTCAGAAAACAAAACTCAACAAATTGAAAACAGAGACAACCACGGCCTGCCCCTGGTTGGCACCACGCCCGTGGTCTGGACCACGGCCAGCCCCTGGTGGCCACCACACCCGTGGTCAGATTTCAGCATACAACATTTTTCTTTCCAGAGCCAACCACGGCCAGCCCGTGGTGGGGTCCACGGCCGTGGTTGGGCACGAGGTACCAACATTGCCTATCCAGAGAGGACCACGGCCGGGCCGTGGTGGGGACCACGCCCGTGGTTGGTCTTCTGGGCAGGAATAGTGCCACGCCCAACTTCAAATCAAAACCCTAATTTCTCTATGGGATCATGTCCTCAAATCCATCAAGTATACCAATCATTCCACTCATTTTTCCTAAACCCTAATCCTTGAAAACATGTAATAAGAACACATCCAACCTCAAGCATAGATGAAAACCCTAGATTCAAGCTTAATCCTACATCATACACTTTCACTCTAAGAACATCATACAATAACACAAGTAAATCCACACTCACCTTGAAGTGCTCCTAGCTTGATTCCAAGATGGGATTGGTAGTCAAGGCAACCTTCCCTTCAACTTCCTTCAAAACACTCAAGCAAAACAACCAACTTTTAGACATGGGTGTTCTTGATTCTTAGGGATGAAAATGAGTTTCTCAAGAAACTAATACCATAGGGTTGAAGAAGAGATCATAGTGATCAATAACCATCAAAGGACTTAAGCCAAAAGGTGCATAAAAACACTTACTTTGGACCCTTGAACTTGGAGCTAGCTTTGGCTATGGAGAACTTAGAGATTTTGGAGAAGATGAGCCCTTTGGCTCCCTAGGCTGGCCGGTCCCCTTATGCAAGAGGGAGGGGAGGTTGAAATGTCTATCTTGCCCCTCACTTAAAGGAAGAATCACTAATTTGCCACTGAGGTGTAAAAAGACTAAAATATCCTTGTGATTTCTAAGAATTCCCAATAGGTCCTGAAGAAAATTAAATTTACCAGTAGGTCCTAACTTAGCCAAACTAAATCTAAGAGTTTAGACTTCGCCTATTTCTTCCTTAGGTTCTACCGAGTTCACCGGTATAGCCAGAATCTCAAATTAATCATTCTAACTCAATCTATCACCTTTTCTGTAACAAAACATACAATTCATTCCAAGAATTTAGCTAAGTCATAACATATGAAATTTAGGGATGTTATATTTGGGAGAGTGAAAAGATGTTTGTCAAGCTTCCACGGTGTTTGAAGACTCAAGTTTTCGAGGTTTAAGAGTTATAAGTCCATTTGTTCCTTCTCGGTTTATCATGGATTATAAGAACTTCTAAGACTACTAGTTGATGTTTTCATGAAACACATGAGTTAGATGGTGTTTGTGAGAGTGAAAAGATGTTTGTCAAGCACCCACGGTGTTTGAAGACTCAAGTTTCATGCTTTAAGAATTATAAGCCCATTTATTCCTTCTCGGTTTATCATGGAATATAAGATCTTAAAGGACAAGTAGTTGATGTTTTCATGAAACACATGAGTTAGATGGAGTTTGGGAGAGTCAACAGATGTTTGTCAAGCACCCACGGTGTTTTAAGACTGAACAAATCTTCGTTAAAGAGTTGTAAGCCCGTTTGATCCTTCTCGGTTTATCATGGAATATACGAACTTCTAGGCCAAGTAGTTGATGTTGTCATGAAAGACATGAGTTAGATGGTGTTTGGGAGAGTCAATAGATGTTTGTCAACCTGCCACGTTGTTTGAAGACTCAAGTTTTCGAGCTTTAAGAGTTATAAGCCCGTTTGTTCCTTCTCGGTTTATCATGGATTATAAGAACTTCTAGGACAAGTAGTTGATGTTTTCGTGAAACCCATGAGATAGATGGGGTTTGGGAGAGTCAATAGATGTTTGTCAAGCACCCACGGTGTTTGAAGATTGAAGAAATCTTGGTTTAAGACTTGTAAGCCCATTTGTTCCATCACGGTTTATCGTGGCATATAAGAACTTCTAGGCCAAGTAGTTGATGTTATCGTGAAACACATGAGTTAGATGGTGTTTAGGAGAGTCAATAGATGTTTGTCAAGCTTCCACGATGTTTGAAGACTCAAGTTTTCATGGTTTAAGAGTTATAAGCCCATTTGTTCCTTCTCGGTTTATCATGGATTATAAGAAATTAAAGGACAAGTAGATGATGTTTTCATAAAACACATGAGTTAGATGGAGTTTGGGAGAGTCAACAGATGTTTGTCAAGCTTCCACGATGTTTGAAGACTCATGTTTTCATGGTTTAAGAGTTATAAAAGTATTTGTTCCTTCTCGGTTTATCATGGATTATAAGAACTTAAAGAACAAGTAGTTGACGTTTTCATGAAACACATGAGTTAGATGGAGTTTGGGAGAGTCAATAGATGTTTGTCAAGCACCCACGGTGTTTTAAGACTGAAGAAATCTTCGGTAAAGAGTTGTAAGCCCGTTTGATCCTTCTCGGTTTATCGTGGAATATAAGAACTTCTAGGACAAGTTGTTGATGTTTTCTTGAAACACATGAGTTAGATGGTGTTTGGGAGAGTCAATAGATGTTTCTCAAGTTGCCACGTTGTTTGAAGACTCAAGTTTTCGACGATTAAGAGTTATAAGCCCATTTGTTCCTTCTCGGTTTATCATGGAATATACGAACTTCTAGGCCAAGTAGTTGATGTTGTCATGAAACACATGAGTTAGATGGTGTTTGGGAGAGTCAATAGATGTTTGTCAAGCTTCCACGGTGTTTGAAGACTCAAGTTTTGATGGTATAAGAGTTATAAGCCCATTTGTTCCTTCTCGGTTTATCATGGATTATAAGAACTTCTAGGACAATTTGTTGATGTTTTCCTGAAACACATGAGTTAGATGGTGTTTGGGAGAGTCAATAGATGTTTGTCAAGCTTCCACGATGTTTGAAGACTCAAGTTTTCGAGGTTTAAGAGTTATAAGCCCATTTGTTCCTTCTCGGTTTATCATGGATTATAAGAACTTCAAAGACTACTAGTTGATGTTTTCATGAAACACATGAGTTAGATGGTGTTTGGGAGAGTGAAAAGATGTTTGTCAAGCTTCCATGGTGTTTGCAGACTCAAGTTTCAAGGTTTTAGAATTATAAGCCCATTTATTCCTTCTCGGTTTATCATGGAATATAAGAACTTAAAGGACAAGTAGTTTATGTTTTCATGAAACACATGAGTTAGATGGAGTTTGGGAGAGTCAAAAGATGTTTGTCAAGCACCCACGGTGTCTTAAGACCGAAGAAATCTTTGTTAAAGAGTTGTAAGCCCATTTGATCCTTCTTGGTTTATCATGGAATATATGAACTTCTAGGCCAAGTAGTTGATGATGTCATGAAACACATGAGTTAGATGGTGTTTGGGAGAGTCAATAGATGTTTGTCAAGCTTCCACGGTGTTTGAAGACTCAAGTTTTGATGGTTTAAGAGTTATAAGCCCATTTGTTCCTTCTCGGTTTATCATGGATTATAAGAACTTCTAGGACAATTTGTTGATGTTTTCATGAAACACATGAGTTAGTTGGAGTTTGGGAGAGTCAATAGATGTTTGTCAAGCACCCACGGTGTTTTAAGACTGAAGAAATCTTCGTTTAAGAGTTGTAAGCCCATTTGATCCTTCTTGGTTTATCATGGAATATAAGAACTTCTAGGCCAAGTAGTTGATGTTGTCATGAAACACATGAGTTAGATGGTGTTTGGGAGAGTCAATAGATGTTTGTCAAGCTTCCACGGTGTTTGAAGACTCAAGTTTTGATGGTTTAAGAGTTATAAGCCCATTTGTTCCTTCTCGGTTTATCATGGATTCTAAGAACTTCTAGGACAATTTGTTGATGTTTTCCTGAAACACATGAGTTAGGTGGTGTTTGGGAGAGTCAATAGATGTTTGTCAAGCTTCCACGATGTTTGAAGACTCAAGTTTTCGAGGTTTAAGAGTTATAAGCCCATTTGTTCCTTCTCGGTTTATCATGGATTATAAGAACTTCAAAGACTACTAGTTGATGTTTTCATGAAACACATGAGTTAGATGGTGTTTGGGAGAGTGAAAAGATGTTTGTCAAGCTTCCACGGTGTTTGAAGACTCAAGTTTCAAGGTTTAAAAATTATAAGCCCATTTATTCCTTCTCGGTTTATCATGGAATATAAGAACTTAAAGGACAAGTAGTTTATGTTTTCATGAAACACATGAGTTAGATGGAGTTTGGGAGAGTCAATAGATGTTTTTCAAGCACCCACGGTGTCTTAAGACCGAAGAAATCTTTGTTAAAGAGTTGTAAGCCCATTTGATCCTTCTCGGTTTATCATGGAATATACGAACTTCTAGGCTAAGTAGTTGATGATGTCATGAAACACATGAGTTAGATGGTGTTTGGGAGAGTCAATAGATGTTTGTCAACTTCCACGGTGTTTAAAGACTCAAGTTTTCATGGTTTAAGAGTTATAAGCCCATTTGTTCCTTCTCGGTTTATCATGGATTATAAGAACTTCTAGGACAAGTAGTTGATGTTTTCGTGAAACACATGAGAAAGATGGGGTTTGGGAGAGTCAATAGATGTTTGTCAAGCACCCACAGTGTTTGAAGACTGAAGAAATCTTGGTTTAATACTTGTAAGCCCATTTGTTCCTTCTCGTTTTATCGTGGCATATATGAACTTCTAGGCCAAGTAGTTGATGTTTTCATGAAACACATGAGTTAGATGGTGTTTGGGAGTGTCAAAAGATGTTTGTCAAGCTTCCACGGTGTTTGAAGACTCAAGTTTTCATGGTTTAAGAGTTATAAGCCTATTTGTTCCTTCTCGGTTTATCATGGATTATAAGAACTTAAAGGACAAGTAGTTGATGTTTTCATGAAACACATGAGTTAGTTGGAGTTTGGGAGTGTCAATAGATGTTTGTCAAGCACCCACGGTGTTTTAAGACTGAAGAAATCTTCATTAAAGAGTTGTAGGCCCATTTGATCCTTCTCGGTTTATCATGGAATATAAGAACTTCTAGGCCAAGTAGTTGATGTTGTCATGAAACACATGAGTTAGTTGGAGTTTGGGAGAGTCAATAGATGTTTGTCAAGCACCCACGGTGTTTTAAGACTGAAAAAATCTTCGTTTAAGAGTTGTAAGCCCATTTGATCCTTCTCGGTTTATCATGGAATATAAGAACTTCTAGGCAAAGTAGTTGATGTTGTCATGAAACACATGAGTTACATGTTGTTTGGGAGAGTCAATAGATGTTTGTCAAGCTTCCACGGTGTTTGAAGACTCAAGTTTTCATGGTTTAAGAGTTGTAAGCCCATTTGATCCTTCTCGGTTTATCATGGAATATAAGAACTTCTAGGCCAAGTAGTTGATGTTGTCATTAAACACATGAGCTAGATGGTGTATGGGAGAGTCAACAGATGTTTGTCAAGCTTCCATTCTGTTTGAAGACTCAAGTTTTGATGGTTTAAGAGTTATAAGCCCATTTGTTCCTTCTCGGTTTATCATGGATTATAAGAACTTCTAGGCCAAGTAGTTGATGTTGTCATCAAACACATGAGCTAGATGGTGTTTGGGAGAGTCAACAGATGTTTGTCATGCTTCCACGGTGTTTGAAGACTCAAGTTTTGATGGTTTAAGAGTTATAAGCCCATTTGTTCCTTCTCGATTTATCATGGATTATAAGAACTTCTAGGACAAGTAGTTGATGTTTTCATGAAACACATGAGATAGATGGGGTTTGGGAGAGTCAATAGATGTTTCTCAAGCACCCACGGTGTTTGAAGACCAAAGAAATCTTGGTTTAAGACTTGTAATCCCATTTGTTCCTTCTGGGTTTATCGTGGCATATAAGAACTTCTAGGCCAAGTAGTTGATGTTTTCATGAAACACATGAGTTAGATGATGTTTGGGAGAGCCAATAGATGTTTGCCAAGCTACCACGGTGTTTCAAAACTCAAGTTTTCATGGTTTAAGAGTTATAAGACCATTTGTTCCTTCTCGGTTTATCATGGATTATAAGAACTTAAAGGACAAGTAGTTGATGTTTTCATGAAACACATGCGTTAGATGGAGTTTGGGAGAGTCAATAGGTGTTTGTCAAGCACCCACGGTGTTTTAAGACTGAAGAAATCTTCGTTAAAGAGTTGTAAGCCCGTTTGATCCTTCTCGGTTTATCATGGAATATATGAACTTCTAGGCCAAGTAGTTGATGTTGTCATGAAACACATGAGCTAGATGGTGATTGGGAAAGTCAATAGATGTTTGTCAAGCTTCCACGGTGTTTTAAGACTGAAGAAATCTTTGTTAAAGAGTTGTAAGCCCATTTGTTCCTTCTCGTTTTATAATGGATTATAAGAACTTCTAGGCCAAGTAGTTGATGTTGTCATGAAACACATGAGCTAGATGGTGATTGGGAGAGTCAATAGATGTTTGTCAAGCTTCCACGGTGTTTTAAGACTGAAGAAATCTTTGTTAAAGAGTTGTAAGCCCATTTGTTCCTTCTCGTTTTATAATGGATTATAAGAACTTCTAGGCCAAGTAGTTGATGTTGTCATGAAACACATGAGCTAGATGGTGATTGGGAGAGTCAACAGATGTTTGTCAAGCTTCCACGGTATTTTAAGACTGAAGAAATCTTTGTTAAAGAGTTGTAAGCCCATTTGTTCCTTCTCGTTTTATAATGGATTATAAGAACTTCTATGCCAAGTAGTTGATGTTGTCATGAAACACATGAGCTAGATGGTGATTGGGAGAGTCAATAGATGTTTGTCAAGCTTCCACGGTGTTTTAAGACTGAAGAAATCTTTGTTAAAGAGTTGTAAGCCCATTTGTTCCTTCTCGTTTTATAATGGATTATAAGAACTTCTAGGCCAAGTAGTTGATGTTGTCATGAAACACATGAGCTAGATGGTGATTGGGAAAGTCAATAGATGTTTGTCAAGCTTCCACGGTGTTTTAAGACTGAAGAAATCTTTGTTAAAGAGTTGTAAGCCCGTTTGATCCTTCTCGGTTTATCATGGAATATATGAACTTCTAGGCCAAGTAGTTGATGTTGTCATGAAACACATGAGCTAGATGGTGATTGGGAGAGTCAACAGATGTTTGTCAAGCTTCCACGTTGTTTGAAGACTCAAGTTTTCGAGGATTAAGAGTTATAAGCCCATTTGTTCCTTCTCAGTTTATCGGGGATTATAAGAACTTCAAAGACTACTAGTTGATGTTTTCATGAAACACATGAGCTAGATGGTGTTTTGGAGAGTGAAAAGATGTTTGTCAAGCTTCCACGGTGTTTGAAGACTGAAGAAATCTTTGTTAAAGAGTTGTAAGCCCATTTGATCCTTCTCGGTTTATCATGGAATATACGAACTTCTAGGCCAAGTAGTTGATGTTGTCACGAAACACATGAGTTAGATGGTGTTTGGGAGAGTCAATAGATGTTTGTCAAGCTTCCACGGTGTTTGAAGACTCAAGTTTTCATGGATTAAGAGTTATAAGCCCATTTGTTCCTTCTCGGTTTATCATGGATTATAAGAACTTCTAGGACAAGTAGTTGATGTTTTCGTGAAACACATTAGATAGATGGGGTTTGGGAGAGTCAATGGATGTTTGTCAAGCACCCACGGTGTTTGAAGACTGATGAAATCTTGGTTTAAGACTTGTAAGCCCATTTGTTCCTTCTCGGTTTATCGTGGCATATAAGAACTTCTAGGCCAAGTAGTTGATGTTTTCATGAAACACATGAGTTAGATGGAGTTTGGGAGAGTCAATAGATGTTTGTCGAGCTTCCACGGTGTTTGAAGACTCAAGTTTTGATGGTTTAAGAGTTATAAGCCCATTTGTTCCTTCTCGATTTATCATGGATTATAAGAAATTAAAGGACAAGAAGTTGATGTTTTCATGAAACACATGAGTTAGATGGAGTTTGGGAGAGTCAATAGATGTTTGTCAAGCACCCACGGTGTTTTAAGACTGAAGAAATCTTCGTTAAAGAGTTGTAAGCCCGTTTGATCCTTCTCGGTTTATCATGGAATATAAGAACTTCTAGGCCAAGTAGTTGATGTTGTCATGAAACACATGAGCTAGATGGTGTTTGGGAGAGTCAACAGATGTTTGTCAAGCTTCCACGGTGTTTGAAGACTCAAGTTTTGATGGTTTAAGAGTTATAAGCCCATTTCTTCCTTCTCGGTGTATCATGGATTATAAGAACTGCTAGGACAATTTGTTGATGTTTTCCTGAAACACATGAGTTAGATGGTGTTTGGGAGAGTCAATAGTTGTTTGTCAAGCTTCCACGATGTTTGAAGACTCAAGTTTTCGAGGTTTAAGAGTTATAAGCCCATTTGTTCCTTCTCGGTTTATCATGGATTATAAGAACTTCAAAGACTACTAGTTGATGTTTTCATGAAACACATGAGTTAGATGGTGTTTGGGAGAGTGAAAAGATGTTTTTCAAGCTTCCACGGTGTTTGAAGATTCAAGTTTCATGGTTTAAGAATTATAAGCCCATTTATTCCTTCTCGGTTTATCATGGAATATAAGAACTTAAAGCACAAGTAGTTTATGTTTTCATGAAACACATGAGTTAGATGGAGTTTGGGAGAGTCAATAGATGTTTGTCAAGCACCCACGGTGTTTCCAGACTGAAGAAATCTTCGGTAAAGAGTTGTAAGCCCGTTTGATCCTTCTCGGTTTATCGTGGAATATAAGAACTTCTAGGACAAGTTGTTGATGTTTTCCTGAAACACATGAGTTAGATGGTGTTTGGGAGAGTCAATAGATGTTTGTCAAGCTTCCACGTTGTTTGAAGACTCAAGTTTTCGAGGATTAAGAGTTATAAGCCCATTTGTTCCTTCTCAGTTTATCATGGATTATAAGAACTTCAAAGACTACTAGTTGATGTTTTCATGAAACACATGAGCTAGATGGTGCTTGGGAGAGTGAAAAGATGTTTGTCAAGCTTCCACGGTGTTTGAAGACTCAAGTTTCAAGGTTTAAGATTTATAAGCCCATTTATTCCTTCTCGGTTTATCATGGAATATAAGAACTTAAAGGACAAGTAGTTTATGTTTTCATGAAACACATGAGTTAGATGGAGTTTGGGAGAGTCAATAGATGTTTGTCAAGCACCCACGGTGTTTTAAGACTGAAGAAATCTTTGTTAAAGAGTTGTAAGCCCATTTGATCCTTCTCGGTTTATCATGGAATATACGAACTTCTAGGCCATGTAGTTGATGTTGTCATGAAACACATGAGTTAGATGGTGTTTGGGAGAGTCAATCGATGTTTGTCAAGCTTCCACGGTGTTTGAAGACTCAAGTTTTCATGGTTTAAGAGTTATAAGCCCATTTGTTCCTTCTCGGTTTATCATGGATTATAAGAACTTCTAGGACAAGTAGTTGATGTTTTCGAGAAACACATGAGATAGATGGGGTTTGGGAGAGTCAATGGATGTTTGTCAAGCACCCACGGTGTTTGAAGGTCAAGAAATCTTGGTTTAAGACTTGTAAGCCCATTTGTTCCTTCTCGGTTTATCGTGGCATATAAGAACTTCTAGGCCAAGTACTTGATGTTTTCATGAAACACATGAGTTAGATGGAGTTTGGGAGAGTGAAAAGATGTTTGTCAAGCTTCCACGGTGTTTGAAGACTCAAGTTTTAAGGTTTAAGAATTATAAGCCCATTTATTCCTTCTCGGTTTATCATGGAATATAAGAACTTAAAGGACAAGTAGTTTATGTTTTCATGAAACACATGAGTTAGATGGAGTTTGGGAGAGTCAATAGATGTTTGTCAAGCACCCACGGTGTTTCCAGACTGAAGAAATCTTCGGTAAAGAGTTGTAAGCCCGTTTGATCCTTCTCGGTTTATCGTGGAATATAAGAACTTCTAGGACAAGTTGTTGATGTTGTCATGAAACACATGAGCTAGATGGTGTTTGGGAGAGTCAACAGATGTTTGTCAAGCTTCCACGTTGTTTGAAGACTCAAGTTTTCGAGGATTAAGAGTTATAAGCCCATTTGTTCCTTCTCAGTTTATCATGGATTATAAGAACTTCAAAGACTACTAGTTGATGTTTTCATGAAACACATGAGCTAGATGGTGCTTGGGAGAGTGAAAAGATGTTTGTCAAGCTTCCACGGTGTTTGAAGACTCAAGTTTCAAGGTTTAAGATTTATAAGCCCATTTATTCCTTCTCGGTTTATCATGGAATATAAGAACTTAAAGGACAAGTAGTTTATGTTTTCATGAAACACATGAGTTAGATGGAGTTTGGGAGAGTCAATAGATGTTTGTCAAGCACCCACGGTGTTTTAAGACTGAAGAAATCTTTGTTAAAGAGTTGTAAGCCCATTTGATCCTTCTCGGTTTATCATGGAATATAAGAACTTCTAGGCCATGTAGTTGATGTTGTCATGAAACACATGAGTTAGATGGTGTTTGGGAGAGTCAATCGATGTTTGTCAAGCTTCCACGGTGTTTGAAGACTCAAGTTTTCATGGTTTAAGAGTTATAAGCCCATTTGTTCCTTCTCGGTTTATCATGGATTATAAGAACTTCTAGGACAAGTAGTTGATGTTTTCGTGAAACACATGAGATAGATGGGGTTTGGGAGAGTCAATGGATGTTTGTCAAGCACCCACGGTGTTTGAAGACTGAAGAAATCTTGGTTTAAGACTTGTAAGCCCATTTGATCCTTCTCGGTTTATCGTGGAATATAAGAACTTCTAGGACAAGTTGTTGATGTTTTCATGAAACACATGAGTTAGATGGTGTTTGGGAGAGTGAAAAGATGTTTGTCAAGCTTCCACGGTGTTTGAAGACTCAAGTTTCAAGGTTTAAGAATTATAAGCCCATTTATTCCTTCTCGGTTTATCATGGAATATAAGAACTTAAAGGACAAGTAGTTTATGTTTTCATGAAACACATGAGTTAGATGGAGTTTGGGAGAGTCAATAGATGTTTGTCAAGCACCCACGGTGTTTTAAGACAGAAGAAATCTTTGTTAGAGAGTTGTAAGCCCATTTGATCCTTCACGGTTTATCATGGAATATACGAACTTCTAGGACAAGTTGTTGATGTTTTCCTGAAACACATGAGTTAGATGGTGTTTGGGAGAGTCAGTAGATGTTTGTCAAGCTTCCACGTTGTTTGAAGACTCAAGTTTTCGAGGATTAAGAGTTATAAGCCCATTTGTCCTTCTCAGTTTATCATGGATTATAAGAACTTCAAAGACTACTAGTTGATGTTTTCATGAAACACATGAGCTAGATGGTGTTTTGGAGAGTGAAAAGATGTTTGTCAAGCTTCCACGGTGTTTGAAGACTGAAGAAATCTTTGTTAAAAAGTTGTAAGCCCATTTGATCCTTCTCGGTTTATCAGGGAATATACGAACTTCTAGGCCAAGTAGTTGATGTTGTCATGAAACACATGAGTTAGATGGTGTTTGGGAGAGTCAATAGATGTTTGTCAAGCTTCCACGGTGTTTGAAGACTCAAGTTTTCATGGTTTAAGAGTTATAAGCCCATTTGTTCCTTCTCGGTTTATCATGGATTATAAGAACTTCTAGGACAAGTAGTTGATGTTTTTGAGAAACACATGAGATAGATGGGGTTTGGGAGAGTCAATGGATGTTTGTCAAGCACCCACGGTGTTTGAAGGCAGAAGAAATCTTGGTTTAAGACTTGTAAGCCCATTTGTTCCTTCTCGGTTTATCGTGGCATATAAGAACTTCTAGGCCAAGTACTTGATGTTTTCATGAAACACATGAGTTAGATGGAGTTTGGGAGAGTCAATAGATGTTTGTCGAGCTTCCACGGTGTTTGAAGACTCAAGTTTTCATGGTTTAAGTGTTATAAGCCCATTTGTTCCTTCTCGGTTTATCATGGATTATAAGAAATTTAAGGACAAGTAGTTGATGTTTTCATGAAACACATGAGTTAGATGGAGTTTGGGAGAGTCAATAGATGTTTGTCAAGCACCCACGGTGTTTCCAGACTGAAGAAATCTTCGGTAAAGAGTTGTAAGCCCGTTTGATCCTTCTCGGTTTATCGTGGAATATAAGAACTTCTAGGACAAGTTGTTGATGTTTTCCTGAAACACATGAGTTAGATGGTGTTTGGGAGAGTCAATAGATGTTTGTCAAGCTTCCACGTTGTTTGAAGACTCAAGTTTTCGAGGATTAAGAGTTATAAGCCCATTTGTTCCTTCTCAGTTTATCATGGATTATAAGAACTTCAAAGACTACTAGTTGATGTTTTCATGAAACACATGAGCTAGATGGTGCTTGGGAGAGTGAAAAGATGTTTGTCAAGCTTCCACGGTGTTTGAAGACTCAAGTTTCAAGGTTTAAGATTTATAAGCCCATTTATTCCTTCTCGGTTTATCATGGAATATAAGAACTTAAAGGACAAGTAGTTTATGTTTTCATGAAACACATGAGTTAGATGGAGTTTGGGAGAGTCAATAGATGTTTGTCAAGCACCCACGGTGTTTTAAGACTGAAGAAATCTTTGTTAAAGAGTTGTAAGCCCATTTGATCCTTCTCGGTTTATCATGGAATATACGAACTTCTAGGCCATGTAGTTGATGTTGTCATGAAACACATGAGTTAGATGGTGTTTGGGAGAGTCAATCGATGTTTGTCAAGCTTCCACGGTGTTTGAAGACTCAAGTTTTCATGGTTTAAGAGTTATAAGCCCATTTGTTCCTTCTCGGTTTATCATGGATTATAAGAACTTCTAGGACAAGTAGTTGATGTTTTCGAGAAACACATGAGATAGATGGGGTTTGGGAGAGTCAATGGATGTTTGTCAAGCACCCACGGTGTTTGAAGGTCAAGAAATCTTGGTTTAAGACTTGTAAGCCCATTTGTTCCTTCTCGGTTTATCGTGGCATATAAGAACTTCTAGGCCAAGTACTTGATGTTTTCATGAAACACATGAGTTAGATGGAGTTTGGGAGAGTGAAAAGATGTTTGTCAAGCTTCCACGGTGTTTGAAGACTCAAGTTTTAAGGTTTAAGAATTATAAGCCCATTTATTCCTTCTCGGTTTATCATGGAATATAAGAACTTAAAGGACAAGTAGTTTATGTTTTCATGAAACACATGAGTTAGATGGAGTTTGGGAGAGTCAATAGATGTTTGTCAAGCACCCACGGTGTTTGAAGACTCAAGAAATCTTCATAGAAAGAGTTGTAAGCCCGTTTGATCCTTCCCGGTTGATCATGGAATATAAGAACTTCTAGGACAAGTTGTTGATGTTTTCCTGAAACACATGAGTTAGATGGTGTTTGGGAGAGTCAATAGATGTTTGTCAAGCTTCCACGTTGTTTGAAGACTCAAGTTTTCGAGGATTAAGAGTTATAAGCCCATTTGTTCCTTCTCAGTTTATCATGGATTATAAGAACTTCAAAGACTACTAGTTGATGTTTTCATGAAACACATGAGCTAGATGGTGCTTGGGAGAGTGAAAAGATGTTTGTCAAGCTTCCACGGTGTTTGAAGACTCAAGTTTCAAGGTTTAAGATTTATAAGCCCATTTATTCCTTCTCGGTTTATCATGGAATATAAGAACTTAAAGGACAAGTAGTTTATGTTTTCATGAAACACATGAGTTAGATGGAGTTTGGGAGAGTCAATAGATGTTTGTCAAGCACCCACTTGTTTTAAGACTGAAGAAATCTTTGTTAAAGAGTTGTAAGCCCATTTGATCCTTCTCGGTTTATCATGGAATATACGAACTTCTAGGCCATGTAGTTGATGTTGTCATGAAACACATGAGTTAGATGGTGTTTGGGAGAGTCAATCGATGTTTGTCAAGCTTCCACGGTGTTTGAAGACTCAAGTTTTCATGGTTTAAGAGTTATAAGCCCATTTGTTCCTTCTCGGTTTATCATGGATTATAAGAACTTCTAGGACAAGTAGTTGATGTTTTCGAGAAACACATGAGATAGATGGGGTTTGGGAGAGTCAATGGATGTTTGTCAAGCACCCACGGTGTTTGAAGGCTGAAGAAATCTTGGTTTAAGACTTGTAAGCCCATTTGTTCCTTCTCGGTTTATCGTGGCATATAAGAACTTCTAGGCCAAGTACTTGATGTTTTCATGAAACACATGAGTTAGATGGAGTTTGGGAGAGTGAAAAGATGTTTGTCAAGCTTCCACGGTGTTTGAAGACTCAAGTTTTAAGGTTTAAGAATTATAAGCCCATTTATTCCTTCTCGGTTTATCATGGAATATAAGAACTTAAAGGACAAGTAGTTTATGTTTTCATGAAACACATGAGTTAGATGGAGTTTGGGAGAGTCAATAGATGTTTGTCAAGCACCCACGGTGTTTCCAGACTGAAGAAATCTTCGGTAAAGAGTTGTAAGCCCGTTTGATCCTTCTCGGTTTATCGTGGAATATAAGAACTTCTAGGACAAGTTGTTGATGTTTTCCTGAAACACATGAGTTAGATGGTGTTTGGGAGAGTCAATAGATGTTTGTCAAGCTTCCACGTTGTTTGAAGACTCAAGTTTTCGAGGATTAAGAGTTATAAGCCCATTTGTTCCTTCTCAGTTTATCATGGATTATAAGAACTTCAAAGACTACTAGTTGATGTTTTCATGAAACACATGAGCTAGATGGTGCTTGGGAGAGTGAAAAGATGTTTGTCAAGCTTCCACGGTGTTTGAAGACTCAAGTTTCAAGGTTTAAGATTTATAAGCCCATTTATTCCTTCTCGGTTTATCATGGAATATAAGAACTTAAAGGACAAGTAGTTTATGTTTTCATGAAACACATGAGTTAGATGGAGTTTGGGAGAGTCAATAGATGTTTGTCAAGCACCCACGGTGTTTTAAGACTGAAGAAATCTTTGTTAAAGAGTTGTAAGCCCATTTGATCCTTCTCGGTTTATCATGGAATATACGAACTTCTAGGCCATGTAGTTGATGTTGTCATGAAACACATGAGTTAGATGGTGTTTGGGAGAGTCAATCGATGTTTGTCAAGCTTCCACGGTGTTTGAAGACTCAAGTTTTCATGGTTTAAGAGTTATAAGCCCATTTGTTCCTTCTCGGTTTATCATGGATTATAAGAACTTCTAGGACAAGTAGTTGATGTTTTCGAGAAACACATGAGCTAGATGGGGTTTGGGAGAGTCAATGGATGTTTGTCAAGCACCCACGGTGTTTGAAGGCTGAAGAAATCTTGGTTTAAGACTTGTAAGCCCATTTGTTCCTTCTCGGTTTATCGTGGCATATAAGAACTTCTAGGCCAAGTACTTGATGTTTTCATGAAACACATGAGTTAGATGGAGTTTGGGAGAGTGAAAAGATGTTTGTCAAGCTTCCACGGTGTTTGAAGACTCAAGTTTCAAGGTTTAAGAATTATAAGCCCATTTATTCCTTCTCGGTTTATCATGGAATATAAGAACTTAAAGGACAAGTAGTTTATGTTTTCATGAAACACATGAGTTAGATGGAGTTTGGGAGAGTCAATAGATGTTTGTCAAGCACCCACGTTGTTTTAAGACTCAAGAAATCTTTGTTAGAGAGTTGTAAGCCCATTTGATCCTTCTCGGTTTATCGTGGAATATAAGAACTTCTAGGACAAGTTGTTGATGTTTTCATGAAACACATGAGTTAGATGGTGTTTGGGAGAGTGAAAAGATGTTTGTCAAGCTTCCACGTTGTTTGAAGACTCAAGTTTTCGAGGATTAAGAGTTATAAGCCCATTTGTCCTTCTCAGTTTATCATGGATTATAAGAACTTCAAAGACTACTAGTTGATGTTTTCATGAAACACATGAGCTAGATGGTGTTTTGGAGAGTGAAAAGATGTTTGTCAAGCTTCCACGGTGTTTGAAGACTGAAGAAATCTTTGTTAAAAAGTTGTAAGCCCATTTGATCCTTCTCGGTTTATCAGGGAATATACGAACTTCTAGGCCAAGTAGTTGATGTTGTCATGAAACACATGAGTTAGATGGTGTTTGGGAGAGTCAATAGATGTTTGTCAAGCTTCCACGGTGTTTGAAGACTCAAGTTTTCATGGTTTAAGAGTTATAAGCCCATTTGTTCCTTCTCGGTTTATCATGGATTATAAGAACTTCTAGGACAAGTAGTTGATGTTTTTGAGAAACACATGAGATAGATGGGGTTTGGGAGAGTCAATGGATGTTTGTCAAGCACCCACGGTGTTTGAAGGCAGAAGAAATCTTGGTTTAAGACTTGTAAGCCCATTTGTTCCTTCTCGGTTTATCGTGGCATATAAGAACTTCTAGGCCAAGTACTTGATGTTTTCATGAAACACATGAGTTAGATGGAGTTTGGGAGAGTCAATAGATGTTTGTCGAGCTTCCACGGTGTTTGAAGACTCAAGTTTTCATGGTTTAAGTGTTATAAGCCCATTTGTTCCTTCTCGGTTTATCATGGATTATAAGAAATTAAAGGACAAGTAGTTGATGTTTTCATGAAACACATGAGTTAGATGGAGTTTGGGAGAGTCAATAGATGTTTGTCAAGCACCCACGGTGTTTCCAGACTGAAGAAATCTTCGGTAAAGAGTTGTAAGCCCGTTTGATCCTTCTCGGTTTATCGTGGAATATAAGAACTTCTAGGACAAGTTGTTGATGTTTTCCTGAAACACATGAGTTAGATGGTGTTTGGGAGAGTCAATAGATGTTTGTCAAGCTTCCACGTTGTTTGAAGACTCAAGTTTTCGAGGATTAAGAGTTATAAGCCCATTTGTTCCTTCTCAGTTTATCATGGATTATAAGAACTTCAAAGACTACTAGTTGATGTTTTCATGAAACACATGAGCTAGATGGTGCTTGGGAGAGTGAAAAGATGTTTGTCAAGCTTCCACGGTGTTTGAAGACTCAAGTTTCAAGGTTTAAGATTTATAAGCCCATTTATTCCTTCTCGGTTTATCATGGAATATAAGAACTTAAAGGACAAGTAGTTTATGTTTTCATGAAACACATGAGTTAGATGGAGTTTGGGAGAGTCAATAGATGTTTGTCAAGCACCCACGGTGTTTTAAGACTGAAGAAATCTTTGTTAAAGAGTTGTAAGCCCATTTGATCCTTCTCGGTTTATCATGGAATATACGAACTTCTAGGCCATGTAGTTGATGTTGTCATGAAACACATGAGTTAGATGGTGTTTGGGAGAGTCAATAGATGTTTGTCAAGCTTCCACGGTGTTTGAAGACTCAAGTTTTCATGGTTTAAGAGTTATAAGCCCATTTGTTCCTTCTCGGTTTATCATGGATTATAAGAACTTCTAGGACAAGTAGTTGATGTTTTCGAGAAACACATGAGATAGATGGGGTTTGGGAGAGTCAATGGATGTTTGTCAAGCACCCACGGTGTTTGAAGGCTGAAGAAATCTTGGTTTAAGACTTGTAAGCCCATTTGTTCCTTCTCGGTTTATCGTGGCATATAAGAACTTCTAGGCCAAGTACTTGATGTTTTCATGAAACACATGAGTTAGATGGAGTTTGGGAGAGTGAAAAGATGTTTGTCAAGCTTCCACGGTGTTTGAAGACTCAAGTTTCAAGGTTTAAGAATTATAAGCCCATTTATTCCTTCTCGGTTTATCATGGAATATAAGAACTTAAAGGACAAGTAGTTTATGTTTTCATGAAACACATGAGTTAGATGGAGTTTGGGAGAGTCAATAGATGTTTGTCAAGCACCCACGGTGTTTTAAGACAGAAGAAATCTTTGTTAGAGAGTTGTAAGCCCATTTGATCCTTCACGGTTTATCATGGAATATACGAACTTCTAGGACAAGTTGTTGATGTTTTCCTGAAACACATGAGTTAGATGGTGTTTGGGAGAGTCAGTAGATGTTTGTCAAGCTTCCACGTTGTTTGAAGACTCAAGTTTTCGAGGATTAAGAGTTATAAGCCCATTTGTTCCTTCTCAGTTTATCATGGATTATAAGAACTTCAAAGACTACTAGTTGATGTTTTCATGAAACACATGAGCTAGATGGTGCTTGGGAGAGTGAAAAGATGTTTGTCAAGCTTCCACGGTGTTTGAAGACTCAAGTTTCAAGGTTTAAGATTTATAAGCCCATTTATTCCTTCTCGGTTTATCATGGAATATAAGAACTTAAAGGACAAGTAGTTTATGTTTTCATGAAACACATGAGTTAGATGGAGTTTGGGAGAGTCAATAGATGTTTGTCAAGCACCCACGGTGTTTTAAGACTGAAGAAATCTTTGTTAAAGAGTTGTAAGCCCATTTGATCCTTCTCGGTTTATCATGGAATATACGAACTTCTAGGCCATGTAGTTGATGTTGTCATGAAACACATGAGTTAGATGGTGTTTGGGAGAGTCAATCGATGTTTGTCAAGCTTCCACGGTGTTTGAAGACTCAAGTTTTCATGGTTTAAGAGTTATAAGCCCATTTGTTCCTTCTCGGTTTATCATGGATTATAAGAACTTCTAGGACAAGTAGTTGATGTTTTCGAGAAACACATGAGATAGATGGGGTTTGGGAGAGTCAATGGATGTTTGTCAAGCACCCACGGTGTTTGAAGGCTGAAGAAATCTTGGTTTAAGACTTGTAAGCCCATTTGTTCCTTCTCGGTTTATCGTGGCATATAAGAACTTCTAGGCCAAGTACTTGATGTTTTCATGAAACACATGAGTTAGATGGAGTTTGGGAGAGTGAATAGATGTTTGTCAAGCTTCCACGGTGTTTGAAGACTCAAGTTTCAAGGTTTAAGAATTATAAGCCCATTTATTCCTTCTCGGTTTATCATGGAATATAAGAACTTAAAGGACAAGTAGTTGATGTTTTCATGAAACACATGAGTTAGATGGTGTTTGGGAGAGTCAATAGATGTTTGTCAAGCTTCCACGATGTTTTAAGACTGAAGAAATCTTTGTTTAAGAGTTGTAAGCCCATTTGATCCTTCGCGGTTTATAATGGAATATAATAACATCTAGGACGAGTTGTTTATTTTTTCATGAAACACAATAGTTCGAGTGTGTTTGTGATAGTCAATAGATTTTTGTCAAGCTTCCACGTTGTTTGAAGACTCAAGTTTTCGAGGATTAAGAGTTATAAGCCCATTTGTTCCTTCTCGGTTTATCATGGATTATAAGAACTTCAAAGACTACTAGTTGATGTTTTCATGAAACACATGAGATAGATGGTGTTTGGGAGAGTGAAAAGATGTTTGTCAAGCTTCCACGGTGTTTGAAGACTCAAGTTTCTTGGTTTAAGAGTTATAAGCCCATTTGTTCCTTCTCGGTTTATCATGGAATATAAGAACTTAAGGGACTAGTAGTTGATGTTTTCATGAAACACATGAGTTAGATGGTGTTTGGGAGAGTCAAAAGATGTTTGTCAAGCGTCCACTGTGTTTTAAGACTCAAGAAATCTTTGTTAAAGAGTTGTAAGCCCATTTGATCCTTCTCGGTTTATCATGGAATATAAGAACTTCTAGGCCAAGTAGTTGATGTTGTCATGAAACACATGAGTTAGATGGTGTTTGGGAGAGTCAATAGATGTTTGTCAAGCTTCCACGGTGTTTGAAGACTCAAGTTTTCATGGTTTAAGAGTTATAAGCCCATTTGTTCCTTCTCGGTTTATCATGGATTATAAGAACTTCTAGGACAAGTAGTTGATGTTTTCATGAAACACATGAGTTAGATGGGGTTTGGGAGAGTCAATAGATGTTTGTCAAGCACCCACGGTGTTTGAAGAATTAAGAAATCTAGGTTTAAGACTTATAAGCCCATTTGTTCCTTCTCGGTTTATCATGGATTATAAGAACTTCTAGGCCAAGTAGTTGATGTTTTCATGAAACACATGAGTTAGATGGAGTTTGGGAGAGTGAAAAGATGTTTGTCAAGCTTCCACGGTGTTTGAAGACTCAAGTTTCAAGGTTTAAGAATTATAAGCCCATTTATTCCTTCTCGGTTTATCATGGAATATAAGAACTTAAAGGACAAGTAGTTGATGTTTTCATGAAACACATGAGTTAGATGGTGTTTGGGAGAGTCAATAGATGTTTGTCAAGCACCCACGGTGTTTTAAGACTCAAGAAATCTTTGTTAAGAGTTATAAGCCCGTTTGATCCTTCTCGGTTTATCATGGAATATAAGAACTTAAAGGACAAGTAGTTGATGTTTTCATGAAACACATGAGTTAGATGGTGTTTGGGAGAGTCAATAGATGTTTGTCAAGCTTCCACGATGTTTGAAGACTCAAGTTTTCGAGGTTTAAGAGTTATAAGCCCATTTGTTCCTTCTCGGTTTATCATGGATTATAAGAACTTCAAAGACTACTAGTTGATGTTTTCATGAAACACATGAGCTAGATGGTGTTTTGGAGAGTGAAAAGATGTTTGTCAAGCTTCCACGGTGTTTGAAGACTGAAGAAATCTTTGTTAAAGAGTTGTAAGCCCATTTGATCCTTCTCGGTTTATCATGGAATATACGAACTTCTAGGCCAAGTAGTTGATGTTGTCATGAAACACATGAGTTAGATGGTGTTTGGGAGAGTCAATAGATGTTTGTCAAGCTTCCACGGTGTTTGAAGACTCAAGTTTTCATGGTTTAAGAGTTATAAGCCCATTTGTTCCTTCTCGGTTTATCATGGATTATAAGAACTTCTAGGACAAGTAGTTGATGTTTTCGTGAAACACATGAGATAGATGGGGTTTGGGAGAGTCAATAGATGTTTGTCAAGCACCCACGATGTTTGAAGACTGAAGAAATCTTGGTTTAAGACTTGTAAGCCCATTTGTT
This sequence comes from Styphnolobium japonicum, assembly GCA_023212625.1. Lineage (NCBI taxonomy): Eukaryota > Viridiplantae > Streptophyta > Magnoliopsida > Fabales > Fabaceae > Styphnolobium > Styphnolobium japonicum. Next base: position 237,087 of record JALBWW010000086.1, read on the forward strand.
CCTTCTCTGTTTATCGTGGCATATAAGAACTTCTAGGCCAAGTAGTTGATGTTTTCATGAAACACATGAGTTAGATGGAGTTTGGGAGAGTGAAAAGATGTTTGTCAAGCTTCCACGGTGTTTGAAGACTCAAGTTTCAAGGTTTAAGAATTATAAGCCCATTTATTCCTTCTCGGTTTATCATGGAATATAAGAACTTAAAGGACAAGTAGTTGATGTTTTCATGAAACACATGAGTTAGATGGTGTTTGGGAGAGTCAATAGATGTTTGTCAAGCACCCACGGTGTTTTAAGACTGAAGAAATCTTCGTTAAAGAGTTGTAAGCCCGTTTGATCCTTCTCGGTTTATCATGGAATATAAGAACTTCTAGGACAAGTTGTTGATGTTTTCATGAAACACATGAGTTAGATGGTGTTTGGGAGAGTCAATAGATGTTTGTCAAGCTTCCACGGTGTTTGAAGACTCAAGTTTTCGAGGTTTAAGAGTTATAAGCCCATTTGTTCCTTCTCGGTTTATCATGGATTATAAGAACTTCAAAGACTACTAGTTGATGTTTTCATGAAACACATGAGCTAGATGGTGCTTGGGAGAGTGAAAAGATGTTTGTCAAGCTTCCACGGTGTTTGAAGACTCAAGTTTCAAGGTTTAAGATTTATAAGCCCATTTATTCCTTCTCGGTTTATCATGGAATATAAGAACTTAAAGGACAAGTAGTTTGATGTTTTCATGAAACACATGAGTTAGATGGAGTTTGGGAGAGTCAATAGATGTTTGTCAAGCTTCCACGGTGTTTTAAGACTCAAGAAATCTTTGTTAAAGAGTTGTAAGCCCATTTGATCCTTCTCGGTTTATCATGGAATATAAGAACTTCTAGGCCAAGTAGTTGATGTTGTCATGAAACACATGAGTTAGATGGTGTTTGGGAGAGTCAATAGATGTTTGTCAAGCTTCCACGGTGTTTGAAGACTCAAGTTTTCATGGTTTAAGAGTTATAAGCCCATTTGTTCCTTCTCGGTTTATCATGGATTATAAGAACTTCTAGGACAAGTAGTTGATGTTTTCATGAAACACATGAGATAGATGGGGTTTGGGAGAGTCAATGGATGTTTGTCAAGCACCCACGGTGTTTGAAGGCTGAAGAAATCTTGGTTTAAGACTTGTAAGCCCATTTGTTCCTTCTCGGTTTATCGTGGCATATAAGAACTTCTAGGCCAAGTAGTTGATGTTTTCATGAAACACATGAGTTAGATGGAGTTTGGGAGAGTCAATAGATGTTTGTCAAGCTTCCACGGTGTTTGAAGACTCAAGTTTTCAAGGTTTAAGAGTTATAAGCCCATTTGTTCCTTCTCGGTTTATCATGGAATATAAGAACTTAAAGGACAAGTAGTTGATGTTTTCATGAAACACATGAGTTAGATGGAGTTTGGGAGAGTCAATAGATGTTTGTCAAGCACCCACGGTGTTTTAAGACAGAAGAAATCTTTGTTAAAGAGTTGTAAGCCCATTTGATCCTTCTCAGTTTATCATGGAATATAAGAACTTCTAGGACAAGTAGTTGATGTTTTCATGAAACACATGAGTTAGATGGTGTTTGGGAGAGTCAATAGATGTTTGTCAAGCTTCCACGTTGTTTGAAGACTCAAGTTTTCGAGGATTAAGAGTTATAAGCACATTTGTCCTTCTCAGTTTATAATGGATTATAAGAACTTCAAATACTACTAGTTGATGTTTTCATGAAACACATGAGCTAGATGGTGTTTGGGAGAGTGAAAAGATGTTTGTCAAGCTTCCACGGTGTTTGAAGACTCAAGAAATCTTTGTTAAAGAGTTGTAAGCCCATTTGATCCTTCTCGGTTTATCATGGAATATAAGAACTTCTAGGCCAAGTAGTTGATGTTGTCATGAAACACATGAGTTAGATGGTGTTTGGGAGAGTCAATAGATGTTTGTCAAGCTTCCACGGTGTTTGAAGACTCAAGTTTTCATGGTTTAAGAGTTATAAGCCCATTTGTTCCTTCTCGGTTTATCATGGATTATAAGAACTACTAGGACAAGTAGTTGATGTTTTTGAGAAACACATGAGATAGATGGGGTTTGGGAGAGTCAATGGATGTTTGTCAAGCACCCACGGTGTTTGAAGACAGAAGAAATCTTGGTTTAAGACTTGTAAGCCCATTTGTTCCTTCTCGGTTTATCGTGGAATATAAGAACTTCTAGGCCAAGTAGTTGATGTTTTCATGAAACACATGAGTTAGATGGAGTTTGGGAGAGTCAATAGATGTTTGTCAAGCTTCCACGGTGTTTGAAGACTCAAGTTTTCATGGTTTAAGAGTTATAAGCCCATTTGTTCCTTCTCGGTTTATCATGGATTATAAGAACTTAAAGGACAAGTAGTTGATGTTTTCATGAAACACATGAGTTAGATGGAGTTTGGGAGAGTCAATAGATGTTTGTCAAGCTGCCACGTTGTTTTAAGACTCAAGAAATCTATGTTACAGAGTTATAAGCCCATTTGTTCCTTCTCGGTTTATCATGGATTATAAGAACATATAGGACAAGTTGTTGATGTTTTCATGAAACACATGAGTTAGATGGTGTTTGGGAGAGTCAATAGATGTTTGTCAAGCTTCCACGTTGTTTGAAGACTCAAGTTTTCGAGGATTAAGAGTTATAAGCCCATTTGTTCCTTCTCGGTTTATCATGGATTATAAGAACTTCAAAGACTACTAGTTGATGTTTTCATGAAACACATGAGCTAGATGGTGTTAGCGACAGTAAAAAGATGTTTGTCAAGATTCCACGGTGTTTGAAGACTCAAGATTTGTTTAAGAGTTATAAGCCCATTTGTTCCTTCTCGGTTTATCATGGAATATAAGAACTTTAAGTCCAAGTAGTTGATGTTTTCATGAAACACATGAGTTAGATGGTGTTTGGGAGAGTCAATAGATGTTTGTCAAGCTTCCACGGTGTTTGAAGTCTGAAGAAATCTTTGTTTAAGAGTTGTAAGCCCATTTGTTCCTTCTCGGTTTATCATGGATTATAAGAACTTCTAGGCCAAGTAGTTGATGTTGTCATGAAACACATGAGTTAGATGGTGTTTGGGAGAGTCAATAGATGTTTGTCAAGCTTCCACGGTGTTTGAAGACTCAAGTTTTCTTGGTTTAAGAGTTATAAGCCCATTTGTTCCTTCTCGGTTTATCATGGATTATAAGAACTTCTAGGACAAGTAGTTGATGTTTTCATGAAACACATGAGTTAGATGGAGTTTGGGAGAGTCAATAGATGTTTGTCAAGCACCCACGGTGTTTGAAGACTGAAGAAATCTTGGTTTAAGACTTGTAAGCCCATTTGTTCCTTCTCGGTTTATCATGGATTATAAGAACTTCTAGGCCAAGTAGTTGATGTTTTCATGAAACACATGAGTTAGATGGAGTTTGGGAGAGTCAATAGATGTTTGTCAAGCTTCCACGGTGTTTGAAGACTCAAGTATTCAAGGTTTAAGAGTTGTAAGCCCGTTTGATCCTTCTCGGTTTATCATGGAATATAAGAACTTCTAGGCCAAGTAGTTGATGTTGTCATGAAACACATGAGCTAGATGGTGTTTGGGAGAGTCAATAGTTGTTTGTCAAGCTTCCACGATGTTTGAAGACTCAAGTTTTCGAGGTTTAAGAGTTATAAGCCCATTTGTTCCTTCTCGGTTTATCATGGATTATAAGAACTTCAAAGACTACTAGTTGATGTTTTCATGAAACACATGAGCTAGATGGTGCTTGGGAGAGTGAAAAGATGTTTGTCAAGCTTCCACGGTGTTTGAAGACTCAAGTTTCAAGGTTTAAGATTTATAAGCCCATTTATTCCTTCTCGGTTTATCATGGAATATAAGAACTTAAAGGACAAGTAGTTTATGTTTTCATGAAACACATGAGTTAGATGGAGTTTGGGAGAGTCAATAGATGTTTGTCAAGCACCCACGGTGTTTTAAGACTGAAGAAATCTTTGTTAAAGAGTTGTAAGCCCATTTGATCCTTCTCGGTTTATCATGGAATATACGAACTTCTAGGCCAAGTAGTTGATGTTGTCATGAAACACATGAGTTAGATGGTGTTTGGGAGAGTCAATAGATGTTTGTCAAGCTTCCACGGTGTTTGAAGACTCAAGTTTTCATGGTTTAAGAGTTATAAGCCCATTTGTTCCTTCTCGGTTTATCATGGATTATAAGAACTTCTAGGACAAGTAGTTGATGTTTTCATGAAACACATGAGATAGATGGGGTTTGGGAGAGTCAATGGATGTTTGTCAAGCACCCACGGTGTTTGAAGGCTGAAGAAATCTTGGTTTAAGACTTGTAAGCCCATTTGTTCCTTCTCGGTTTATCGTGGCATATAAGAACTTCTAGGCCAAGTACTTGATGTTTTCATGAAACACATGAGTTAGATGGAGTTTGGGAGAGTGAAAAGATGTTTGTCAAGCTTCCACGGTGTTTGAAGACTCAAGTTTCAAGGTTTAAGAATTATAAGCCCATTTATTCCTTCTCGGTTTATCATGGAATATAAGAACTTAAAGGACAAGTAGTTGATGTTTTCATGAAACACATGAGTTAGATGGAGTTTGGGAGAGTCAATAGATGTTTGTCAAGCACCCACGGTGTTTTAAGACAAGAAATCTTTGTTAGAGAGTTGTAAGCCCATTTGATCCTTCACGGTTTATCATGGAATATACGAACTTCTAGGACAAGTTGTTGATGTTTTCCTGAAACACATGAGTTAGATGGTGTTTGGGAGAGTCAGTAGATGTTTGTCAAGCTTCCACGTTGTTTGAAGACTCAAGTTTTCGAGGATTAAGAGTTATAAGCCCATTTGTCCTTCTCGGTTTATCATGGATTATAAGAACTTCAAAGACTACTAGTTGATGTTTTCATGAAACACATGAGCTAGATGGTGTTTTGGAGAGTGAAAAGATGTTTGTCAAGCTTCCACGGTGTTTGAAGACTGAAGAAATCTTTGTTAAAAAGTTGTAAGCCCATTTGATCCTTCTCGGTTTATAAGGGAATATAAGAACTTCTAGGCCAAGTAGTTGATGTTGTCATGAAACACATGAGTTAGATGGTGTTTGGGAGAGTCAATAGATGTTTGTCAAGCTTCCACGGTGTTTGAAGACTCAAGTTTTCATGGTTTAAGAGTTATAAGCCCATTTGTTCCTTCTCGGTTTATCATGGATTATAAGAACTTCTAGGACAAGTAGTTGATGTTTTCGTGAAACACATGAGATAGATGGGGTTTGGGAGAGTCAATGGATGTTTGTCAGGCACCCACGGTGTTTGAAGACTGAAGAAATCTTGGTTTAAGACTTGTAAGCCCATTTGTTCCTTCTCGGTTTATCGTGGCATATAAGAACTTATAGGCCAAGTAGTTGATGTTTTCATGAAACACATGAGTTAGATGGAGTTTGGGAGAGTCAATAGATGTTTGTCGAGCTTCCACGGTGTTTGAAGACTCAAGTTTTCATGGTTTAAGTGTTATAAGCCCATTTGTTCCTTCTCGGTTTATCATGGATTATAAGAAATTAAAGGACAAGTAGTTGATGTTTTCATGAAACACATGAGTTAGATGGAGTTTGGGAGAGTCAATAGATGTTTGTCAAGCACCCACGGTGTTTTAAGACTGAAGAAATCTTCGTTAAAGAGTTGTAAGCCCGTTTGATCCTTCTCGGTTTATCATGGAATATAAGAACTTTTAGGCCAAGTAGTTGATGTTGTCATGAAACACATGAGCTAGATGGTGTTTTGGAGAGTCAACAGATATTTGTCAAGCTTCCACGGTGTTTGAAGACTCAAGTTTTGATGGTTTAAGAGTTATAAGCCCATTTGTTCCTTCTCGGTTTATCATGGATTATAAGAACTTAAAGGACAAGTAGTTGATGTTTTCATGAAACACATGAGTTAGATGGTGTTTGGGAGAGTCAATAGATGTTTGTCAAGCTTCCACGATGTTTGAAGACTCAAGTTTTCGAGGTTTAAGAGTTATAAGCCCATTTGTTCCTTCTCGGTTTATCATGGATTATAAGAACTTCAAAGACTACTAGTTGATGTTTTCATGAAACACATGAGCTAGATGGTGTTTTGGAGAGTGAAAAGATGTTTGTCAGGCTTCCACGGTGTTTGAAGACTGAAGAAATCTTTGTTAAAAAGTTGTAAGCCCATTTGATCCTTCTCGGTTTATCATGGAATACACGAACTTCTAGGCCAAGTAGTTGATGTTGTCATGAAACACATGAGTTAGATGGTGTTTGGGATAGTCAACAGATGTTTGTCAAGCTTCCACGGTGTTTGAAGACTCAAGTTTTGATGGTTTAAGAGTTATAAGCCCATTTGTTCCTTCTCGGTTTATCATGGATTCTAAGAACTTCTAGGACAATTTGTTGATGTTTTCCTGAAACACATGAGTTAGGTGGTGTTTGGGAGAGTCAATAGATGTTTGTCAAGCTTCCACGATGTTTGAAGACTCAAGTTTTCGAGGTTTAAGAGTTATAAGCCCATTTGTTCCTTCTCGGTTTATCATGGATTATAAGAACTTCAAAGACTACTAGTTGATGTTTTCATGAAACACATGAGTTAGATGGTGTTTGGGAGAGTGAAAAGATGTTTGTCAAGCTTCCACGGTGTTTGAAGACTCAAGTTTCAAGGTTTAAGAATTATAAGCCCATTTATTCCTTCTCGGTTTATCATGGAATATAAGAACTTAAAGGACAAGTAGTTGATGTTGTCATGAAACACATGAGTTAGATGGTGTTTGGGATAGTCAACAGATGTTTGTCAAGCTTCCACGGTGTTTGAAGACTCAAGTTTTGATGGTTTAAGAGTTATAAGCCCATTTGTTCCTTCTCGGTTTATCATGGATTCTAAGAACTTCTAGGACAAGTAGTTGATGTTTTCATGAAACACATGAGTTAGGTGGTGTTTGGGAGAGTCAATAGATGTTTGTCAAGCTTCCACGATGTTTGAAGACTCAAGTTTTCGAGGTTTAAGAGTTATAAGCCCATTTGTTCCTTCTCGGTTTATCATGGATTATAAGAACTTCAAAGACTACTAGTTGATGTTTTCATGAAACACATGAGTTAGATGGTGTTTGGGAGAGTGAAAAGATGTTTGTCAAGCTTCCACGGTGTTTGAAGACTCAAGTTTCAAGGTTTAAGAATTATAAGCCCATTTATTCCTTCTCGGTTTATCATGGAATATAAGAACTTAAAGGACAACTAGTTGATGTTTTCATGAAACACATGAGTTAGATGGTGTTTGGGAGAGTGAAAAGATGTTTGTCAAGCTTCCACGGTGTTTGAAGACTCAAGTTTCATGGTTTAAGAGTTATAAGCCCATTTGTTCCTTCTCGGTTTATCATGGATTATAAGAACTTCTAGGACAAGTAGTTGATGTTTTCGTGAAACACATGAGAAAGATGGGGTTTGGGAGAGTCAATAGATGTTTGTCAAGCACCCACAGTGTTTGAAGACTGAAGAAATCTTGGTTTAAAACTTGTAAGCCCATTTGTTCCTTCTCGTTTTATCGTGGCATATATGAACTTCTAGGCCAAGTAGTTGATGTTTTCATGAAACACATGAGTTAGATGGTGTTTGGGAGAGTCAATAGATGTTTGTCAAGCTTCCACGGTGTTTGAAGACTCAAGTTTTCACGGTTTAAGAGTTATAAGCCCATTTGTTCCTTCTCGGTTTATCATGGATTATAAGAACTTAAAGGACAAGTAGTTGATGTTTTTATGAAACACATGAGTTAGTTGGAGTTTGGGAGTGTCAATAGATGTTTGTCAAGCACCCACGGTGTTTTAAGACTGAAGAAATCTTCATTAAAGAGTTGTAGGCCCATTTGATCCTTCTCGGTTTATCATGGAATATAAGAACTTCTAGGCCAAGTAGTTGATGTTGTCATGAAACACATGAGTTAGTTGGAGTTTGGGAGAGTCAATAGATGTTTGTCAAGCACCCACGGTGTTTTAAGACTGAAAAAATCTTCGTTTAAGAGTTGTAAGCCCATTTGATCCTTCTCGGTTTATCATGGAATATAAGAACTTCTAGGCAAAGTAGTTGATGTTGTCATGAAACACATGAGTTACATGTTGTTTGGGAGAGTCAATAGATGTTTGTCAAGCTTCCACGGTGTTTGAAGACTCAAGTTTTCATGGTTTAAGAGTTGTAAGCCCATTTGATCCTTCTCGGTTTATCATGGAATATAAGAACTTCTAGGCCAAGTAGTTGATGTTGTCATTAAACACATGAGCTAGATGGTGTATGGGAGAGTCAACAGATGTTTGTCAAGCTTCCATTCTGTTTGAAGACTCAAGTTTTGATGGTTTAAGAGTTATAAGCCCATTTGTTCCTTCTCGGTTTATCATGGATTATAAGAACTTCTAGGCCAAGTAGTTGATGTTGTCATCAAACACATGAGCTAGATGGTGTTTGGGAGAGTCAACAGATGTTTGTCATGCTTCCACGGTGTTTGAAGACTCAAGTTTTGATGGTTTAGGAGTTATAAGCCCATTTGTTCCTTCTCGATTTATCATGGATTATAAGAACTTCTAGGACAAGTAGTTGATGTTTTCATGAAACACATGAGATAGATGGGGTTTGGGAGAGTCAATAGATGTTTCTCAAGCACCCACGGTGTTTGAAGACCAAAGAAATCTTGGTTTAAGACTTGTAATCCATTTGTTCCTTCTGGGTTTATCGTGGCATATAAGAACTTCTAGGCCAAGTAGTTGATGTTTTCATGAAACACATGAGTTAGATGATGTTTGGGAGAGCCAATAGATGTTTGCCAAGCTACCACGGTGTTTCAAAACTCAAGTTTTCATGGTTTAAGAGTTATAAGACCATTTGTTCCTTCTCGGTTTATCATGGATTATAAGAACTTAAAGGACAAGTAGTTGATGTTTTCATGAAACACATGCGTTAGATGGAGTTTGGGAGAGTCAATAGGTGTTTGTCAAGCACCCACGGTGTTTTAAGACTTAAGAAATCTTCGTTAAAGAGTTGTAAGCCCGTTTGATCCTTCTCGGTTTATCATGGAATATATGAACTTCTAGGCCAAGTAGTTGATGTTGTCATGAAACACATGAGCTAGATGGTGATTGGGAAAGTCAATAGATGTTTGTCAAGCTTCCACGGTGTTTTAAGACTGAAGAAATCTTTGTTAAAGAGTTGTAAGCCCATTTGTTCCTTCTCGTTTTATAATGGATTATAAGAACTTCTAGGCCAAGTAGTTGATGTTGTCATGAAACACATGAGCTAGATGGTGATTGGGAGAGTCAATAGATGTTTGTCAAGCTTCCACGGTGTTTTAAGACTGAAGAAATCTTTGTTAAAGAGTTGTAAGCCCATTTGTTCCTTCTCGTTTTATAATGGATTATAAGAACTTCTAGGCCAAGTAGTTGATGTTGTCATGAAACACATGAGCTAGATGGTGATTGGGAGAGTCAACGAGATGTTTGTCAAGCTTCCACCGTGTTTTAAGACTTAAGAAATAATTGTTAAAGAGTTGTAAGCCCATTTGTTCCTTCTCGTTTTATAATGGATTATAAGAACTTCTAGGCCAAGTAGTTGATGTTGTCATGAAACACATGAGCTAGATGGTGATTGGGAGAGTCAATAGATGTTTGTCAAGCTTCCACGGTGTTTTAAGACTGAAGAAATCTTTGTTAAAGAGTTGTAAGCCCATTTGTTCCTTCTCGTTTTATAATGGATTATAAGAACTTCTAGGCCAAGTAGTTGATGTTGTCATGAAACACATGAGCTAGATGGTGATTGGGAGAGTCAACAGATGTTTGTCAAGCTTCCACGGTGTTTTAAGACTGAAGAAATCTTTGTTAAAGAGTTGTAAGCCCATTTGTTCCTTCTCGTTTTATAATGGATTATAAGAACTTCTAGGCCAAGTAGTTGATGTTGTCATGAAACACATGAGCGAGATGGTGATTGGGAGAGTCAATAGATGTTTGTCAAGCTTCCACGGTGTTTTAAGACTGAAGAAATCTTTGTTAAAGAGTTGTAAGCCCATTTGTTCCTTCTCGTTTTATCATGGATTATAAGAACTTCTAGGCCAAGTAGTTGATGTTGTCATGAAACACATGAGCTAGATGGTGATTGGGAGAGTCAATAGATGTTTGTCAAGCTTCCACGGTGTTTTAAGACTGAAGAAATCTTTGTTAAAGAGTTGTAAGCCCCTTTGTTCCTTCTCGTTGTATCATGGATTATAAGAACTTCTAGGCCAAGTAGTTGATGTTGTCATGAAACACATGAGCTAGATGGTGATTGGGAGAGTCAACAGATGTTTGTCAAGCTTCCACGTTGTTTGAAGACTCAAGTTTTCGAGGATTAAGAGTTATAAGCCCATTTGTTCCTTCTCAGTTTATCATGGATTATAATAACTTCAAAGACTACTAGTTGATGTTTTCATGAAACACATGAGCTAGATGGTGTTTGGGAGAGTGAAAAGATGTTTGTCAAGCTTCCACGATGTTTGAAGATTCAAGAAATCTTTGTTAAAGAGTTGTAAGCCCATTTGATCCTTCTCGGTTTATCATGGAATATAAGAACTTCTAGGCCAAGTAGTTGATGTTGTCACGAAACACATGAGTTAGATGGTGTTTGGGAGAGTCAATAGATGTTTGTCAAGCTTCCACGGTGTTTGAAGACTCAAGTTTTCATGGTTTAAGAGTTATAAGCCCATTTGTTCCTTCTCGGTTTATCATGGATTATAAGAACTTCTAGGACAAGTAGTTGATGTTTTCGTGAAACACATTAGATAGATGGGGTTTGGGAGAGTCAATAGATGTTTGTCAAGCTTCCACGGTGTTTGAAGACTCAAGAAATCTTGGTTTAAGACTTGTAAGCCCATTTGTTCCTTCTCGGTTTATCGTGGCATATAAGAACTTCTAGGCCATGTAGTTGATGTTTTCATGAAACACATGAGTTAGATGGAGTTTGGGAGAGTCAATAGATGTTTGTCGAGCTTCCACGGTGTTTGAAGACTCATGTTTTGATGGTTTAGGAGTTATAAGCCCATTTGTTCCTTCTCGATTTATCATGGATTATAAGAACTTCTAGGACAAGTAGTTGATGTTTTCATGAAACACATGAGATAGATGGGGTTTGGGAGAGTCAATAGATGTTTCTCAAGCACCCACGGTGTTTGAAGACCAAAGAAATCTTGGTTTAAGACTTGTAATCCATTTGTTCCTTCTGGGTTTATCGTGGCATATAAGAACTTCTAGGCCAAGTAGTTGATGTTTTCATGAAACACATGAGTTAGATGATGTTTGGGAGAGCCAATAGATGTTTGCCAAGCTACCACGGTGTTTCAAAACTCAAGTTTTCATGGTTTAAGAGTTATAAGACCATTTGTTCCTTCTCGGTTTATCATGGATTATAAGAACTTAAAGGACAAGTAGTTGATGTTTTCATGAAACACATGCGTTAGATGGAGTTTGGGAGAGTCAATAGGTGTTTGTCAAGCACCCACGGTGTTTTAAGACTCAAGAAATCTTCGTTAAAGAGTTGTAAGCCCGTTTGATCCTTCTCGGTTTATCATGGAATATATGAACTTCTAGGCCAAGTAGTTGATGTTGTCATGAAACACATGAGCTAGATGGTGATTGGGAAAGTCAATAGATGTTTGTCAAGCTTCCACGGTGTTTTAAGACTGAAGAAATCTTTGTTAAAGAGTTGTAAGCCCATTTGTTCCTTCTCGTTTTATAATGGATTATAAGAACTTCTAGGCCAAGTAGTTGATGTTGTCATGAAACACATGAGCTAGATGGTGATTGGGAGAGTCAATAGATGTTTGTCAAGCTTCCACGGTGTTTTAAGACTGAAGAAATCTTTGTTAAAGAGTTGTAAGCCCATTTGTTCCTTCTCGTTTTATAATGGATTATAAGAACTTCTAGGCCAAGTAGTTGATGTTGTCATGAAACACATGAGCTAGATGGTGATTGGGAGAGTCAATAGATGTTTGTCAAGCTTCCACGGTGTTTTAAGACTGAAGAAATCTTTGTTAAAGAGTTGTAAGCCCATTTGTTCCTTCTCGTTTTATAATGGATTATAAGAACTTCTAGGCCAAGTAGTTGATGTTGTCATGAAACACATGAGCTAGATGGTGATTGGGAGAGTCAATAGATGTTTGTCAAGCTTCCACGGTGTTTTAAGACTGAAGAAATCTTTGTTAAAGAGTTGTAAGCCCATTTGTTCCTTCTCGTTTTATAATGGATTATAAGAACTTCTAGGCCAAGTAGTTGATGTTGTCATGAAACACATGAGCTAGATGGTGATTGGGAGAGTCAATAGATGTTTGTCAAGCTTCCACGGTGTTTTAAGACTGAAGAAATCTTTGTTAAAGAGTTGTAAGCCCATTTGTTCCTTCTCGTTTTATAATGGATTATAAGAACTTCTAGGCCAAGTAGTTGATGTTGTCATGAAACACATGAGCTAGATGGTGATTGGGAGAGTCAATAGATGTTTGTCAAGCTTCCACGGTGTTTTAAGATCAAGAAATCTTTGTTAAAGAGTTGTAAGCCCATTTGTTCCTTCTCGTTTTATAATGGATTATAAGAACTTCTAGGCCAAGTAGTTGATGTTGTCATGAAACACATGAGCTAGATGGTGATTGGGAGAGTCAATAGATGTTTGTCAAGCTTCCACGGTGTTTTAAGACTGAAGAAATCTTTGTTAAAGAGTTGTAAGCCCATTTGTTCCTTCTCGTTTTATAATGGATTATAAGAACTTCTAGGCCAAGTAGTTGATGTTGTCATGAAACACATGAGCTAGATGGTGATTGGGAGAGTCAACAGATGTTTGTCAAGCTTCCACGTTGTTTGAAGACTCAAGTTTTCGAGGATTAAGAGTTATAAGCCCATTTGTTCCTTCTCAGTTTATCGTGGATTATAAGAACTTCAAAGACTACTAGTTGATGTTTTCATGAAACACATGAGCTAGATGGTGTTTTGGAGAGTGAAAAGATGTTTGTCAAGCTTCCACGATGTTTGAAGACTGAAGAAATCTTTGTTAAAGAGTTGTAAGCCCATTTGATCCTTCTCGGTTTATCATGGAATATACGAACTTCTAGGCCAAGTAGTTGATGTTGTCACGAAACACATGAGTTAGATGGTGTTTGGGAGAGTCAATAGATGTTTGTCAAGCTTCCACGGTGTTTGAAGACTCAAGTTTTCATGGTTTAAGAGTTATAAGCCCATTTGTTCCTTCTCGGTTTATCATGGATTATAAGAACTTCTAGGACAAGTAGTTGATGTTTTCGTGAAACACATTAGATAGATGGGGTTTGGGAGAGTCAATGGATGTTTGTCAAGCACCCACGGTGTTTGAAGACTGATGAAATCTTGGTTTAAGACTTGTAAGCCCATTTGTTCCTTCTCGGTTTATCGTGGCATATAAGAACTTCTAGGCCATGTAGTTGATGTTTTCATGAAACACATGAGTTAGATGGAGTTTGGGAGAGTCAATAGATGTTTGTCGAGCTTCCACGGTGTTTGAAGACTCAAGTTTTGATGGTTTAAGAGTTATAAGCCCATTTGTTCCTTCTCGATTTATCATGGATTATAAGAAATTAAAGGACAAGAAGTTGATGTTTTCATGAAACACATGAGTTAGATGGAGTTTGGGAGAGTCAATAGATGTTTGTCAAGCACCCACGGTGTTTTAAGATCAAGAAATCTTCGTTAAAGAGTTGTAAGCCCGTTTGATCCTTCTCGGTTTATCATGGAATATAAGAACTTCTAGGCCAAGTAGTTGATGTTGTCATGAAACACATGAGCTAGATGGTGTTTGGGAGAGTCAACAGATGTTTGTCAAGCTTCCACGGTGTTTGAAGACTCAAGTTTTGATGGTTTAAGAGTTATAAGCCCATTTCTTCCTTCTCGGTGTATCATGGATTATAAGAACTGCTAGGACAATTTGTTGATGTTTTCCTGAAACACATGAGTTAGATGGTGTTTGGGAGAGTCAATAGTTGTTTGTCAAGCTTCCACGATGTTTGAAGACTCAAGTTTTCGAGGTTTAAGAGTTATAAGCCCATTTGTTCCTTCTCGGTTTATCATGGATTATAAGAACTTCAAAGACTACTAGTTGATGTTTTCATGAAACACATGAGTTAGATGGTGTTTGGGAGAGTGAAAAGATGTTTGTCAAGCTTCCACGGTGTTTGAAGATTCAAGTTTCATGGTTTAAGAATTATAAGCCCATTTATTCCTTCTCGGTTTATCATGGAATATAAGAACTTAAAGCACAAGTAGTTTAGGTTTTCACGAAACACATGAGTTAGATGGAGTTTGGGAGAGTCAATAGATGTTTGTCAAGCACCCACGGTGTCTTAAGACTGAAAAAATCTTTGTTAAAGAGTTGTAAGCCCATTTGATCCTTCTCGATTTATCATGGAATATACGAACATCTAGGCCAAGTAGTTGATGTTGTCATGAAACACATGAGTTAGATGGAGTTTGGGAGAGTCAATAGATATTTGTCAAGCTTCCACGGTGCTTGAAGACTCAAGTTTTCATGGTTTAAGAGTTATAAGCCCATTTGTTCCTTCTCGGTTTATCATGGATTATAAGAACTTCTAGGCCAAGTAGTTGATGTTGTCATCAAACACATGAGCTAGATGGTGTTTGGGAGAGTCAATGGATGTTTGTCAAGCACCCACGGTGTTTGAAGACTGAAGTTTTCATGGTTTAATAGTTATAAGCCCATTTGTTCCTTCTCTATTTATCATGGATTATTAGAACTTCTAGGACAAGTAGTTGATGTTTTCATGAAACACATGAGATAGATGGTGTTTGGGAGAGTCAATAGATGGATGTCAAGCACCCACGGTGTTTGAAGACTGAAGAAATGATGGTTTAAGAGTTGTAAGCCCATTTGTTCCTTCTCGGTTTATCGTGGAATATAAGAACTTCTAGGCCAAGTAGTTGATGTTTTCATGAAACACATGAGTTAGATGGTGTTTGGGAGAGTCAATAGATGTTTGTCAAGCTACCACGGTGTTTGAAGACTCAAGTTTTCATGGTTTAAGAGTTATAAGCCCATTTGTTCCTTCTCGGTTTATCATGGATTATAAGAACTTATATGACAAGTAGTTGATGTTTTCATGAAACAAATGAGTTAGATGGAGTTTGGGAGAGTCAATAGATTTTTGTAAAGCACCCACGGTGTTTTAAGATAGAAGACATCTTTGTTTACGCGTTTTAATCCCATTTGATCATTCTAGTTTTATCATGGATTATAAGAACTTCTAGGCCAAGTAGTTGATGTTTTCATGATACACATGAGTTAGATGGTGATTGGGAGAGTCAATAGATGTTTGTCAAGCTTCCACGGTGTTTTAAGACTCAAGAAATCTTTGTTAAAGAGTTGTAAGCCCATTTGTTCCTTCTCGGTTTATCATGGATTATAAGAACTTCTAGGCCAAGTAGTTGATGTTGTCATGAAACACATGAGCTAGATGGTGATTGGGAGAGTCAAGAGATGTTTGTCAAGCTTCCACGGTGTTTTAAGACTCAAGAAATCTTTGTTAAAGAGTTGTAAGCCCATTTGTTCCTTCTCGGTTTATCATGGAATATAAGAACTTCTAGGCCAAGTAGTTGATGTTGTCATGAAACACATGAGCTAGATGGTGATTGGGAGAGTCAATAGATGTTTGTCAAGCTTCCACGGTGTTTTAAGACTGAAGAAATCTTTGTTAAAGAGTTGTAAGCCCATTTGTTCCTTCTCGTTTTATAATGGATTATAAGAACTTCTAGGCCAAGTAGTTGATGTTGTCATGAAACACATGAGCTAGATGGTGATTGGGAGAGTCAATAGATGTTTGTCAAGCTTCCACGGTGTTTTAAGACTGAAGAAATCTTTGTTAAAGAGTTGTAAGCCCATTTGTTCCTTCTCGTTTTATAATGGATTATAAGAACTTCTAGGCCAAGTAGTTGATGTTGTCATGAAACACATGAGCTAGATGGTGATTGGGAGAGTCAACAGATGTTTGTCAAGCTTCCACGGTGTTTTAAGACTGAAGAAATCTTTGTTAAAGAGTTGTAAGCCCATTTGTTCCTTCTCGTTTTATAATGGATTATAAGAACTTCTAGGCCAAGTAGTTGATGTTGTCATGAAACACATGAGCTAGATGGTGATTGGGAGAGTCAATAGATGTTTGTCAAGCTTCCACGGTGTTTTAAGACTGAAGAAATCTTTGTTAAAGAGTTGTAAGCCCATTTGTTCCTTCTCGTTTTATAATGGATTATAAGAACTTCTAGGCCAAGTAGTTGATGTTGTCATGAAACACATGAGCTAGATGGTGATTGGGAGAGTCAATAGATGTTTGTCAAGCTTCCACGGTGTTTTAAGACAGAAGAAATCTTTGTTAAAGAGTTGTAAGCCCATTTGTTCCTTCTCGTTTTATAATGGATTATAAGAACTTCTAGGCCAAGTAGTTGATGTTGTCATGAAACACATGAGCTAGATGGTGATTGGGAGAGTCAACAGATGTTTGTCAAGCTTCCACGTTGTTTGAAGACTCAAGTTTTCGAGGATTAAGAGTTATAAGCCCATTTGTTCCTTCTCAGTTTATCGTGGATTATAAGAACTTCAAAGACTACTAGTTGATGTTTTCATGAAACACATGAGCTAGATGGTGTTTTGGAGAGTGAAAAGATGTTTGTCAAGCTTCCACGATGTTTGAAGACTGAAGAAATCTTTGTTAAAGAGTTGTAAGCCCATTTGATCCTTCTCGGTTTATCATGGAATATACGAACTTCTAGGCCAAGTAGTTGATGTTGTCACGAAACACATGAGTTAGATGGTGTTTGGGAGAGTCAATAGATGTTTGTCAAGCTTCCACGGTGTTTGAAGACTCAAGTTTTCATGGTTTAAGAGTTATAAGCCCATTTGTTCCTTCTCGGTTTATCATGGATTATAAGAACTTCTAGGACAAGTAGTTGATGTTTTCGTGAAACACATTAGATAGATGGGGTTTGGGAGAGTCAATGGATGTTTGTCAAGCACCCACGGTGTTTGAAGGCGATGAAATCTTGGTTTAAGACTTGTAAGCCCATTTGTTCCTTCTCGGTTTATCGTGGCATATAAGAACTTCTAGGCCATGTAGTTGATGTTTTCATGAAACACATGAGTTAGATGGAGTTTGGGAGAGTCAATAGATGTTTGTCGAGCTTCCACGGTGTTTGAAGACTCAAGTTTTGATGGTTTAAGAGTTATAAGCCCATTTGTTCCTTCTCGATTTATCATGGATTATAAGAAATTAAAGGACAAGAAGTTGATGTTTTCATGAAACACATGAGTTAGATGGAGTTTGGGAGAGTCAATAGATGTTTGTCAAGCACCCACGGTGTTTTAAGACTGAAGAAATCTTCGTTAAAGAGTTGTAAGCCCGTTTGATCCTTCTCGGTTTATCATGGAATATAAGAACTTCTAGGCCAAGTAGTTGATGTTGTCATGAAACACATGAGCTAGATGGTGTTTGGGAGAGTCAACAGATGTTTGTCAAGCTTCCACGGTGTTTGAAGACTCAAGTTTTGATGGTTTAAGAGTTATAAGCCCATTTCTTCCTTCTCGGTGTATCATGGATTATAAGAACTGCTAGGACAATTTGTTGATGTTTGCCTGAAACACATGAGTTAGATGGTGTTTGGGAGAGTCAATAGTTGTTTGTCAAGCTTCCACGATGTTTGAAGACTCAAGTTTTCGAGGTTTAAGAGTTATAAGCCCATTTGTTCCTTCTCGGTTTATCATGGATTATAAGAACTTCAAAGACTACTAGTTGATGTTTTCATGAAACACATGAGTTAGATGGTGTTTGGGAGAGTGAAAAGATGTTTGTCAAGCTTCCACGGTGTTTGAAGATTCAAGTTTCATGGTTTAAGAATTATAAGCCCATTTATTCCTTCTCGGTTTATCATGGAATATAAGAACTTAAAGCACAAGTAGTTTAGGTTTTCATGAAACACATGAGTTAGATGGAGTTTGGGAGAGTCAATAGATGTTTGTCAAGCACCCACGGTGTCTTAAGACTGAAAAAATCTTTGTTAAAGAGTTGTAAGCCCATTTGATCCTTCTCGATTTATCATGGAATATACGAACATCTAGGCCAAGTAGTTGATGTTGTCATGAAACACATGAGTTAGATGGAGTTTGGGAGAGTCAATAGATATTTGTCAAGCTTCCACGGTGCTTGAAGACTCAAGTTTTCATGGTTTAAGAGTTATAAGCCCATTTGTTCCTTCTCGGTTTATCATGGATTATAAGAACTTCTAGGCCAAGTAGTTGATGTTGTCATCAAACACATGAGCTAGATGGTGTTTGGGAGAGTCAACAGATGTTTGTCATGCTTCCACGGTGTTTGAAGACTCATGTTTTGATGGTTTAGGAGTTATAAGCCCATTTGTTCCTTCTCGATTTATCATGGATTATAAGAACTTCTAGGACAAGTAGTTGATGTTTTCATGAAACACATGAGATAGATGGGGTTTGGGAGAGTCAATAGATGTTTCTCAAGCACCCACGGTGTTTGAAGACCAAAGAAATCTTGGTTTAAGACTTGTAATCCATTTGTTCCTTCTGGGTTTATCGTGGCATATAAGAACTTCTAGGCCAAGTAGTTGATGTTTTCATGAAACACATGAGTTAGATGATGTTTGGGAGAGCCAATAGATGTTTGCCAAGCTACCACGGTGTTTCAAAACTCAAGTTTTCATGGTTTAAGAGTTATAAGACCATTTGTTCCTTCTCGGTTTATCATGGATTATAAGAACTTAAAGGACAAGTAGTTGATGTTTTCATGAAACACATGCGTTAGATGGAGTTTGGGAGAGTCAATAGGTGTTTGTCAAGCACCCACGGTGTTTTAAGACTGAAGAAATCTTCGTTAAAGAGTTGTAAGCCCGTTTGATCCTTCTCGGTTTATCATGGAATATATGAACTTCTAGGCCAAGTAGTTGATGTTGTCATGAAACACATGAGCTAGATGGTGATTGGGAAAGTCAATAGATGTTTGTCAAGCTTCCACGGTGTTTTAAGACTGAAGAAATCTTTGTTAAAGAGTTGTAAGCCCATTTGTTCCTTCTCGTTTTATAATGGATTATAAGAACTTCTAGGCCAAGTAGTTGATGTTGTCATGAAACACATGAGCTAGATGGTGATTGGGAGAGTCAATAGATGTTTGTCAAGCTTCCACGGTGTTTTAAGACTGAAGAAATCTTTGTTAAAGAGTTGTAAGCCCATTTGTTCCTTCTCGTTTTATAATGGATTATAAGAACTTCTAGGCCAAGTAGTTGATGTTGTCATGAAACACATGAGCTAGATGGTGATTGGGAGAGTCAACAGATGTTTGTCAAGCTTCCACGGTGTTTTAAGACTGAAGAAATCTTTGTTAAAGAGTTGTAAGCCCATTTGTTCCTTCTTGTTTTATAATGGATTATAAGAACTTCTAGGCCAAGTAGTTGATGTTGTCATGAAACACATGAGCTAGATGGTGATTGGGAGAGTCAATAGATGTTTGTCAAGCTTCCACGGTGTTTTAAGACTGAAGAAATCTTTGTTAAAGAGTTGTAAGCCCATTTGTTCCTTCTCGTTTTATAATGGATTATAAGAACTTCTAGGCCAAGTAGTTGATGTTGTCATGAAACACATGAGCTAGATGGTGATTGGGAGAGTCAATAGATGTTTGTCAAGCTTCCACGGTGTTTTAAGACTGAAGAAATCTTTGTTAAAGAGTTGTAAGCCCATTTGTTCCTTCTCAGTTTATAATGGATTATAAGAACTTCTAGGCCAAGTAGTTGATGTTGTCATGAAACACATGAGCTAGATGGTGATTGGGAGAGTCAACGAGATGTTTGTCAAGCTTCCACGTTGTTTGAAGACTCAAGTTTTCGAGGATTAAGAGTTATAAGCCCATTTGTTCCTTCTCAGTTTATCGTGGATTATAAGAACTTCAAAGACTACTAGTTGATGTTTTCATGAAACACATGAGCTAGATGGTGTTTTGGAGAGTGAAAAGATGTTTGTCAAGCTTCCACGATGTTTGAAGACTCAAGAAATCTTTGTTAAAGAGTTGTAAGCCCATTTGATCCTTCTCGGTTTATCATGGAATATACGAACTTCTAGGCCAAGTAGTTGATGTTGTCACGAAACACATGAGTTAGATGGTGTTTGGGAGAGTCAATAGATGTTTGTCAAGCTTCCACGGTGTTTGAAGACTCAAGTTTTCATGGTTTAAGAGTTATAAGCCCATTTGTTCCTTCTCGGTTTATCATGGATTATAAGAACTTCTAGGACAAGTAGTTGATGTTTTCGTGAAACACATTAGATAGATGGGGTTTGGGAGAGTCAATGGATGTTTGTCAAGCACCCACGGTGTTTGAAGACTGATGAAATCTTGGTTTAAGACTTGTAAGCCCATTTGTTCCTTCTCGGTTTATCGTGGCATATAAGAACTTCTAGGCCATGTAGTTGATGTTTTCATGAAACACATGAGTTAGATGGAGTTTGGGAGAGTCAATAGATGTTTGTCGAGCTTCCACGGTGTTTGAAGACTCAAGTTTTGATGGTTTAAGAGTTATAAGCCCATTTGTTCCTTCTCGATTTATCATGGATTATAAGAAATTAAAGGACAAGAAGTTGATGTTTTCATGAAACACATGAGTTAGATGGAGTTTGGGAGAGTCAATAGATGTTTGTCAAGCACCCACGGTGTTTTAAGACTGAAGAAATCTTCGTTAAAGAGTTGTAAGCCCGTTTGATCCTTCTCGGTTTATCATGGAATATAAGAACTTCTAGGCCAAGTAGTTGATGTTGTCATGAAACACATGAGCTAGATGGTGTTTGGGAGAGTCAACAGATGTTTGTCAAGCTTCCACGGTGTTTGAAGACTCAAGTTTTGATGGTTTAAGAGTTATAAGCCCATTTCTTCCTTCTCGGTGTATCATGGATTATAAGAACTGCTAGGACAATTTGTTGATGTTTTCCTGAAACACATGAGTTAGATGGTGTTTGGGAGAGTCAATAGTTGTTTGTCAAGCTTCCACGATGTTTGAAGACTCAAGTTTTCGAGGTTTAAGAGTTATAAGCCCATTTGTTCCTTCTCGGTTTATCATGGATTATAAGAACTTCAAAGACTACTAGTTGATGTTTTCATGAAACACATGAGTTAGATGGTGTTTGGGAGAGTGAAAAGATGTTTGTCAAGCTTCCACGGTGTTTGAAGATTCAAGTTTCATGGTTTAAGAATTATAAGCCCATTTATTCCTTCTCGGTTTATCATGGAATATAAGAACTTAAAGCACAAGTAGTTTAGGTTTTCACGAAACACATGAGTTAGATGGAGTTTGGGAGAGTCAATAGATGTTTGTCAAGCACCCACGGTGTCTTAAGACTGAAAAAATCTTTGTTAAAGAGTTGTAAGCCCATTTGATCCTTCTCGATTTATCATGGAATATACGAACATCTAGGCCAAGTAGTTGATGTTGTCATGAAACACATGAGTTAGATGGAGTTTGGGAGAGTCAATAGATATTTGTCAAGCTTCCACGGTGCTTGAAGACTCAAGTTTTCATGGTTTAAGAGTTATAAGCCCATTTGTTCCTTCTCGGTTTATCATGGATTATAAGAACTTCTAGGACAAGTAGTTGATGTTTTCGTGAAACACAGGAGATAGATGGGGTTTGGGAGAGTCAATGGATGTTTGTCAAGCACCCATGGTGTTTGAAGACTGAAGAAATATTGGTTTAAGACTTGTAAGCCCATTTGTTCCTTCTCGGTTTATCGTGGCATATAAGAACTTATAGGCCAAGTAGTTGATGTTTTCATGAAACACATGAGTTAGATGGAGTTTGGGAGAGTCAATAGATGTTTGTCGAGCTACCACGGTGATTGAAGGCTCGAGTTTTGATGGTTTAAGAGTTATAAGCCCATTTGTTCCTTCTCGGTTTATCATGGATTATAAGAAGTTAAAGGACAAGTATTTGATGTTTTCATGAAACACATGAGTTAGATGGAGTTTGGGAGAGTCAATAGATGTTTGTCAAGCACCCACGGTGTTTCCAGACTGAAGAAATCTTCGGTAAAGAGTTGTAAGCCCGTTTGATCCTTCTCGGTTTATTGTGGAATATAAGAACTTCTAGGACAAGTTGTTGATGTTTTCCTGAAACACATGAGTTAGATGGTGTTTGGGAGAGTCAATAGATGTTTGTCAAGCTTCCACGTTGTTTGAAGACTCAAGTTTTCGAGGATTAAGAGTTATAAGCCCATTTGTTCCTTCTCAGTTTATCATGGATTATAAGAACTTCAAAGACTACTAGTTGATGTTTTCATGAAACACATGAGCTAGATGGTGCTTGGGAGAGTGAAAAGATGTTTGTCAAGCTTCCACGGTGTTTGAAGACTCAAGTTTCAAGGTTTAAGATTTATAAGCCCATTTATTCCTTCTCGGTTTATCATGGAATATAAGAACTTAAAGGACAAGTAGTTTATGTTTTCATGAAACACATGAGTTAGATGGAGTTTGGGAGAGTCAATAGATGTTTGTCAAGCACCCACGGTGTTTTAAGACTGAAGAAATCTTTGTTAAAGAGTTGTAAGCCCATTTGATCCTTCTCGGTTTATCATGGAATATACGAACTTCTAGGCCATGTAGTTGATGTTGTCATGAAACACATGAGTTAGATGGTGTTTGGGAGAGTCAATCGATGTTTGTCAAGCGTCCACGGTGTTTGAAGACTCAAGTTTTCATGGTTTAAGAGTTATAAGCCCATTTGTTCCTTCTCGGTTTATCATGGATTATAAGAACTTCTAGGACAAGTAGTTGATGTTTTCGAGAAACACATGAGATAGATGGGGTTTGGGAGAGTCAATGGATGTTTGTCAAGCACCCACGGTGTTTGAAGGCTGAAGAAATCTTGGTTTAAGACTTGTAAGCCCATTTGTTCCTTCTCGGTTTATCGTGGCATATAAGAACTTCTAGGCCAAGTACTTGATGTTTTCATGAAACACATGAGTTAGATGGAGTTTGGGAGAGTGAAAAGATGTTTGTCAAGCTTCCACGGTGTTTGAAGACTCAAGTTTCAAGGTTTAAGAATTATAAGCCCATTTATTCCTTCTCGGTTTATCATGGAATATAAGAACTTAAAGGACAAGTAGTTTATGTTTTCATGAAACACATGAGTTAGATGGAGTTTGGGAGAGTCAATAGATGTTTGTCAAGCACCCACGGTGTTTTAAGACAGAAGAAATCTTTGTTAGAGAGTTGTAAGCCAATTTGATCCTTCACGGTTTATCATGGAATATACGAACTTCTAGGACAAGTTGTTGATGTTTTCCTGAAACACATGAGTTAGATGGTGTTTGGGAGAGTCAATAGATGTTTGTCAAGCTTCCACGTTGTTTGAAGACTCAAGTTTTCGAGGATTAAGAGTTATAAGCCCATTTGTCCTTCTCAGTTTATCATGGATTATAAGAACTTCAAAGACTACTAGTTGATGTTTTCATGAAACACATGAGCTAGATGGTGTTTTGGAGAGTGAAAAGATGTTTGTCAAGCTTCCACGGTGTTTGAAGACTGAAGAAATATTTGTTAAAAAGTTGTAAGCCCATTTGATCCTTCTCGGTTTATCAGGGAATATACGAACTTCTAGGCCAAGTAGTTGATGTTGTCATGAAACACATGAGTTAGATGGTGTATGGGAGAGTCAATAGATGTTTGTCAAGCTTCCACGGTGTTTGAAGACTCAAGTTTTCATGGTTTAAGAGTTATAAGCCCATTTGTTCCTTCTCGGTTTATCATGGATTATAAGAACTTCTAGGACAAGTAGTTGATGTTTTCGAGAAACACATGAGATAGATGGGGTTTGGGAGAGTCAATGGATGTTTGTCAAGCACCCACGGTGTTTGAAGGCAGAAGAAATCTTGGTTTAAGACTTGTAAGCCCATTTGTTCCTTCTCGGTTTATCGTGGCATATAAGAACTTCTAGGCCAAGTACTTGATGTTTTCATGAAACACATGAGTTAGATGGAGTTTGGGAGAGTCAATAGATGTTTGTCGAGCTTCCACGGTGTTTGAAGACTCAAGTTTTCATGGTTTAAGTGTTATAAGCCCATTTGTTCCTTCTCGGTTTATCATGGATTATAAGAACTTAAAGGACAAGTAGTTGATGTTTTCATGAAACACATGAGTTAGATGGAGTTTGGGAGAGTCAATAGATGTTTGTCAAGCACGCACGGTGTTTTAAGACTGAAGAAATCTTCGTTAAAGAGTTGTAAGCCCGTTTGATCCTTCTCGGTTTATCATGGAATATAAGAACTTCTAGGCCAAGTAGTTGATGTTGTCATGAAACACATGAGCTAGATGGTGTTTTGGAGAGTCAACAGATATTTGTCAAGCTTCCACGGTGTTTGAAGACTCAAGTTTTGATGGTTTAAGAGTTATAAGCCCATTTGTTCCTTCTCGGTTTATCATGGATTATAAGAACTTAAAGGACAAGTAGTTGATGTTTTCATGAAACACATGAGTTAGATGGTGTTTGGGAGAGTCAATAGATGTTTGTCAAGCTTCCACGATGTTTGAAGACTCAAGTTTTCGAGGTTTAAGAGTTATAAGCCCATTTGTTCCTTCTCAGTTTATCATGGATTATAAGAACTTCAAAGACTACTAGTTGATGTTTTCATGAAACACATGAGCTAGATGGTGTTTTGGAGAGTGAAAAGATGTTTGTCAGGCTTCCACGGTGTTTGAAGACTGAAGAAATCTTTGTTAAAAAGTTGTAAGCCCATTTGATCCTTCTCGATTTATCATGGAATACACGAACTTCTAGGCCAAGTAGTTGATGTTGTCATGAAACACATGAGTTAGATGGTGTTTGGGATAGTCAACAGATGTTTGTCAAGCTTCCACGGTGTTTGAAGACTCAAGTTTTGATGGTTTAAGAGTTATAAGCCCATTTGTTCCTTCTCGGTTTATCATGGATTCTAAGAACTTCTAGGACAATTTGTTGATGTTTTCCTGAAACACATGAGTTAGGTGGTGTTTGGGAGAGTCAATAGATGTTTGTCAAGCTTCCACGATGTTTGAAGACTCAAGTTTTCGAGGTTTAAGAGTTATAAGCCCATTTGTTCCTTCTCGGTTTATCATGGATTATAAGAACTTCAAAGACTACTAGTTGATGTTTTCATGAAACACATGAGTTAGATGGTGTTTGGGAGAGTGAAAAGATGTTTGTCAAGCTTCCACGGTGTTTGAAGACTCAAGTTTCAAGGTTTAAGAATTATAAGCCCATTTATTCCTTCTCGGTTTATCATGGAATATAAGAACTTAAAGGACAAGTAGTTTATGTTTTCATGAAACACATGAGTTAGATGGAGTTTGGGAGAGTCAATAGATGTTTTTCAAGCACCCACGGTGTCTTAAGACCGAAGAAATCTTTGTTAAAGAGTTGTAAGCCCATTTGATCCTTCTCGGTTTATCATGGAATATACGAACTTCTAGGCTAAGTAGTTGATGATGTCATGAAACACATGAGTTAGATGGTGTTTGGGAGAGTCAATAGATGTTTGTCAAGCTTCCACGGTGTTTGAAGACTCAAGTTTTCACGGTTTAAGAGTTATAAGCCCATTTGTTCCTTCTCGGTTTATCATGGATTATAAGAACTTAAAGGACAAGTAGTTGATGTTTTCATGAAACACATGAGTTAGTTGGAGTTTGGGAGTGTCAATAGATGTTTGTCAAGCACCCACGGTGTTTTAAGACTGAAGAAATCTTCATTAAAGAGTTGTAGGCCCATTTGATCCTTCTCGGTTTATCATGGAATATAAGAACTTCTAGGCCAAGTAGTTGATGTTGTCATGAAACACATGAGTTAGTTGGAGTTTGGGAGAGTCAATAGATGTTTGTCAAGCACCCACGGTGTTTTAAGACTGAAAAAATCTTCGTTGAAGAGTTGTAAGCCCATTTGATCCTTCTCGGTTTATCATGGAATATAAGAACTTCTAGGCAAAGTAGTTGATGTTGTCATGAAACACATGAGTTACATGTTGTTTGGGAGAGTCAATAGATGTTTGTCAAGCTTCCACGGTGTTTGAAGACTCAAGTTTTCATGGTTTAAGAGTTGTAAGCCCATTTGATCCTTCTCGGTTTATCATGGAATATAAGAACTTCTAGGCCAAGTAGTTGATGTTGTCATTAAACACATGAGCTAGATGGTGTATGGGAGAGTCAACAGATGTTTGTCAAGCTTCCATTCTGTTTGAAGACTCAAGTTTTGATGGTTTAAGAGTTATAAGCCCATTTGTTCCTTCTCGGTTTATCATGGATTATAAGAACTTCTAGGCCAAGTAGTTGATGTTGTCATCAAACACATGAGCTAGATGGTGTTTGAGAGAGTCAACAGATGTTTGTCATGCTTCCACGGTGTTTGAAGACTCAAGTTTTGATGGTTTAAGAGTTATAAGCCCATTTGTTCCTTCTCGATTTATCATGGATTATAAGAACTTCTAGGACAAGTAGTTGATGTTTTCATGAAACACATGAGATAGATGGGGTTTGGGAGAGTCAATAGATGTTTCTCAAGCACCCACGGTGTTTGAAGACCAAAGAAATCTTGGTTTAAGACTTGTAATCCCATTTGTTCCTTCTGGGTTTATCGTGGCATATAAGAACTTCTAGGCCAAGTAGTTGATGTTTTCATGAAACACATGAGTTAGATGATGTTTGGGAGAGCCAATAGATGTTTGCCAAGCTACCACGGTGTTTCAAAACTCAAGTTTTCATGGTTTAAGAGTTATAAGACCATTTGTTCCTTCTCGGTTTATCATGGATTATAAGAACTTAAAGGACAAGTAGTTGATGTTTTCATGAAACACATGCGTTAGATGGAGTTTGGGAGAGTCAATAGGTGTTTGTCAAGCACCCACGGTGTTTTAAGACTGAAGAAATCTTCGTTAAAGAGTTGTAAGCCCGTTTGATCCTTCTCGGTTTATCATGGATTATATGAACTTCTAGGCCAAGTAGTTGATGTTGAAATGAAACACATGAGCTAGATGGTGATTGGCAAAGTCAATAGATGTTTGTCAAGCTTCCACGGTGTTTTAAGACTGAAGAAATCTTTGTTAAAGAGTTGTAAGCCCATTTGTTCCTTCTCGTTTTATAATGGATTATATGAACTTCTACGCCAAGTAGTTGATGTTGTCATGAAACACATGAGCTAGATGGTGATTGGGAGAGTCAATAGATGTTTGTCAAGCTTCCACGGTGTTTTAAGACTGAAGAAATCTTTGTTAAAGAGTTGTAAGCCCATTTGTTCCTTCTCGTTTTATAATGGATTATAAGAACTTCTAGGCCAAGTAGTTGATGTTGTCATGAAACACATGAGCTAGATGGTGATTGGGAGAGTCAACAGATGTTTGTCAAGCTTCCACGGTGTTTTAAGACTGAAGAAATCTTTGTTAAAGAGTTGTAAGCCCATTTGTTCCTTCTCGTTTTATAATGGATTATAAGAACTTCTAGGCCAAGTAGTTGATGTTGTCATGAAACACATGAGCTAGATGGTGATTGGGAGAGTCAATAGATGTTTGTCAAGCTTCCACGGTGTTTTAAGACTGAAGAAATCTTTGTTAAAGAGTTGTAAGCCCATTTGTTCCTTCTCGTTTTATAATGGATTATAAGAACTTCTAGGCCAAGTAGTTGATGTTGTCATGAAACACATGAGCTAGATGGTGATTGGGAAAGTCAATAGATGTTTGTCAAGCTTCCACGGTGTTTTAAGACTGAAGAAATCTTTGTTAAAGAGTTGTAAGCCAGTTTGATCCTTCTCGGTTTATCATGGAATATATGAACTTCTAGGCCAAGTAGTTGATGTTGTCATGAAACACATGAGCTAGATGGTGATTGGGAGAGTCAACAGATGTTTGTCAAGCTTCCACGTTGATTGAAGACTCAAGTTTTCGAGGATTAAGAGTTATAAGCCCATTTGTTCCTTCTCAGTTTATCGTGGATTATAAGAACTTCGAAGACTACTAGTTGATGTTTTCATGAAACACATGAGCTAGATGGTGTTTTGGAGAGTGAAAAGATGTTTGTCAAGCTTCCACAGTGTTTGAAGACTGAAGAAATCTTTGTTAAAGAGTTGTAAGCCCATTTGATCCTTCTCGGTTTATCATGGAATATACGAACTTCTAGGCCAAGTAGTTGATGTTGTCACGAAACACATGAGTTAGATGGTGTTTGGGAGAGTCAATCGATGTTTGTCAAGCTTCCACGGTGTTTGAAGACTCAAGTTTTCATGGTTTAAGAGTTATAAGCCCATTTGTTCCTTCTCGGTTTATCATGGATTATCAGAACTTCTAGGACAAGTAGTTGATGTTTTCGTGAAACACATTAGATAGATGGGGTTTGGGAGAGTCAATGGATGTTTGTCAAGCACCCACGGTGTTTGAAGACTGATGAAATCTTGGTTTAAGACTTGTAAGCCCATTTGTTCCTTCTCGGTTTATCGTGGCATATAAGAACTTCTAGGCCAAGTAGTTGATGTTTTCATGAAACACATGAGTTAGATGATGTTTGGGAGAGCCAATAGATGTTTGCCAAGCTACCACGGTGTTTCAAAACTCAAGTTTTCATGGTTTAAGAGTTATAAGACCATTTGTTCCTTCTCGGTTTATCATGGATTATAAGAACTTAAAGGACAAGTAGTTGATGTTTTCATGAAACACATGCGTTAGATGGAGTTTGGGAGAGTCAATAGGTGTTTGTCAAGCACCCACGGTGTTTTAAGACTGAAGAAATCTTCGTTAAAGAGTTGTAAGCCCGTTTGATCCTTCTCGGTTTATCATGGATTATATGAACTTCTAGGCCAAGTAGTTGATGTTGTCATGAAACACATGAGCTAGATGGTGATTGGCAAAGTCAATAGATGTTTGTCAAGCTTCCACGGTGTTTTAAGACTGAAGAAATCTTTGTTAAAGAGTTG
Source organism: Styphnolobium japonicum (assembly GCA_023212625.1). Classification (NCBI taxonomy): domain Eukaryota; kingdom Viridiplantae; phylum Streptophyta; class Magnoliopsida; order Fabales; family Fabaceae; genus Styphnolobium; species Styphnolobium japonicum. The sequence continues at coordinate 266,112 of JALBWW010000086.1, forward strand.
TAAGCCCATTTGTTCCTTCTCGTTTTATAATGGATTATATGAACTTCTACGCCAAGTAGTTGATGTTGTCATGAAACACATGAGCTAGATGGTGATTGGGAGAGTCAATAGATGTTTGTCAAGCTTCCACGGTGTTTTAAGACTGAAGAAATCTTTGTTAAAGAGTTGTAAGCCCATTTGTTCCTTCTCGTTTTATAATGGATTATAAGAACTTCTAGGCCAAGTAGTTGATGTTGTCATGAAACACATGAGCTAGATGGTGATTGGGAGAGTCAACAGATGTTTGTCAAGCTTCCACGGTGTTTTAAGACTGAAGAAATCTTTGTTAAAGAGTTGTAAGCCCATTTGTTCCTTCTCGTTTTATAATGGATTATAAGAACTTCTAGGCCAAGTAGTTGATGTTGTCATGAAACACATGAGCTAGATGGTGATTGGGAGAGTCAATAGATGTTTGTCAAGCTTCCACGGTGTTTTAAGACTGAAGAAATCTTTGTTAAAGAGTTGTAAGCCCATTTGTTCCTTCTCGTTTTATAATGGATTATAAGAACTTCTAGGCCAAGTAGTTGATGTTGTCATGAAACACATGAGCTAGATGGTGATTGGGAAAGTCAATAGATGTTTGTCAAGCTTCCACGGTGTTTTAAGACTGAAGAAATCTTTGTTAAAGAGTTGTAAGCCCGTTTGATCCTTCTCGGTTTATCATGGAATATATGAACTTCTAGGCCAAGTAGTTGATGTTGTCATGAAACACATGAGCTAGATGGTGATTGGGAGAGTCAACAGATGTTTGTCAAGCTTCCACGTTGATTGAAGACTCAAGTTTTCGAGGATTAAGAGTTATAAGCCCATTTGTTCCTTCTCAGTTTATCGTGGATTATAAGAACTTCGAAGACTACTAGTTGATGTTTTCATGAAACACATGAGCTAGATGGTGTTTTGGAGAGTGAAAAGATGTTTGTCAAGCTTCCACAGTGTTTGAAGACTGAAGAAATCTTTGTTAAAGAGTTGTAAGCCCATTTGATCCTTCTCGGTTTATCATGGAATATACGAACTTCTAGGCCAAGTAGTTGATGTTGTCACGAAACACATGAGTTAGATGGTGTTTGGGAGAGTCAATCGATGTTTGTCAAGCTTCCACGGTGTTTGAAGACTCAAGTTTTCATGGTTTAAGAGTTATAAGCCCATTTGTTCCTTCTCGGTTTATCATGGATTATAAGAACTTCTAGGACAAGTAGTTGATGTTTTCGTGAAACACATTAGATAGATGGGGTTTGGGAGAGTCAATGGATGTTTGTCAAGCACCCACGGTGTTTGAAGACTGATGAAATCTTGGTTTAAGACTTGTAAGCCCATTTGTTCCTTCTCGGTTTATCGTGGCATATAAGAACTTCTAGGCCAAGTAGTTGATGTTTTCATGAAACACATGAGTTAGATGGAGCTTGGGAGAGTCAATAGATGTTTGTCGAGCTTCCACGGTGTTTGAAGACTCAAGTTTTCATGGTTTAAGAGTTATAAGCCCATTTGTTCCTTCTCGATTTATCATGGATTATAAGAAATTAAAGGACAAGAAGTTGATGTTTTCATGAAACACATGAGTTAGATGGAGTTTGGGAGAGTCAATAGATGTTTGTCAAGCACCCACGGTGTTTTAAGACTGAAGAAATCTTCGTTAAAGAGTTGAAAGCCCGTTTGATCCTTCTCGGTTTATCATGGAATATAAGAACTTCTAGGCCAAGTAGTTGATGTTGTCATGAAACACATGAGCTAGATGGTGTTTGGGAGAGTCAACAGATGTTTGTCAAGCTTCCACGGTGTTTGAAGACTCAAGTTTTGATGGTTTAAGAGTTATAAGCCCATTTCTTCCTTCTCGGTGTATCATGGATTATTAGAACTGCTAGGACAATTTGTTGATGTTTTCCTGAAACACATGAGTTAGATGGTGTTTGGGAGAGTCAATAGTTGTTTGTCAAGCTTCCACGATGTTTGAAGACTCAAGTTTTCGAGGTTTAAGAGTTATAAGCCCATTTGTTCCTTCTCGGTTTATCATGGATTATAAGAACTTCAAAGACTACTAGTTGATGTTTTCATGAAACACATGAGTTAGATGGTGTTTGGGAGAGTGAAAAGATGTTTGTCAAGCTTCCACGGTGTTTGAAGATTCAAGTTTCATGGTTTAAGAATTATAAGCCCATTTATTCCTTCTCGGTTTATCATGGAATATAAGAACTTAAAGCACAAGTAGTTTAGGTTTTCATGAAACACATGAGTTAGATGGAGTTTGGGAGAGTCAATAGATGTTTGTCAAGCACCCACGGTGTCTTAAGACTGAAGAAATCTTTGTTAAAGAGTTGTAAGCCCATTTGATCCTTCTCGATTTATCATGGAATATACGAACATCTAGGCCAAGTAGTTGATGTTGTCATGAAACACATGAGTTAGATGGAGTTTGGGAGAGTCAATAGATATTTGTCAAGCTTCCACGGTGCTTGAAGACTCAAGTTTTCATGGTTTAAGAGTTATAAGCCCATTTGTTCCTTCTCGGTTTATCATGGATTATAAGAACTTCTAGGACAAGTAGTTGATGTTTTCGTGAAACACATGAGATAGATGGGGTTTGGGAGAGTCAATGGATGTTTGTCAAGCACCCATGGTGTTTGAAGACTGAAGAAATCTTGGTTTAAGACTTGTAAGCCCATTTGTTCCTTCTCGGTTTATCGTGGCATATAAGAACTTATAGGCCAAGTAGTTGATGTTTTCATGAAACACATGAGTTAGATGGAGTTTGGGAGAGTCAATAGATGTTTGTCGAGCTACCACGGTGATTGAAGGCTCATGTTTTGATGGTTTAAGAGTTATAAGCCCATTTGTTCCTTCTCGTTTTATCATGGATAATAAGAAGTTAAAGGACAAGTAGTTGATGTTTTCATGAAACACATGAGTTAGATGGAGTTTGGGAGAGTCAATAGATGTTTGTCAAGCACCCACGGTGTTTTAAGACTGAAGAAATCTTCGTTAAAGAGTTGTAAGCCCGTTTGATCCTTCTCGGTTTATCATGGATTATATGAACTTCTAGGCCAAGTAGTTGATGTTGTCATGAAACACATGAGCTAGATGGTGATTGGCAAAGTCAATAGATGTTTGTCAAGCTTCCACGGTGTTTTAAGACTGAAGAAATCTTTGTTAAAGAGTTGTAAGCCCATTTGTTCCTTCTCGTTTTATAATGGATTATATGAACTTCTACGCCAAGTAGTTGATGTTGTCATGAAACACATGAGCTAGATGGTGATTGGGAGAGTCAATAGATGTTTGTCAAGCTTCCACGGTGTTTTAAGACTGAAGAAATCTTTGTTAAAGAGTTGTAAGCCCATTTGTTCCTTCTCGTTTTATAATGGATTATAAGAACTTCTAGGCCAAGTAGTTGATGTTGTCATGAAACACATGAGCTAGATGGTGATTGGGAGAGTCAACAGATGTTTGTCAAGCTTCCACGGTGTTTTAAGACTGAAGAAATCTTTGTTAAAGAGTTGTAAGCCCATTTGTTCCTTCTCGTTTTATAATGGATTATAAGAACTTCTAGGCCAAGTAGTTGATGTTGTCATGAAACACATGAGCTAGATGGTGATTGGGAGAGTCAATAGATGTTTGTCAAGCTTCCACGGTGTTTTAAGACTGAAGAAATCTTTGTTAAAGAGTTGTAAGCCCATTTGTTCCTTCTCGTTTTATAATGGATTATAAGAACTTCTAGGCCAAGTAGTTGATGTTGTCATGAAACACATGAGCTAGATGGTGATTGGGAAAGTCAATAGATGTTTGTCAAGCTTCCACGGTGTTTTAAGACTGAAGAAATCTTTGTTAAAGAGTTGTAAGCCCGTTTGATCCTTCTCGGTTTATCATGGAATATATGAACTTCTAGGCCAAGTAGTTGATGTTGTCATGAAACACATGAGCTAGATGGTGATTGGGAGAGTCAACAGATGTTTGTCAAGCTTCCACGTTGATTGAAGACTCAAGTTTTCGAGGATTAAGAGTTATAAGCCCATTTGTTCCTTCTCAGTTTATCGTGGATTATAAGAACTTCGAAGACTACTAGTTGATGTTTTCATGAAACACATGAGCTAGATGGTGTTTTGGAGAGTGAAAAGATGTTTGTCAAGCTTCCACGGTGTTTGAAGACTGAAGAAATCTTTGTTAAAGAGTTGTAAGCCCATTTGATCCTTCTCGGTTTATCATGGAATATACGAACTTCTAGGCCATGTAGTTGATGTTGTCATGAAACACATGAGTTAGATGGTGTTTGGGAGAGTCAATCGATGTTTGTCAAGCTTCCACGGTGTTTGAAGACTCAAGTTTTCATGGTTTAAGAGTTATAAGCCCATTTGTTCCTTCTCGGTTTATCATGGATTATAAGAACTTCTAGGACAAGTAGTTGATGTTTTCGTGAAACACATTAGATAGATGGGGTTTGGGAGAGTCAATGGATGTTTGTCAAGCACCCACGGTGTTTGAAGACTGATGAAATCTTGGTTTAAGACTTGTAAGCCCATTTGTTCCTTCTCGGTTTATCGTGGCATATAAGAACTTCTAGGCCAAGTAGTTGATGTTTTCATGAAACACATGAGTTAGATGGAGCTTGGGAGAGTCAATAGATGTTTGTCGAGCTTCCACGGTGTTTGAAGACTCAAGTTTTCATGGTTTAAGAGTTATAAGCCCATTTGTTCCTTCTCGATTTATCATGGATTATAAGAAATTAAAGGACAAGAAGTTGATGTTTTCATGAAACACATGAGTTAGATGGAGTTTGGGAGAGTCAATAGATGTTTGTCAAGCACCCACGGTGTTTTAAGACTGAAGAAATCTTCGTTAAAGAGTTGAAAGCCCGTTTGATCCTTCTCGGTTTATCATGGAATATAAGAACTTCTAGGCCAAGTAGTTGATGTTGTCATGAAACACATGAGCTAGATGGTGTTTGGGAGAGTCAACAGATGTTTGTCAAGCTTCCACGGTGTTTGAAGACTCAAGTTTTGATGGTTTAAGAGTTATAAGCCCATTTCTTCCTTCTCGGTTTATCATGGATTATTAGAACTGCTAGGACAATTTGTTGATGTTTTCCTGAAACACATGAGTTAGATGGTGTTTGGGAGAGTCAATAGTTGTTTGTCAAGCTTCCACGATGTTTGAAGACTCAAGTTTTCGAGGTTTAAGAGTTATAAGCCCATTTGTTCCTTCTCGGTTTATCATGGATTATAAGAACTTCAAAGACTACTAGTTGATGTTTTCATGAAACACATGAGTTAGATGGTGTTTGGGAGAGTGAAAAGATGTTTGTCAAGCTTCCACGGTGTTTGAAGATTCAAGTTTCATGGTTTAAGAATTATAAGCCCATTTATTCCTTCTCGGTTTATCATGGAATATAAGAACTTAAAGCACAAGTAGTTTAGGTTTTCATGAAACACATGAGTTAGATGGAGTTTGGGAGAGTCAATAGATGTTTGTCAAGCACCCACGGTGTCTTAAGACTGAAGAAATCTTTGTTAAAGAGTTGTAAGCCCATTTGATCCTTCTCGATTTATCATGGAATATACGAACATCTAGGCCAAGTAGTTGATGTTGTCATGAAACACATGAGTTAGATGGAGTTTGGGAGAGTCAATAGATATTTGTCAAGCTTCCACGGTGCTTGAAGACTCAAGTTTTCATGGTTTAAGAGTTATAAGCCCATTTGTTCCTTCTCGGTTTATCATGGATTATAAGAACTTCTAGGACAAGTAGTTGATGTTTTCGTGAAACACATGAGATAGATGGGGTTTGGGAGAGTCAATGGATGTTTGTCAAGCACCCATGGTGTTTGAAGACTGAAGAAATCTTGGTTTAAGACTTGTAAGCCCATTTGTTCCTTCTCGGTTTATCGTGGCATATAAGAACTTATAGGCCAAGTAGTTGATGTTTTCATGAAACACATGAGTTAGATGGAGTTTGGGAGAGTCAATAGATGTTTGTCGAGCTACCACGGTGATTGAAGGCTCATGTTTTGATGGTTTAAGAGTTATAAGCCCATTTGTTCCTTCTCGGTTTATCATGGATAATAAGAAGTTAAAGGACAAGTAGTTGATGTTTTCATGAAACACATGAGTTAGATGGAGTTTGGGAGAGTCAATAGATGTTTGTCAAGCACCCACGGTGTTTCCAGACTGAAGAAATCTTCGGTAAAGAGTTGTAAGCCCGTTTGATCCTTCTCGGTTTATCGTGGAATATAAGAACTTCTAGGACAAGTTGTTGATGTTTTCCTGAAACACATGAGTTAAATGGTGTTTGGGAGAGTCAATAGATGTTTGTCAAGCTTCCACGTTGTTTGAAGACTCAAGTTTTCGAGGATTAAGAGTTTTAAGCCCATTTGTTCCTTCTCAGTTTATCATGGATTATAAGAACTTCAAAGACTACTAGTTTATGTTTTGATGAAACACATGAGCTAGATGGTGCTTGGGAGAGTGAAAAGATGTTTGTCAAGCTTCCACGGTGTTTGAAGACTCAAGTTTCAAGGTTTAAGATTTATAAGCCCATTTATTCCTTCTCGGTTTATCATGGAATATAAGAACTTAAAGGACAAGTAGTTTATGTTTTCATGAAACACATGAGTTAGATGGAGTTTGGGAGAGTCAATAGATGTTTGTCAAGCACCCACGGTGTTTTAAGACTGAAGAAATCTTTGTTAAAGAGTTGTAAGCCCATTTGATCCTTCTCGGTTTATCATGGAATATACGAACTTCTAGGCCATGTAGTTGATGTTGTCATGAAACACATGAGTTAGATGGAGTTTGGGAGAGTCAATAGATGTTTGTCGAGCTTCCACGATGTTTGAAGGCTCAAGTTTTCATGGTTTAAGTGTTATAAGCCCATTTGTTCCTTCTCGGTTTATCATGGATTATAAGAAATTAAAGGACAAGTAGTTGATGTTTTCATGAAACACATGAGTTAGATGGAGTTTGGGAGAGTCAATAGATGTTTGTCAAGCACCCACGGTGTTTTAAGACTGAAGAAATCTTCGTTAAAGAGTTGTAAGCCCGTTTGATCCTTCTCGGTTTATCATGGAATATAAGAACTTCTAGGCCAAGTAGTTGATGTTGTCATGAAACACATGAGCTAGATGGTGTTTTGGAGAGTCAACAGATGTTTGTCAAGCTTCCACGGTGTTTGAAGACTCAAGTTTTGATGGTTTAAGAGTTATAAGCCCATTTGTTCCTTCTCGGTTTATCATGGATTATATGAACTTAAAGGACAAGTAGTTGATGTTTTCATGAAACACATGAGTTAGATGGTGTTTGGGAGAGTCAATAGATGTTTGTCAAGCTTCCACGATGTTTGAAGACTCAAGTTTTCGAGGTTTAAGAGTTATAAGCCCATTTGTTCCTTCTCGGTTTATCATGGATTATAAGAACTTCAAAGACAACTAGTTGATGTTTTCATGAAACACATGAGTTAGATGGTGCTTGGGAGAGTGAAAAGATGTTTGTCAAACTTCCACGGTGTTTGAAGACTCAAGTTTCAAGGTTTAAGATTTATAAGCCCATTTATTCCTTCTCGGTTTATCATGGAATATAAGAACTTAAAGGACAAGTAGTTTATGTTTTCATGAAACACATGAGTTAGATGGAGTTTGGGAGAGTCAATAGATGTTTGTCAAGCACCCACGGTGTTTTAAGACAGAAGAAATCTTTGTTAGAGAGTTGTAAGCCCATTTGATCCTTCACGGTTTATCATGGAATATACGAACTTCTAGGACAAGTAGTTGATGTTTTCCTGAAACACATGAGTTAGATGGTGTTTAGGAGAGTCAATAGATGTTTGTCAAGCTTCCACGTTGTTTGAAGACTCAAGTTTTCGAGGATTAATAGTTATTAGCCCATTTGTCCTTCTCAGTTTATCATGGATTATAAGAACTTCAAAGACTACTAGTTGATGTTTTCATGAAACACATGAGCTAGATGGTGTTTTGGAGAGTGAAAAGATGTTTGTCAAGCTTCCACGGTGTTTGAAGACTGAAGAAATCTTTGTTAAAATTTGTAAGCCCATTTGATCCTTCTCGGTTTATCATGGAATATACGAACTTCTAGGCCAAGTAGTTGATGTTGTCATGAAACACATGAGTTAGATGGTGTTTGGGAGAGTCAATAGATGTTTGTCAAGCTTCCACGGTGTTTGAAGACTCAAGTTTTCATGGTTTAAGAGTTATAATCCCATTTGTTCCTTCTCGGTTTATCATGGATTATAAGAACTTCTAGGACAAGTAGTTGATGTTTTCGAGAAACACATGAGATAGATGGGGTTTGGGAGAGTCAATGGATGTTTGTCAAGCACCCACGGTGTTTGAAGGCAGAAGAAATCTTGGTTTAAGACTTGTAAGCCCATTTGTTCCTTCTCGGTTTATCGTGGCATATAAGAACTTCTAGGCCAAGTACTTGATGTTTTCATCAAACACATGAGTTAGATGGAGTTTGGGAGAGTCAATAGATGTTTGTCGAGCTTCCACGGTGTTTGAAGACTCAAGTTTTCATGGTTTAAGTGTTATAAGCCCATTTGTTCCTTCTCGGTTTATCATGGATTATAAGAAATTAAAGGACAAGTAGTTGATGTTTTCATGAAACACATGAGTTAGATGGAGTTTGGGAGAGTCAATAGATGTTTGTCAAGCACCCACGGTGTTTTAAGACTGAAGAAATCTTCGTTAAAGAGTTGTAAGCCCGTTTGATCCTTCTCGGTTTATCATGGAATATAAGAACTTCTAAGCCAAGTAGTTGATGTTGTCATGAAACACATGAGCTAGATGGTGTTTTGGAGAGTCAACAGATGTTTGTCAAGCTTCCACGGTGTTTGAAGACTCAAGTTTTGATGGTTTAAGAGTTATAAGCCCATTTGTTCCTTCTCGGTTTATCATGGATTATAAGAACTTAAAGGACAAGTAGTTGATGTTTTCATGAAACACATGAGTTAGATGGTGTTTGGGAGAGTCAATAGATGTTTGTCAAGCTTCCACGATGTTTGAAGACTCAAGTTTTCGAGGTTTAAGAGTTATAAGCCCATTTGTTCCTTCTCGGTTTATCATGGATTATAAGAACTTCAAAGACAACTAGTTGATGTTTTCATGAAACACATGAGTTAGATGGTGCTTGGGAGAGTGAAAAGATGTTTGTCAAGCTTCCACGGTGTTTGAAGACTCAAGTTTCAAGGTTTAAGATTTATAAGCCCATTTATTCCTTCTCGGTTTATCATGGAATATAAGAACTTAAAGGACAAGTAGTTTATGTTTTCATGAAACACATGAGTTAGATGGAGTTTGGGAGAGTCAATAGATGTTTGTCAAGCACCCACGGTGTTTTAAGACAGAAGAAATCTTTGTTAGAGAGTTGTAAGCCCATTTGATCCTTCACGGTTTATCATGGAATATACGAACTTCTAGGACAAGTTGTTGATGTTTTCCTGAAACACATGAGTTAGATGGTGTTTGGGAGAGTCAATAGATGTTTGTCAAGCTTCCACGTTGTTTGAAGACTCAAGTTTTCGAGGATTAATAGTTATAAGCCCATTTGTCCTTCTCAGTTTATCATGGATTATAAGAACTTCAAAGACTACTAGTTGATGTTTTCATGAAACACATGAGCTAGATGGTGTTTTGGAGAGTGAAAAGATGTTTGTCAAGCTTCCACGGTGTTTGAAGACTGAAGAAATCTTTGTTAAAATTTGTAAGCCCATTTGATCCTTCTCGGTTTATCATGGAATATACGAACTTCTAGGCCAAGTAGTTGATGTTGTCATGAAACACATGAGTTAGATGGTGTTTGGGAGAGTCAATAGATGTTTGTCAAGCTTCCACGGTGTTTGAAGACTCAAGTTTTCATGGTTTAAGAGTTATAATCCCATTTGTTCCTTCTCGGTTTATCATGGATTATAAGAACTTCTAGGACAAGTAGTTGATGTTTTCGAGAAACACATGAGATAGATGGGGTTTGGGAGAGTCAATGGATGTTTGTCAAGCACCCACGGTGTTTGAAGGCAGAAGAAATCTTGGTTTAAGACTTGTAAGCCCATTTGTTCCTTCTCGGTTTATCGTGGCATATAAGAACTTCTAGGCCAAGTACTTGATGTTTTCATGAAACACATGAGTTAGATGGAGTTTGGGAGAGTCAATAGATGTTTGTCGAGCTTCCACGGTGTTTGAAGACTCAAGTTTTCATGGTTTAAGTGTTATAAGCCCATTTGTTCCTTCTCGGTTTATCATGGATTATAAGAAATTAAAGGACAAGTAGTTGATGTTTTCATGAAACACATGAGTTAGATGGAGTTTGGGAGAGTCAATAGATGTTTGTCAAGCACCCACGGTGTTTTAAGACTGAAGAAATCTTCGTTAAAGAGTTGTAAGCCCGTTTGATCCTTCTCGGTTTATCATGGAATATAAGAACTTCTAGGCCAAGTAGTTGATGTTGTCATGAAACACATGAGCTAGATGGTGTTTTGGAGAGTCAACAGATGTTTGTCAAGCTTCCACGGTGTTTGAAGGCTCAAGTTTTGATGGTTTAAGAGTTATAAGCCCATTTGTTCCTTCTCGGTTTATCGTGGCATATAAGAACTTATAGGCCAAGTAGTTGATGTTTTCATGAAACACATGAGTTAGATAGAGTTTGGGAGAGTCAATAGATGTTTGTCAAGCTTCCACGATGTTTGAAGACTCAAGTTTTCGAGGTTTAAGTGTTATAAGCCCATTTGTTCCTTCTCGGTTTATCATGGATTATAAGAACTTCAAAGACAACTAGTTGATGTTTTCATGAAACACATGAGCTAGAATGTGCTTGGGAGAGTGAAAAGATGTTTGTCAAGCTTCCACGGTGTTTGAAGACTCAAGTTTCAAGGTTTAAGATTTATAAGCCCATTTATTCCTTCTCGGTTTATCATGGAATATAAGAACTTAAAGGACAAGTAGTTTATGTTTTCATGAAACACATGAGTTAGATGGAGTTTGGGAGAGTCAATAGATGTTTGTCAAGCACCCACGGTGTTTTAAGACAGAAGAAATCTTTGTTAGAGAGTTGTAAGCCCATTTGATCCTTCACGGTTTATCATGGAATATACGAACTTCTAGGACAAGTTGTTGATGTTTTCCTGAAACACATGAGTTAGATGGTGTTTGGGAGAGTCAGTAGATGTTTGTCAAGCTTCCACGTTGTTTGAAGACTCAAGTTTTCGAGGATTAAGAGTTATAAGCCCATTTGTCCTTCTCAGTTTATCATGGATTATAAGAACTTCAAAGACTACTAGTTGATGTTTTCATGAAACACATGAGCTAGATGGTGTTTTGGAGAGTGAAAAGATGTTTGTCAAGCTTCCACGGTGTTTGAAGACTGAAGAAATCTTTGTTAAAATTTGTAAGCCCATTTGATCCTTCTCGGTTTATCAGGGAATATACGAACTTCTAGGCCAAGTAGTTGATGTTGTCATGAAACACATGAGTTAGATGGTGTTTGGGAGAGTCAATAGATGTTTGTCAAGCTTCCACGGTGTTTGAAGACTCAAGTTTTCATGGTTTAAGAGTTATAAGCCCATTTGTTCCTTCTCGGTTTATCATGGATTATAAGAACTTCTACGACAAGTAGTTGATGTTTTCGAGAAACACATGAGATAGATGGGGTTTGGGAGAGTCAATGGATGTTTGTCAAGCACCCACGGTGTTTGAAGGCAGAAGAAATCTTGGTTTAAGACTTGTAAGCCCATTTGTTCCTTCTCGGTTTATCGTGGCATATAAGAACTTCTAGGCCAAGTACTTGATGTTTTCATGAAACACATGAGTTAGATGGAGTTTGGGAGAGTCAATAGATGTTTGTCGAGCTTCCACGGTGTTTGAAGACTCAAGTTTTCATGGTTTAAGTGTTATAAGCCCATTTGTTCCTTCTCGGTTTATCATGGATTATAAGAAATTAAAGGACAAGTAGTTGATGTTTTCATGAAACACATGAGTTAGATGGAGTTTGGGAGAGTCAATAGATGTTTGTCAAGCACCCACGGTGTTTTAAGACTGAAGAAATCTTCGTTAAAGAGTTGTAAGCCCGTTTGATCCTTCTCGGTTTATCATGGAATATAAGAACTTCTAGGCCAAGTAGTTGATGTTGTCATGAAACACATGAGCTAGATGGTGTTTTGGAGAGTCAACAGATGTTTGTCAAGCTTCCACGGTGTTTGAAGACTCAAGTTTTGATGGTTTAAGAGTTATAAGCCCATTTGTTCCTTCTCGGTTTATCATGGATTATAAGAACTTAAAGGACAAGTAGTTGATGTTTTCATGAAACACATGAGTTAGATGGTGTTTGGGAGAGTCAATAGATGTTTGTCAAGCTTCCACGATGTTTGAAGACTCAAGTTTTCGAGGTTTAAGAGTTATAAGCCCATTTGTTCCTTCTCAGTTTATCATGGATTATAAGAACTTCAAAGACTACTAGTTGATGTTTTCATGAAACACATGAGCTAGATGGTGTTTTGGAGAGTGAAAAGATGTTTGTCAGGCTTCCACGGTGTTTGAAGACTGAAGAAATCTTTGTTAAAAAGTTGTAAGCCCATTTGATCCTTCTCGGTTTATCATGGAATACACGAACTTCTAGGCCAAGTAGTTGATGTTGTCATGAAACACATGAGTTAGATGGTGTTTGGGAGAGTCAATAGATGTTTGTCAAGCTTCCACGGTGTTTGAGGACTCAAGTTTTCATGGTTTAAGAGTTATAAGCCCATTTGTTCCTTCTCGGTTTATCATGGATTATAAGAACTTCTAGGACAAGTAGTTGATGTTTTCGTGAAACACATTAGATAGATGGGGTTTGGGAGAGTCAATGGATGTTTGTCAAGCACCCACGGTGTTTGAAGACTGAAGAAATCTTGGTTTAAGACTTGTAAGCCCATTTGTTCCTTCTCGGTTTATCGTGGCATATAAGAACTTATAGGCCAAGTAGTTGATGTTTTCATGAAACACATGAGTTAGATGGAGTTTGGGAGAGTCAATAGATGTTTGTCGAGCTACCACGGTGTTTGAAGGCTCAAGTTTTGATGGTTTAAGAGTTATAAGCCCATTTGTTCCTTCTCGGTTTATCATGGATTATAAGAAGTTAAAGGACAAGTAGTTGATGTTTTCATGAAACACATGAGTTAGATGGAGTTTGGGAGAGTCAATAGATGTTTGTCAAGCACCCACGGCGTTTCCAGACTGAAGAAATCTTCGGTAAAGAGTTGTAAGCCCGTTTGATCCTTCTCGGTTTATCGTGGAATATAAGAACATCTAGGACAAGTTGTTGATGTTTTCCTGAAACACATGAGTTAGATGGTGTTTGGGAGAGTCAATAGATGTTTGTCAAGCTTCCACGATGTTTGAAGACTCAAGTTTTCGAGGATTAAGAGTTATAAGACCATTTGTTCCTTCTCAGTTTATCATGGATTATAAGAACTTCAAAGACTACTAGTTGATGTTTTCATGAAACACATGAGCTAGATGGTGCTTGGGAGAGTGAAAAGATGTTTGTCAAGCTTCCACGGTGTTTGAAGACTCAAGTTTCAAGGTTTAAGATTTATAAGCCCATTTATTCCTTCTCGGTTTATCATGGAATATAAGAACTTAAAGCACAAGTAGTTTAGGTTTTCATGAAACACATGAGTTAGATGGAGTTTGGGAGAGTCAATAGATGTTTGTCAAGCACCCACGGTGTCTTAAGACTGAAGAAATCTTTGTTAAAGAGTTGTAAGCCCATTTGATCCTTCTCGGTTTATCATGGAATATACGAACTTCTAGGCCAAGTAGTTGATGTTGTCATGAAACACATGAGTTAGATGGAGTTTGGGAGAGTCAATAGATGTTTGTCAAGCTTCCACGGTGTTTGAAGACTCAAGTTTTCATGGTTTAAGAGTTATAAGCCCATTTGTTCCTTCTCGGTTTATCATGGATTATAAGAACTTCTAGGACAAGTAGTTGATGTTTTCGTGAAACACATGAGATAGATGGGGTTTGGGAGAGTCAATGGATGTTTGTCAAGCACCCACGGTGTTTGAAGACTGAAGAAATCTTGGTTTAAGACTTGTAAGCCCATTTGTTCCTTCTCGGTTTATCGTGGCATATAAGAACTTATAGGCCATGTAGTTGATGTTTTCATGAAACACATGAGTTAGATAGAGTTTGGGAGAGTCAATAGATGTTTGTCGAGCTACCACGGTGTTTGAAGGCTCAAGTTTTGATGGTTTAAGAGTTATAAGCCCATTTGTTCCTTCTCGGTTTATCATGGATTATAAGAAGTTAAAGGACAAGTAGTTGATGTTTTCATGAAACACATGAGTTAGATGGAGTTTGGGAGAGTCAATAGATGTTTGTCAAGCACCCACGGCGTTTCCAGATTGAAGAAATCTTCGGTAAAGAGTTGTAAGCCCATTTGATCCTTCTCGGTTTATCGTGGAATATAAGAACTTCTAGGACAAGTTGTTGATGTTTTCCTGAAACACATGAGTTAGATGGTGTTTGGGAGAGTCAATAGATGTTTGTCAAGATTCCACGTTGTTTGAAGACTCAAGTTTTGATGGTTTAAGAGTTATAAGCCCATTTGTTCCTTCTCGGTTTATCATGGATTATAAGAAATTAAAGGACAAGAAGTTGATGTTTTCATGAAACACATGAGTTAGATGGAGTTTGGGAGACTCAATAGATGTTTGTCAAGTACACACGGTGTTTTAAGACTGAAGAAATCTTCGTTAAAGAGTTGTAAGCCCGTTTGATCCTTCTCGGTTTATCATGGAATATAAGAACTTCTAGGCCAAGTAGTTGACGTTGTCATGAAACACATGAGCTAGATGGTGTTTGGGAGAGTCAACAGATGTTTGTCAAGCTTCCACGGTGTTTGAAGACTCAAGTTTTGATGGTTTAAGAGTTATAAGCCCATTTCTTCCATCTCGGTTTATCATGGATTATAAGAACTGCTAGGACAAGTTGTTGATGTTTTCCTGAAACACATGAGTTAGATGGTGTTTGGGAGAGTCAATAGTTGTTTGTCAAGCACCCACGGTGTTTTAAGACTGAAGAAATCTTTGTTAAAGAGTTGTAAGCCCATTTGATCCTTCTCGGTTTATCATGGAATATACGAACTTCTAGACCATGTAGTTGATGTTGTCATGAAACACATGAGTTAGATGGTGTTTGGGAGAGTCAATAGATGTTTGTCAAGCTTCCACGGTGTTTGAAGACTCAAGTTTTCATGGTTTAAGAGTTATAAGCCCATTTGTTCCTTCTCGGTTTATCATGGATTATAAGAAATTAAAGGACAAGAAGTTGATGTTTTCATGAAACACATGAGTTAGATGGAGTTTGGGAGACTCAATAGATGTTTGTCAAGTACACACGGTGTTTTAAGACTGAAGAAATCTTCGTTAAAGAGTTGTAAGCCCGTTTGATCCTTCTCGGTTTATCATGGAATATAAGAACTTCTAGGCCAAGTAGTTGACGTTGTCATGAAACACATGAGCTAGATGGTGTTTGGGAGAGTCAACAGATGTTTGTCAAGCTTCCCCGGTGTTTGAAGACTCAAGTTTTGATGGTTTAAGAGTTATAAACCCATTTCTTCCATCTCGGTTTATCATGGATTATAAGAACTGCTAGGACAAGTTGTTGATGTTTTCCTGAAACACATGAGTTAGATGGTGTTTGGGAGAGTCAATAGTTGTTTGTCAAGCACCCACGGTGTTTTAAGACTGAAGAAATCTTTGTTAAAGAGTTGTAAGCCCATTTGATCCTTCTCGGTTTATCATGGAATATACGAACTTCTAGACCATGTAGTTGATGTTGTCATGAAACACATGAGTTAGATGGTGTTTGGGAGAGTCAATAGATGTTTGTCAAGCTTCCACGGTGTTTGAAGACTCAAGTTTTCATGGTTTAAGAGTTATAAGCCCATTTGTTCCTTCTCGGTTTATCATGGATTATAAGAAATTAAAGGACAAGAAGTTGATGTTTTCATGAAACACATGAGTTAGATGGAGTTTGGGAGACTCAATAGATGTTTGTCAAGTACACACGGTGTTTTAAGACTGAAGAAATCTTCGTTAAAGAGTTGTAAGCCCGTTTGATCCTTCTCGGTTTATCATGGAATATAAGAACTTCTAGGCCAAGTAGTTGACGTTGTCATGAAACACATGAGCTAGATGGTGTTTGGGAGAGTCAACAGATGTTTGTCAAGCTTCCCCGGTGTTTGAAGACTCAAGTTTTGATGGTTTAAGAGTTATAAGCCCATTTCTTCCATCTCGGTTTATCATGGATTATAAGAACTGCTAGGACAAGTTGTTGATGTTTTCCTGAAACACATGAGTTAGATGGTGTTTGGGAGAGTCAATAGTTGTTTGTCAAGCTTCCACGATGTTTGAAGACTCAAGTTTTCGAGGTTTAAGAGTTATAAGCCCATTTGTTCCTTCTCGGTTTATCATGGATTATAAGAACTTCAAAGACTACTAGTTGATGTTTTCATGAAACACATGAGTTAGATGGTGTTTGGGAGAGTGAAAAGATGTTTGTCAAGCTTCCACGGTGTTTGAAGACTCAAGTTTCAAGGTTTAAGATTTATAAGCCCATTTATTCCTTCTCGGTTTATCATGGAATATAAGAACTTAAAGCACAAGTAGTTTAGGTTTTCATGAAACACATGAGTTAGATGGAGTTTGGGAGAGTCAATAGATGTTTGTCAAGCACCCACGGTGTCTTAAGACTGAAGAAATCTTTGTTAAAGAGTTGTAAGCCCATTTGATCCTTCTCGGTTTATCATGGAATATACGAACTTCTAGGCCAAGTAGTTGATGTTGTCATGAAACACATGAGTTAGATGTAGTTCGGGAGAGTCAATAGATGTTTGTCAAGCTTCCACGGTGTTTGAAGACTCAAGTTTTCATGGTTTAAGAGTTATAAGCCCATTTGTTCCTTCTCGGTTTATCATGGATTATAAGAACTTCTAGGACAAGTAGTTGATGTTTTCGTGAAACACATGAGATAGATGGGGTTTGGGAGAGTCAACAGATGTCTGTCAAGCTTCCACGGTGTTTGAAGACTCAAGTTATGATGGTTTAAGAGTTATAAGCCCATTTGTTCCTTCTCGGTTTATCATGGATTATAAGAACTTCAAAGACTACTAGTTGATGTTTTCATGAAACACATGAGTTAGATGGTGTTTGGGAGAGTGAAAAGATGTTTGTCAAGCTTCCACGGTGTTTGAAGATTCAAGTTTCATGGTTTAAGAATTATAAGCCCATTTATTCCTTCTCGGTTTATCATGGAATATAAGAACTTAATGGACAAGTAGTTTATGTTTTCATGAAACACATGAGTTGGATGGTGTTTGGGAAAGTCAATAGATGTTTGTCAAGCTTCCACGGTGTTTGAAGACACAAGAAATCTTTGTTAAAGAGTTATAAGCCCATTTGTTCCTTCTCGGTTTATCATGGATTATAAGAACTTCTAGGACAAGTAGTTGATGTTTTCATGAAACACATGAGATAGATGGGGTTTGGGAGAGTCAATAGATGTTTGTCAAGCTTCCACGATGTTTGAAGACTCAAGTTTTCGAGGTTTAAGAGTTATAAGCCCATTTGTTCCTTCTCGGTTTATCATGGATTATAAGAACTTCAAAGACTACTAGTTGATGTTTTCATGAAACACATGAGCTAGATGGTGCTTGGGAGAGTGAAAAGATGTTTGTCAAGCTTCCACGGTGTTTGAAGACTCAAGTTTCAGGGTTTAAGATTTATAAGCCCATTTATTCCTTCTC
The DNA here is from genome assembly GCA_023212625.1 of Styphnolobium japonicum. Classification (NCBI taxonomy): domain Eukaryota; kingdom Viridiplantae; phylum Streptophyta; class Magnoliopsida; order Fabales; family Fabaceae; genus Styphnolobium; species Styphnolobium japonicum. Next base: position 283,925 of record JALBWW010000086.1, read on the forward strand.
GGTTTATCATGGAATATAAGAACTTAATGGACAAGTAGTTTATGTTTTCATGAAACACATGAGTTGGATGGTGTTTGGGAAAGTCAATAGATGTTTGTCAAGCTTCCACGGTGTTTGAAGACACAAGAGTTATAAGCCCATTTGTTCCTTCTCGGTTTATCATGGATTATAAGAACTTCTAGGACAAGTAGTTGATGTTTTCATGAAACACATGAGATAGATGGGGTTTGGGAGAGTCAATAGATGTTTGTCAAGCATCCACGGTGTTTGAAGACCAAAGAAATCTTGGTTTAAGACTTGTAATCCCATTTGTTCCTTCTCGGTTTATCGTGGCATGTAAGAACTTCTAGGCCAAGTAGTTGATGTTTTATTGAAACACATGAGTTAGATGGTGTTTGGGAGAGTCAATGAATGTTTGTCAAGCTTCCACGGTGTTTGAAGACTCAAGTTTTCATGGTTTAAGAGTTATAAGCCCATTTGTTCCTTCTCGGTTTATCATGGATTATAAGAACTTAATGGACAAGTAGTTGATGTTTTCATGAAACACATGAGTTAGATGGAGTTTGGGAGAGTCAATAGATGTTTGTCAAGCTTCCACGATGATTGAAGACTCAAGTTTTCGTGGTTTAAGAGTTATAAGCCCATTTGTTCCTTCTCGGTTTATCATGGATTATAAGAACTTAATGGACAAGTAGTTGATGTTTTCATGAAACACATGAGTTAGATGGAGTTTGGGAGAGTCAATAGATGTTTGTCAAGCTTCCACGATGATTGAAGACTCAAGTTTTCGTGGTTTAAGAGTTATAAGCCCATTTGTTCCTTCTCGGTTTATCATGGATTATAAGAACTTCTAGGCCAAGTAGTTGAAGTTGTCATGAAACACATGAGTTAGATGGTGTTTGGGAGAGTCAATAGATGTTTGTCAAGCTTCCACGGTGTTTGAAGACTCAAGTTTTCATGGTTTAAGAGTTATAAGCCCATTTGATCCTTCTCGGTTTATCATGGAATATAAGAACTTCAAGGCCAAGCAGTTGATGTTGTCATGAAACACATGAGCTAGATGGTGTTTGGGAGAGTCAACAGATGTATGTCAAGCTTCCACGATGTTTGAAGACTCAAGTTTTCGAGGTTTAAGAGTTATAAGCCCATTTGTTCCTTCTCGGTTTATCATGGAATATAAGAACTTAATGGACAAGTAGTTTATGTTTCCATGAAACACATGAGTTGGAAGGTGTTTGGGAAAGTCAATAGATGTTTGTCAAGCTTCCACGGTGTTTGAAGACACAAGAGTTATAAGCCCATTTGTTCCTTCTCGGTTTATCATGGATTATAAGAACTTCTAGGACAAGTAGTTGATGTTGTCATGAAACACATGAGCTAGATGGTGTTTGGGAGAGTCAACAAATGTTTGTCAAACTTCCACGGTGTTTGAAGACTCAAGTATTGATGGTTTAAGAGTTATAAGCCCATTTGTTCCTTCTCGGTTTATCATGGAATATAAGAACTTCTAGGCCAAGTAGTTGAAGTTGTCATGAAACACATGAGTTAGATGGTGTTTGGGAGAGTCAATAGATGTTTGTCAAGCTTCCACGGTGTTTGAAGACTCAAGTTTTCATGGTTTAAGAGTTATAAGCCCATTTGATCCTTCTCGGTTTATCATGGAATATAAGAACTTCAAGGCCAAGCAGTTGATGTTGTCATGAAACACATGAGCTAGATGGTGTTTGGGAGAGTCAACAGATGTATGTCAAGCTTCCACGATGTTTGAAGACTCAAGTTTTCGAGGTTTAAGAGTTATAAGCCCATTTGTTCCTTCTCGGTTTATCATGGAATATAAGAACTTCTAGGCCAAGTAGTTGAAGTTGTCATGAAACACATGAGTTAGATGGTGTTTGGGAGAGTCAATAGATGTTTGTCAAGCTTCCACGGTGTTTGAAGACTCAAGTTTTCATGGTTTAAGAGTTATAAGCCCATTTGATCCTTCTCGGTTTATCATGGAATATAAGAACTTCAAGGCCAAGCAGTTGATGTTGTCATGAAACACATGAGCTAGATGGTGTTTGGGAGAGTCAACAGATGTTTGTCAGGCTTCCACGGTGTTTGAAGACTCAAGTTTTGATGGTTTAAGAGTTATAAGCCCATTTGTTCCTTCTCGGTTTATCATGGATTATAAGAACTTCTAGGCCAAGTAGTTGATGTTGTCATGAAACACATGAGGTAGATGGTGTTTGCGAGAGTCAATAGATGTTTGTCAAGCTTCCACGGTGTTTGAAGACTCAAGTTTTCACGGTTTAAGAGTTATAAGCCCATTTGTTCCTTCTGGGATTATCATGGATTATAAGAACTTAAAGGACAAGTAGTTGATGTTTTCATGAAACACATGAGTTAGTTGGAGTTTGGGAGAGTCAATAGATGTTTGTCAAGCACCCACGGTGCTTTAAGACTGAAGAAATCTTCGTTAATGAGTTGTAAGCCCATTTGATCCTTCTCGGTTTATCATGGAATATAAGAACTTCTAGGCCAAGTAGTTGATGTTGTCATGAAACACATGAGCTAGATGGTGTTTGGGAGAGTCAACAGATGTTTGTCAAACTTCCACGGTGTTTGAAGACTCAAGTTTTGATGGTTTAAGAGTTATAAGCCCATTTGTTCGTTCTAGGTTTATCATGGAATATAAGAACTTCTAGGCCAAGTAGTTGATGTTGTCATGAAACACATGAGTTAGATGGTGTTTGGGAGAGTCAATAGATGTTTGTCAATCTTCCACGGTGTTTGAAGTCTCAAGTTTTCATGGTTTAAGAGTTATAAGCCCATTTGATCCTTCTCGGTTTATCATGGAATATAAGAACTTCTAGGCCAAGCAGTTGATGTTGTCATGAAACACATGAGCTAGATGGTGTTTGGGAGAGTCAACAGATGTTTGTCAAGCTTCCACGGTGTTTGAAGACTCAAGTTTTGATGGTTTAAGAGTTATAAGCCCATTTGTTCCTTCTCGGTTTATCATGGATTATAAAAACTTCTAGGCCAAGTAGTTGATGTTGTCATGAAACACATGAGCTAGATGGTGTTTGGGAGAGTCAACAGATGTATGTCAAGCTTCCACGATGTTTGAAGACTCAAGTTTTCGAGGTTTAAGAGTTATAAGCCCATTTGTTCCTTCTCGGTTTATCATGGATTATAAGAACTTCAAAGACTACTAGTTGATGTTTTCATGAAACACATGAGCTAGATGGTGCTTGGGAGAGTGAAAAGATGTTTGTCAAGCTTCCACGGTGTTTGAAGACTCAAGTTTCAAGGTTTAAGATTTATAAGCCCATTTATTCCTTCTCGGTTTATCATGGAATATAAGAACTTAATGGACAAGTAGTTTATGTTTTCATGAAACACATGAGTGGGATGGTGTTTGGGAAAGTCAATAGATGTTTGTCAAGCTTCCACGGTGTTTGAAGACACAAGAGTTATAAGCCCATTTGTTCCTTCTCGGTTTATCATGGATTATAAGAACTTCTAGGACAAGTAGTTGATGTTTTCATGAAACACATGAGATAGATGGGGTTTGGGAGAGTCAATAGATGTTTGTCAAGCATCCACGGTGTTTGAAGACCAAAGAAATCTTGGTTTAAGACTTGTAATCCCATTTGTTCCTTCTCGGTTTATCGTGGCATGTAAGAACTTCTAGGCCAAGTAGTAGATGTTTTCATGAAACACATGAGTTAGATGGTGTTTGGGAGAGTCAATGAATCTTTGTCAAGCTTCCACGGTGTTTGAAGACTCAAGTTTTCATGGTTTAAGAGTTATAAGCCCATTTGTTCCTTCTCGGTTTATCATGGATTATAAGAACTTAATGGACAAGTAGTTGATGTTTTCATGAAACACATGAGTTAGATGGAGTTTGGGAGAGTCAATAGATGTTTGTCAAGCTTCCACGATGATTGAAGACTCAAGTTTTCGTGGTTTAAGAGTTATAAGCCCATTTGTTTGTTCGTCAATTACCAATTCACTCAATCAATACTATCTAAGCTAATCGAATACTTTGGAACGAAAGAAGTTCACAAGGGAACCGCCAAAAGACTAACAACTAATCAATAGAAAGTAATAAGCAAAACAAACGCTAATAAAATAAAATGGAAGAGAATCAATATGGGATGAGTTAAGGGTCCGATTTCGTTTATCTCTTCACATGCAATTAAAAATCCTTAGGTTAATCTAATTTCTTCTCTTGAATTGATGGTGAGAACTACTAAAATAATCAATGCCCAATCCCTTGGTGCACCAATTCTCTTGAACACCTAAGATAAAATTAATTCCTTAATCAAATCTCAAACATTCAAGGCATAAAAAGATAAAAGTTCCCTTAAGCACCACACAAATTGATAGTTCTATTCCTAGACTCAATCAGTTCATGGTATTTATCATATAGCTCAACCATACATTAGTTTTCCAACCTAATCCATGGATGCTCAATCAATTCATGAGTGGCCAATTCACAAAAGCATTAGGAACAATGATAAATACTCAATTCAATGAAACGTAAATATAGATTAATCAAAGAAATCCAACTACATGGTCTAAGACAAACTACATCTTCCCCCTAACTAAAGGGGTTTAGCTACTCATAGAGAAGGAAAGCAATAGAGATGAAAAGAGAGAAGAAATCCCCATTAGCAAGCCCTTGGAGTTGGTTGATAATCCTCAAGCTCTTGGAACCTTGTTGTTTCCTCCTCCCTTAGGTCAGCCGTCGTCCCTCTCTCCAAAAGATTCAGACTCCCCTCAAAAACCCATTAGTTTCCCTTATATACTGTTGAAATTGCATATCAGTAAGTGATCCAGCGCTCAAGCGCTGGATGTTGGGCGCTCAAGCGCGCGGGTGGCCGAAAAAATGCATTAGATGCTGACTCTGGGCGCTCAAGCGCAAGATGGTGGGCGCTCAAGCGCTCGAGCGCTGGATGTTGGGCGCTCAAGCGCTCGGGTGGCAGAAAAATTGCATTAGATGCTGACTCTGGGCGCTCAAGCGTAGGATGATGGGCGCTCAAGCGCTAGGGCGCTAGAGCGCTGGATGTTGGGCGCTCAAGCGCGCGGGTGGCAGAAAAGAGCTTCTTCAGTGTTGTGCGCGCTCAAGCGCTGGTGTTCCAAAAACTTGTTGGACTATTGGCAAGTGTACCAAGTCGTGCAAGTAATAAAGTGATAAGAGAGTTATCGTCCCACAGAGATTGTGTTCGTCAATTACCAATTCACTCAATCAATACTATCTAAGCTAATCGAATACTTTGGAACGAAAGAAGTTCACAAGGGAACCGCCAAAAGACTAACAACTAATCAATAGAAAGTAATAAGCAAAACAAACGCTAATAAAATAAAATGGAAGAGAATCAATATGGGATGAGTTAAGGGTCCGATTTCGTTTATCTCTTCACATGCAATTAAAAATCCTTAGGTTAATCTAATTTCTTCTCTTGAATTGATGGTGAGAACTACTAAAATAATCAATGCCCAATCCCTTGGTGCACCAATTCTCTTGAACACCTAAGATAAAATTAATTCCTTAATCAAATCTCAAACATTCAAGGCATAAAAAGATAAAAGTTCCCTTAAGCACCACACAAATTGATAGTTCTATTCCTAGACTCAATCAGTTCATGGTATTTATCATATAGCTCAACCATACATTAGTTTTCCAACCTAATCCATGGATGCTCAATCAATTCATGAGTGGCCAATTCACAAAAGCATTAGGAACAATGATAAATACTCAATTCAATGAACAGAAATATAGATTAATCAAAGAAATCCAACTACATGGTCTAAGACAAACTACATCTTCCCCCTAACTAAAGGGGTTTAGCTACTCATAGAGAAGGAAAGCAATAGAGATGAAAAGAGAGAAGAAATCCCCATTAGCAAGCCCTTGGAGTTGGTTGATAATCCTCAAGCTCTTGGAACCTTGTTGTTTCCTCCTCCCTTAGGTCGTAGTCGTCCCTCTCTCCAAAAGATTCAGACTCCCCTCAAAAACCCATTAGTTTCCCTTATATACTGTTGAAATTGCATATCAGTAAGTGATCCAGCGCTCAAGCGCTGGATGTTGGGCGCTCAAGCGCGCGGGTGGCCGAAAAAATGCATTAGATGCTGACTCTGGGCGCTCAAGCGCAAGATGGTGGGCGCTCAAGCGCTCGAGCGCTGGATGTTGGGCGCTCAAGCGCTCGGGTGGCAGAAAAATTGCATTAGATGCTGACTCTGGGCGCTCAAGCGTAGGATGATGGGCGCTCAAGCGCTAGGGCGCTAGAGCGCTGGATGTTGGGCGCTCAAGCGCGCGGGTGGCAGAAAAGAGCTTCTTCAGTGTTGTGCGCGCTCAAGCGCTGGTGTTCCACCGCTCGAGCGGTGGATGTCCAGAGATTTAGTGTTGTTTCTGCCTTGTGAGCGCTCAAGCGCTGGGTTGGGCGCTCAAGCGCTGAGCTTCCAGCAAAAATGATGTTCTTCTCCTTCGCTTTCTTCTCCCAATTGCAGCTAACTCTAACTTGGACTTCACCTAAAACCAACCAAAGCAATTTTAATGAGACAAACTGAACTTAAAAGTGCAATAACTATTAAATTTGATTAAACAAACAAGTAAACTAAATTAGATGAAAATCCTAAGCAAAGATACTAAAAGGAAGCATAATCCTAGTTAATTGAGAGAGATTAAACTAGATAACCATGAGATGTATGGCAAATATCACTCCCCCAAACTTGAGATTTTACTTGCCCTCAAGTAAAAATGCAAGAGAAAACAATGATACACCACAATCCACCACAAAAAGGTACTATCTGCAAAGACAACTCAAAGACAAAAAATAATAATAATAATAATAATAATAATTCAGAGAAATGGGATTCAATTGAGAAACAAAATCAGGAGTAGCATCTCCCACAAATCAGTTAAACAATTGGAGCAAGCAAGAAGTTAGAGCCGGGCAGAATCGTGGAGGAGTTAAACATATGGCATGCACGAAGGAAATGGATGAATTTCTCAAAATTCCTTATGGGCAGGGGTTCAAGCATAAGTACAACTTAATGAAAGTGCTAGAGTCGTAACCGTGCGCCTACCACACATTACAGCCCCAGACAAATTATTGAAAAATAAAAACCAAAGCATGAGGATTGATCAAGGTGGTGACCGTGCGCCTCTACCACACATCATAACCGAGAGACGACCCCCAAACTTGATTGAAACGAAGCAAAAGATCTGATGAGAATAGAAAGTAAGGATCGTGCGCCTCATCCACACATCCACACCTTAAACCTCATCAAACAAATGCCATTATTCTCTTTTTCTCTTTTCTTTGTTTTCTTTTTCTTTCTTTTTTTTTCTTAAAAAAATCCTGTAGAGAACCCCTGCAAAACTTTAACAACCAAAGAAGTTTCAAAAATTTCAAACTGGCATGCCAAGTGCTTAAACAGCCCAAAACCAACCAAAACTCAAAAAAATCAAGCAAGATCCAATAGAAGAACCAACAATGGAATAACAACTTGCCTAAAACATTGTTCTCAACATTAAAACCCCAACCCCCAAAGAAATTACCCACATGGTGTAAGAGTTGCAAGCAAGATTGCACAATTCATGGGGTGTGGTGAACAATGCTAGTAACAGAAATACAAAAAGAAAAAGGAGGAGAAAATAGAAAAGAAACTAACTAAGACCAAACGAAAATTAAAAGTAAGAATAAAAGGATAAAGACATCCCTGTTTAGCTTTCCGAATGAGTGAGGGTGAGTGGTGGCTAGTCTGTATCCTCATCATTATCCCCACATTCCACTAGTAAGATGAAAATAAGGAAAACACAAAAATGCAGTAAAATAAATTAACAAAACAAAATGAAAAAAAAAAGGAAAGAGAGAGGAAAAACTTGGGTTGCCTCCCAAGAAGCGCTTGTTTAGCGTCATTAGCTCGACGTTGTCCAATCTCAATCGGGTTTCAATTCAGGCTTAGAAAGTTCTTTTTTTATAACTCCTTTCTCTTTTAATTCTTCAACTTTTCTTTGCTTAGGATGAACCATGAGTGGCAACACTTCTAAAAACTTGATACACTTCATTAACTCCAAATCATTCAATTTTTCTTCTTCCAAATTTTTGGAGTGTACTGAAACTGCTTCAAGTGGAAGAGTTAGAGAAGTTTGTCTAAAAATACTTGGCACTAAAGAGTCAATAGCATCCACCCGAAGACATTGTTCTTTTACTGTTGGATGCTCCATTGCTTCAAAGACACTGAAGGTAATCTTTTCATCTTGCACCCTCAATATGAGCTCGCCTTGTTGAACATCAATTAATGCTCTCCCAGTTGCTAAGAAAGGCCTTCCAAGAATAAGGGGAATGTCAGCATCTTCTTCCATATCTAACACCACGAAGTCAGCCGGAAAGATAAACTTATCAACCTTCACTAATACATCTTCAACAATGCCATATGGGTGTTTAACAGATCGATCGGCTAGTTGAAGGGAAATCATTGTCGGCTTCACGTTTTCAATACCCAGCTTGTGCATCATAGATATTGGCATGAGATTTATACTCGCCCCAAGATCACATAAGGCTCTCTCAATAGTCAACTTCCCAACAGTGCAAGGAATGGTAAAACTACCTGGATCCTTTAGCTTAGGTGGAAGTTTCCTTTGAATTATGGCACTGCACTCCTCCGTCAACATAACTGTCTCATCTTCCTTGATCTTTCTCTTCTTTGACAACAACTCTTTCATGAATTTAGCATAAGATGGCATTTGTTCAAGTGCTTCAGCAAAAGGGATATTAATCTGCAGCTTTTTGAAGACGTCTAGAAACTTAGAGAATTGCTTCTCTTGATTTTCTTTCTTCAACCTCTGAGGGTACGGGATCTTAGCATAAGGTGATGGCTCATATGCTTTGGTTTGCTCACGATCCTTTTTCTTTCGCTGCCACTTCAGTTGTTCTTCCTTGGCCTCTTTACCTTTATTACTGTCTTGCACTAAGACATCATCATTAGAGGCATTATTTTTTTCTTTTTCTGTATTTGGGGAGTCTGGCACTTCTTTCAATGGTACTTCTACTGTCTTACCACTCCTTAGGGTGATTACATTACAATGCTCCTTCGGATTAACCATTCTGTCACTAGGAAAGTTACCTGAATGTCTTTCTGCAAAAGTCGCTTTGATATTTGACCCATTTGGGATTCTAGACTTCGAATGGATGCCTCTTGATTCTTGAAATTAGCTCTCGTTTCTTCCATAAAGTTGGAAGTTTGTTGGACAAAGGAGGATGTATGTTGAGAGAGTTTTTCAAGAGAAATCTCCAATTGAGACTTTTTTTCTTGTTGCACATTCTGTTGCATTCCTTGATTATTCCATGAGAAATTTGGGTGATTCCTCCACCCCGGGTTATAAGTGTTTAAATATGGGTTGTTCTGGGGTCTTTGAGGATTTCCCATGTAATTAACCTGCTCTTGGGATGAAAAACCAGAAAATCCAGAACTATTTGCTTCACACTCTCCATTAACATGATTACCTCCACAAAAGTCACAAATCAAAGCTTGTTGAGAGACTGAGCTGACTTGCATGTGACCAAGTTGCTTTGTAAGGGTTGCTATCTGTTGAGAAAGAGTCTTATTTTGAGCAAGGATGGCATCAAATGTATCTAACTCCATCACTCCTCTCTTTACCATGGATCTCTCCCTAGGCATATGATATTCATTGGTAGCCATGGTCTCAATCAACTGTTGTGCTTCTTCTGGAGTTTTAGTGTTAAGAGACCCACCCGCGGAGGCATCAACCATTGCTCTAGAGGAATGATTCAACCCATTATAAAAAATCTGCACTTGCTGCCAAACTTCAAATGCATGATGAGGGCATCTTCTTAGCAATTCTTTATACCTTTCCCAAGCTTCATATAATGATTCTCCATCTTTTTGAGTGAAACATGTGATCTCACTTCTCATTTTCACAAACATAGATGGAGGGAAGTATCGGGTGAGAAACTTGCTAACCAAATCTTGCCAAGTGGTAATGCTACCTTGAGGTTGTGCTTGAAGCCAGCATTTCGCTTTATCCCTTAGAGAGAATGGGAAAAGCCTTAGCCTTATAGCATCATCGCTTGCTCCATTGAACTTGATAGTGTCACACAGCTGTAAGAAATTGTTGATGTGCAAGTTTGGATCTTCAGACTGACTTCCCCCAAACTGATCTTGTTGAACCAACTGTAGAAGAGCTGGTTTTATCTCAAAGTTATTCGCTTGAATGGGGGGTCGCACTATGCTAGTTGCACACCTTTCAGCAGGGGGAGTTGTATAATCTCCCAAAGTGCGACGTCTGTCTTCGTTTGCTTCTGCCATAACTTCTCTTTCAGCTCTTCTTCTTTCCCTGGTTGTTCTTCTATGTCCTCTTGCTGTTCTTTCAATTTCCGGATCAAATAGCAATGCGTCCGGATTTACAGTACCTCGCATACAAGGGACAACCAGCTCAAATGTGAGTTCACAAGTAAAATAAATGAAAAACAAAAAGTAAGAATTTGAAAATAAAAATTGTGCCTAAATTAGTATCTCGTAAGCTACTAAAGATATAGACAAATCCACAATCCCCGGCAACGGCGCCAAAAACTTGTTGGACTATTGGCAAGTGTACCAAGTCGTGCAAGTAATAAAGTGATAAGAGAGTTATCGTCCCACAGAGATTGTGTTCGTCAATTACCAATTCACTCAATCAATACTATCTAAGCTAATCGAATACTTTGGAACGAAAGAAGTTCACAAGGGAACCGCCAAAAGACTAACAACTAATCAATAGAAAGTAATAAGCAAAACAAACGCTAATAAAATAAAATGGAAGAGAATCAATATGGGATGAGTTAAGGGTCCGATTTCGTTTATCTCTTCACATGCAATTAAAAATCCTTAGGTTAATCTAATTTCTTCTCTTGAATTGATGGTGAGAACTACTAAAATAATCAATGCCCAATCCCTTGGTGCACCAATTCTCTTGAACACCTAAGATAAAATTAATTCCTTAATCAAATCTCAAACATTCAAGGCATAAAAAGATAAAAGTTCCCTTAAGCACCACACAAATTGATAGTTCTATTCCTAGACTCAATCAGTTCATGGTATTTATCATATAGCTCAACCATACATTAGTTTTCCAACCTAATCCATGGATGCTCAATCAATTCATGAGTGGCCAATTCACAAAAGCATTAGGAACAATGATAAATACTCAATTCAATGAACAGAAATATAGATTAATCAAAGAAATCCAACTACATGGTCTAAGACAAACTACATCTTCCCCCTAACTAAAGGGGTTTAGCTACTCATAGAGAAGGAAAGCAATAGAGATGAAAAGAGAGAAGAAATCCCCATTAGCAAGCCCTTGGAGTTGGTTGATAATCCTCAAGCTCTTGGAACCTTGTTGTTTCCTCCTCCCTTAGGTCAGCCGTCGTCCCTCTCTCCAAAAGATTCAGACTCCCCTCAAAAACCCATTAGTTTCCCTTATATACTGTTGAAATTGCATATCAGTAAGTGATCCAGCGCTCAAGCGCTGGATGTTGGGCGCTCAAGCGCGCGGGTGGCCGAAAAAATGCATTAGATGCTGACTCTGGGCGCTCAAGCGCAAGATGGTGGGCGCTCAAGCGCTCGAGCGCTGGATGTTGGGCGCTCAAGCGCTCGGGTGGCAGAAAAATTGCATTAGATGCTGACTCTGGGCGCTCAAGCGTAGGATGATGGGCGCTCAAGCGCTAGGGCGCTAGAGCGCTGGATGTTGGGCGCTCAAGCGCGCGGGTGGCAGAAAAGAGCTTCTTCAGTGTTGTGCGCGCTCAAGCGCTGGTGTTCCACCGCTCGAGCGGTGGATGTCCAGAGATTTAGTGTTGTTTCTGCCTTGTGAGCGCTCAAGCGCTGGGTTGGGCGCTCAAGCGCTGAGCTTCCAGCAAAAATGATGTTCTTCTCCTTCGCTTTCTTCTCCCAATTGCAGCTAACTCTAACTTGGACTTCACCTAAAACCAACCAAAGCAATTTTAATGAGACAAACTGAACTTAAAAGTGCAATAACTATTAAATTTGATTAAACAAACAAGTAAACTAAATTAGATGAAAATCCTAAGCAAAGATACTAAAAGGAAGCATAATCCTAGTTAATTGAGAGTGATTAAACTAGATAACCATGAGATGTATGGCAAATATCATTGTTCCTTCTCGGTTTATCATGGATTATAAGAACTTCAAAGACTACTAGTTGATGTTTTCATGAAACACATGAGTTAGATGGTGATTGGGAGAGTGAATAGATGTTTGTCATGCTTCCACGGTGTTTGAAGACTCAAGTTTCAAGGTTTAAGATTTATAAGCCCATTTATTCCTCCTCGGTTTATCATGGAATATAAGAACTTAATGGACAAGTAGTTTATGTTTTCATGAAACACATGAGTTTGATGGTGTTTGGGAAAGTCAATAGATGTTTGTCAAGCTTCCACGGTGTTTGAAGACTCAAGTTTTCATGGTTTAAGAGTTATAAGCCCATTTGTTCCTTCTCGGTTTATCATGGATCATAAGAAATTAAAGGACAAGTAGTTGATGTTTTCATGAAACACATGAGTTAGATGGAGTTTGGGAGAGTCAATAGATGTTTGTCAAGCACCCACGGTGTTTAAAAACTGAAGAAATCTTCGTTAAAGAGTTGTAAGCCCATTTGATCCTTCTCGGTTTATCATGGAATATAAGAACTTCTAGGCCAAGTAGTTGATGTTGTCATGAAACACATGAGCTAGATGGTGTTTGGGAGAGTCAACAAATGTTTGTCAAACTTCCACGGTGTTTGAAGACTCAAGTATTGATGGTTTAAGAGTTATAAGCCCATTTGTTCCTTCTCGGTTTATCATGGAATATAAGAACTTCTAGGCCAAGTAGTTGAAGTTGTCATGAAACACATGAGTTAGATGGTGTTTGGGAGAGTCAATAGATGTTTGTCAAGCTTCCACGGTGTTTGAAGACTCAAGTTTTCATGGTTTAAGAGTTATAAGCCCATTTGATCCTTCTCGGTTTATCATGGAATATAAGAACTTCAAGGCCAAGCAGTTGATGTTGTCATGAAACACATGAGCTAGATGGTGTTTGGGAGAGTCAACAGATGTTTGTCAGGCATCCACGGTGTTTGAAGACTCAAGTTTTGATGGTTTAAGAGTTATAAGCCCATTTGTTCCTTCTCGGTTTATCATGGATTATAAGAACTTCTAGGCCAAGTAGTTGATGTTGTCATGAAACACATGAGGTAGATGGTGTTTGCGAGAGTCAATAGATGTTTGTCAAGCTTCCACGGTGTTTGAAGACTCAAGTTTTCACGGTTTAAGAGTTATAAGCCCATTTGTTCCTTCTGGGATTATCATGGATTATAAGAACTTCAAGGACAAGTAGTTGATGTTTTCATGAAACACATGAGTTAGTTGGAGTTTGGGAGAGTCAATAGATGTTTGTCAAGCACCCACGGTGCTTTAAGACTGAAGAAATCTTCGTTAAAGAGTTGTAAGCCCATTTGATCCTTCTCGGTTTATCATGGAATATAAGAACTTCTAGGCCAAGTAGTTGATGTTGTCATGAAACACATGAGCTAGATGGTGTTTGGGAGAGTCAACAGATGTTTGTCAAACTTCCACGGTGTTTGAAGACTCAAGTTTTGATGGTTTAAGAGTTATAAGCCCATTTGTTCGTTCTAGGTTTATCATGGAATATAAGAACTTCTAGGCCAAGTAGTTGATGTTGTCATGAAACACATGAGTTAGATGGTGTTTGGGAGAGTCAATAGATGTTTGTCAATCTTCCACGGTGTTTGAAGTCTCAAGTTTTCATGGTTTAAGAGTTATAAGCCCATTTGATCCTTCTCGGTTTATCATGGAATATAAGAACTTCTAGGCCAAGCAGTTGATGTTGTCATGAAACACATGAGCTAGATGGTGTTTGGGAGAGTCAACAGATGTTTGTCAAGCTTCCACGGTGTTTGAAGACTCAAGTTTTGATGGTTTAAGAGTTATAAGCCCATTTGTTCCTTCTCGGTTTATCATGGATTATAAGAACTTCTAGGCCAAGTAGTTGATGTTGTCATGAAACACATGAGCTAGATGGTGTTTGGGAGAGTCAACAGATGTATGTCAAGCTTCCACGGTGTTTGAAGACTCAAGTTTTGATGGTTTAAGAGTTATAAGCCCATTTGTTCCTTCTCGGTTTATCATGGATTATAAGAACTTCTAGGACAAGTTGTTGATGTTTTCCTGAACCACATGAGTTAGATGGTGTTTAGGAGAGTCAATAGATGTTTGTCAAGCTTCCACGGTGTTTGAAGACTCAAGTTTCAAGGTTTAAGATTTATAAGCCCATTTATTCCTTCTCGGTTTATCATGGAATATAAGAACTTAATGGACAAGTAGTTTATGTTTTCATGAAACACATGAGTTTGATGGTGTTTGGGAAAGTCAATAGATGTTTGTCAAGCTTCCACGGTGTTTGAAGACTCAAGTTTTGATGGTTTAAGAGTTATAAGCCCATTTGTTCCTTCTCGGTTTATCATGGATTATAAGAACTTCAAAGACTACTAGTTGATGTTTTCATGAAACACATGAGTTAGATGGTGTTTGGGAGAGTGAAAAGATGTTTGTCAAGCTTCCACGGTGTTTGAAGATTCAAGTTTCATGGTTTAAGAATTATAAGCCCATTTATTCCTTCTCGGTTTATCATGGAATATAAGAACTTAAAGCACAAGTAGTTTAGGTTTTCATGAAACACATGAGTTAGATGGAGTTTGGGAGAGTCAATAGATGTTTGTCAAGCACCCACGGTGTCTTAAGACTGAAGAAATCTTTGTTAAAGAGTTGTAAGCCCATTTGATCCTTCTCGGTTTATCATGGAATATAAGAACTTCTAGGCCAAGTAGTTGATGTTGTCATGAAACACATGAGCTAGATGGTGTTTGGGAGAGTCAACAGATGTTTGTCAAACTTCCACGGTGTTTGAACACTCAAGTTTTGATGGTTTAAGAGTTATAAGCCCATTTGTTCGTTCTAGGTTTATCATGGAATATAAGAACTTCTAGGCCAAGTAGTTGATGTTGTCATGAAACACATGAGTTAGATGGTGTTTGGGAGAGTCAATAGATGTTTGTCAATCTTCCACGGTGTTTGAAGTCTCAAGTTTTCATGGTTTAAGAGTTATAAGCCCATTTGATCCTTCTCGGTTTATCATGGGATATAAGAACTTCTAGGCCAAGCAGTTGATGTTGTCATGAAACACATGAGCTAGATGGTGTTTGGGAGAGTCAACAGATGTTTGTCAAGCTTCCACGGTGTTTGAAGACTCAAGTTTTGATGGTTTAAGAGTTATAAGCCCATTTGTTCCTTCTCGGTTTATCATGGATTATAAGAACTTCTAGGCCAAGTAGTTGATGTTGTCATGAAACACATGAGCTAGATGGTGTTTGGGAGAGTCAACAGATGTATGTCAAGCTTCCACGGTGTTTGAAGACTCAAGTTTTGATGGTTTAAGAGTTATAAGCCCATTTGTTCCTTCTCGGTTTATCATGGATTATAAGAACTTCTAGGACAAGTTGTTGATGTTTTCCTGAACCACATGAGTTAGATGGTGTTTAGGAGAGTCAATAGATGTTTGTCAAGCTTCCACGGTGTTTGAAGACTCAAGTTTCGAGGTTTAAGATTTATAAGCCCATTTATTCCTTCTCGGTTTATCATGGAATATAAGAACTTAATGGACAAGTAGTTTATGTTTTCATGAAACACATGAGTTTGATGGTGTTTGGGAAAGTCAATAGATGTTTGTCAAGCTTCCACGGTGTTTGAAGACTCAAGTTTTGATGGTTTAAGAGTTATAAGCCCATCTGTTCCTTCTCGGTTTATCATGGATTATAAGAACTTCAAAGACTACTAGTTGATGTTTTCATGAAACACATGAGTTAGATGGTGTTTGGGAGAGTGAAAAGATGTTTGTCAAGCTTCCACGGTGTTTGAAGACTCAAGTTTCATGGTTTAAGAATTATAAGCCCATTTATTCCTTCTCGGTTTATCATGGAATATAAGAACTTAAAGCACAAGTAGTTTAGGTTTTCATGAAACACATGAGTTAGATGGAGTTTGGGAGAGTCAATAGATGTTTGTCGAGCTACCACGGTGTTTGAAGGCTCAAGTTTTGATGGTTTAAGAGTTATAAGCCCATTTGTTCCTTCTCGGTTTATCATGGATTATAAGAAGTTAAAGGACAAGTAGTTGATGTTTTCATGAAACACATGAGTTAGATGGAGTTTGGGAGAGTCAATAGATGTTTGTCAAGCACCCACGGCGTTTCCAGACTGAAGAAATCTTCGGTAAAGAGTTGTAGGCCCGTTTGATCCTTCTCGGTTTATCGTGGAATATAAGAACTTCTAGGACAAGTTGTTGATGTTTTCCTGAAACACATGAGTTAGATGGTGTTTGGGAGAGTCAATAGATGTTTGTCAAGCTTCCACGTTGTTTGAAGACTCAAGTTTTCTAGGATTAAGAGTTATAAGCCCATTTGTTCCTTCTCAGTTTATCATGGATTATAAGAACTTCAAAGACTACTAGTTGATGTTTTCATGAAACACATGAGGTAGATGGTGCTTGGGAGAGTGAAAAGATGTTTGTCAAGCTTCCACGGTGTTTGAAGACCCAAGTTTCAAGGTTTAAGATTTATAAGCCCATTTATTCCTTCTCGGTTTATCATGGAATATAAGAACTTAAAGGACAAGTAGTTTATGTTTTCATGAAACACATGAGTTAGATGGAGTTTGGGAGAGTCAATAGATGTTTGTCAAGCACCCACGGTGTTTTAAGACTGAAGAAATCTTTGTTAAAGAGTTGTAAGCCCATTTGATCCTTCTCGGTTTATCATTGAATATACGAACTTCTAGGCCATGTAGTTGATGTTGTCATGAAACACATGAGTTAGATGGTGCTTGGGAGAGTGAAAAGATGTTTGTCAAGCTTCCACAGTGTTTGAAGACCCAAGTTTCAAGGTTTAAGATTTATAAGCCCATTTATTCCTTCTCGGTTTATCATGGAATATAAGAACTTAAAGGACAAGTAGTTTATGTTTTCATGAAACACATGAGTTAGATGGTGTTTGGGAGAGTCAATAGATGTTTGTCAAGCTTCCACGGTGTTTGAAGACTCAAGTTTTCATGGTTTAAGAGTTATAAGCCCATTTGTTCCTTCTCGGTTTATCATGGATTATAAGAAATTAAAGGACAAGAAGTTGATGTTTTCATGAAACACATGAGTTAGATGGAGTTTGGGAGACTTAATAGATGTTTGTCAAGCACACACGGTGTTTTAAGACTGAAGAAATCTTCGTTAAAGAGTTGTAAGCCCGTTTGATCCTTCTCGGTTTATCATGGAATATAAGAACTTATAGGCCAAGTAGTTGATGTTGTCATGAAACACATGAGCTAGATGGTGTTTGGGAGAGTCAACAGATGTTTGTCAAGCTTCCACGGTGTTTGAAGACTCAAGTTTTGATGGTTTAAGAGTTATAAGCCCATTTCTTCCATCTCGGTTTATCATGGATTATAAGAACTGCTAGGACAAGTTGTTGATGTTTTCCTGAAACACATGAGTTAGATGGTGTTTGGGAGAGTCAATAGTTGTTTGTCAAGCTTCCACGATGTTTGAAGACTCAAGTTTTCGAGGTTTAAGAGTTATAAGCCCATTTGTTCCTTCTCGGTTTATCATGGATTATAAGAACTTCAAAGACTACTAGTTGATGTTTTCATGAAACACATGAGTTAGATGGTGTTTGGGAGAGTGAAAAGATGTTTGTCAAGCTTCCACTGTGTTTGAAGATTCAAGTTTCATGGTTTAAGAATTATAAGCCCATTTAATCCTTCTCGGTTTATCATGGAATATAAGAACTTAAAGCACAAGTAGTTTAGGTTTTCATGAAACACATGAGTTAGATGGAGTTTGGGAGAGTCAATAGATGTTTGTCAAGCACCCACGGTGTCTTAAGACTGAAGAAATATTTGTTAAAGAGTTGTAAGCCCATTTGATCCTTCTCGGTTTATCATGGAATATACGAACTTCTAGGCCAAGTAGTTGATGTTGTCATGAAACACATGAGTTAGATGGAGTTTGGGAGAGTCAATAGATGTTTGTCAAGCTTCCACGGTGTTTGAAGACTCAAGTTTTCATGGTTTAAGAGTTATAAGCCCATTTGTTCCTTCTCGGTTTATCATGGATTATAAGAACTTCTAAGACAAGTAGTTGATGTTTTCGTGAAACACATGAGATAGATGGGGTTTGGGAGAGTCAATGGATGTTTGTCAAGCACCCACGGTGTTTGAAGACTGAAGAAATCTTGGTTTAAGACTTGTAAGCCCATTTGTTCCTTCTCGGTTTATCGTGGCATATAAGAACTTATAGGCCAAGTAGTTGATGTTTTCATGAAACACATGAGTTAGATGGAGTTTGGGAGAGTCAATAGATGTTTGTCGAGCTACCACGGTGTTTGAAGGCTCAAGTTTTGATGGTTTAAGAGTTATAAGCCCATTTGTTCCTTCTCGGTTTATCATGGATTATAAGAAGTTAAAGGACAAGTAGTTGATGTTTTCATGAAACACATGAGTTAGATGGAGTTTGGGAGAGTCAATAGATGTTTGTCAAGCACCCACGGCGTTTCCAGACTGAAGAAATCTTCGGTAAAGAGTTGTAAGCCCGTTTGATCCTTCTCGGTTTATCGTGGAATATAAGAACTTCTAGGACAAGTTGTTGATGTTTTCCTGAAACACATGAGTTAGATGGTGTTTGGGAGAGTCAATAGATGTTTGTCAAGCTTCCACGTTGTTTGAAGACTCAAGTTTTCGAGGATTAAGAGTTATAAGCCCATTTGTTCCTTCTCAGTTTATCATGGATTATAAGAACTTCAAAGACTACTAGTTGATCTTTTCATGAAACACATGACCTAGATGGTGCTTGGGAGAGTGAAAAGATGTTTGTCAAGCTTCCACGGTGTTTGAAGACTCAAGTTTCAAGGTTTAAGATTTATAAGCCCATTTATTCCTTCTCGGTTTATCATGGAATATAAGAACTTAAAGGACAAGTAGTTTATGTTTTCATGAAACACATGAGTTAGATGGAGTTTGGGAGAGTCAATAGATGTTTGTCAAGCACCCACGGTGTTTTAAGACTGAAGAAATCTTTGTTAAAGAGTTGTAAGCCCATTTGATCCTTCTCGGTTTATCATGGAATATACGAACTTCTAGGCCATGTAGTTGATGTTGTCATGAAACACATGAGTTAGATGGTGTTTGGGAGAGTCAATAGATGTTTGTCAAGCTTCCACGGTGTTTGAAGACTCAAGTTTTCATGGTTTAAGAGTTATAAGCCCATTTGTTCCTTCTCGGTTTATCATGGATTATAAGAAATTAAAGGACAAGAAGTTGATGTTTTCATGAAACACATGAGTTAGATGGAGTTTGGGAGACTCAATAGATGTTTGTCAAGCACACACGGTGTTTTAAGACTGAAGAAATCTTCGTTAAAGAGTTGTAAGCCCGTTTGATCCTTCTCGGTTTATCATGGAATATAAGAACTTATAGGCCAAGTAGTTGATGTTGTCATGAAACACATGAGCTAGATGGTGTTTGGGAGAGTCAACAGATGTTTGTCAAGCTTCCACTGTGTTTGAAGACTCAAGTTTTGATGGTTTAAGAGTTATAAGCCCATTTCTTCCATCTCGGTTTATCATGGATTATAAGAACTGCTAGGAGAAGTTGTTGATGTTTTCCTGAAACACATGAGTTAGATGGTGTTTGGGAGAGTCAATAGTTGTTTGTCAAGCTTCCACGATGTTTGAAGACTCAAGTTTTCGAGGTTTAAGAGTTATAAGCCCATTTGTTCCTTCTCGGTTTATCATGGATTATAAGAACTTCAAAGACTACTAGTTGATGTTTTCATGAAACACATGAGTTAGATGGTGTTTGGGAGAGTGAAAAGATGTTTGTCAAGCTTCCACGGTGTTTGAAGATTCAAGTTTCATGGTTTAAGAATTATAAGCCCATTTATTCCTTCTCGGTTTATCATGGAATATAAGAACTTAAAGCACAAGTAGTTTAGGTTTTCATGAAACACATGAGTTAGATGGAGTTTGGGAGAGTCAATAGATGTTTGTCAAGCACCCACGGTGTCTTAAGACTGAAGAAATCTTTGTTAAAGAGTTGTAAGCCCATTTGATCCTTCTCGGTTTATCATGGAATATACGAACTTCTAGGCCAAGTAGTTGATGTTGTCATGAAACACATGAGTTAGATGGAGTTTGGGAGAGTCAATAGATGTTTGTCAAGCTTCCACGGTGTTTGAAGACTCAAGTTTTCATGGTTTAAGAGTTATAAGCCCATTTGTTCCTTCTCGGTTTATCATGGATTATAAGAACTTCTAGGACAAGTAGTTGATGTTTTCGTGAAACACATGAGATAGATGGGGTTTGGGAGAGTCAATGGATGTTTGTCAAGCACCCACGGTGTTTGAAGACTGAAGAAATCTTGGTTTAAGACTTGTAAGCCCATTTGTTCCTTCTCGGTTTATCGTGGCATATAAGAACTTATAGGCCAAGTAGTTGATGTTTTCATGAAACACATGAGTTAGATGGAGTTTGGGAGAGTCAATAGATGTTTGTCGAGCTACCACGGTGTTTGAAGGCTCAAGTTTTGATGGTTTAAGAGTTATAAGCCCATTTGTTCTTTCTCGGTTTATCATGGATTATAAGAAGTTAAAGGACAAGTAGTTGATGTTTTCATGAAACACATGAGTTAGATGGAGTTTGGGAGAGTCAATAGATGTTTGTCAAGCACCCACGGCGTTTCCAGACTGAAGAAATCTTCGGTAAAGAGTTGTAAGCCCGTTTCATCCTTCTCGGTTTATCGTGGAATAAAAGAACTTCTAGGACAAGTTGTTGATGTTTTCCTGAAACACGTGAGTTAGATGGTGTTTGGGAGAGTCAATAGATGTTTGTCAAGCTTCCACGTTGTTTGAAGACTCAAGTTTTCGAGGATTAAGAGTTATAAGCCCATTTGTTCCTTCTCAGTTTATCGTGGATTATAAGAACTTCAAAGACTACTAGTTGATGTTTTCATGAAACACATGAGCTAGATGGTGCTTGGGAGAGTGAAAAGATGTTTGTCAAGCTTCCACGGTGTTTGAAGACTCAAGTTTCAAGGATTAAGATTTATAAGCCCATTTATTCCTTCTCGGTTTATCATGGAATATAAGAACTTAAAGGACAAGTAGTTTATGTTTTCATGAAACACATGAGTTAGATGGAGTTTGGGAGAGTCAATAGATGTTTGTCAAGCACCCACGGTGTTTTAAGACTGAAGAAATCTTTGTTAAAGAGTTGTAAGCCCATTTGATCCTTCTCGGTTTATCATGGAATATACGAACTTCTAGGCCATGTAGTTGATGTTGTCATGAAACACATGAGTTAGATGGTGTTTGGGAGAGTCAATAGATGTTTGTCAAGCTTCCACGGTGTTTGAAGACTCAAGTTTTGATGGTTTAAGAGTTATAAGCCCATTTGTTCCTTCTCGGTTTATCATGGATTATAAGAACTTCTAGGACAAGTAGTTGATGTTTTCATGAAACACATGAGGTAGATGGGGTTTGGGAGAGTCAATGGATGTTTGTCAAGCACCCACGGTGTTTGAAGGCTGAAGAAATCTTGGTTTAAGACTTGTAAGCCCATTTGTTCCTTCTCGGTTTATCGTGGCATATAAGAACTTCTAGGCCAAGTACTTGATGTTTTCATGAAACACATGAGTTAGATGGAGTTTGGGAGAGTCAATAGATGTTTGTCGAGCTTCCACGGTGTTTGAAGACTCAAGTTTTCATGGTTTAAGTGTTATAAGCCAATTTGCTCCTTCTCGGTTTATCATGGATTATAAGAAATTAAAGGACAAGTAGTTGATGTTTTCATGAAACACATGAGTTAGATGGAGTTTGGGAGAGTCAATAGATGTTTGTCATGCACCCACGGTGTTTTAAGACTGAAGAAATCTTCGTTAAAGAGTTGTAAGCCCGTTTGATCCTTCTCGGTTTATCATGGAATATAAGAACTTCTAGGCCAAGTAGTTGATGTTGTCATGAAACACATGAGTTAGATGGTGTTTGGGAGAGTCAATAGATGTTTGTCAAGCTTCCACGGTGTTTGAAGACTCAAGTTTTGATGGTTTAAGAGTTATAAGGCCATTTGTTCCTTCTCGGTTTATCATGGATTATAAGAACTTAAAGGACAAGTAGTTGATGTTTTCATGAAACACTTGAGTTAGATGGTGTTTGGGAGAGTCAATAGATGTTTGTCAAGCTTCCACGATGTTTGAAGACTCAAGTTTTCGAGGTTTAAGAGTTATAAGCCCATTTGTTCCTTCTCGGTTTATCATGGATTATAAGAACTTCAAAGACTACTAGTTGATGTTTTCATGAAACACATGAGCTAGATGGTGCTTGGGAGAGTGAAAAGATGTTTGTCAAGCTTCCACGGTGTTTGAAGACTCAAGTTTCAAGGTTTAAGATTTATAAGCCCATTTATTCCTTCTCGGTTTATCATGGAATATAAGAACTTAATGGACAAGTAGTTTATGTTTTCATGAAACACATGAGTTTGATGGTGTTTGGGAAAGTCAATAGATGTTTGTCAAGCTTCCAGGGTGTTTGAAGACTCAAGTTTTCATGGTTTAAGAGTTATAAGCCCATTTGTTCCATCTCGGTTTATCATGGATTATAAGAACTTCTAGGACAAGTAGTTGATGTTTTCATGAAACACATGAGATAGATGGGGTTTGGGAGAGTCAATAGATGTTTGTCAAGCACCCACGGTGTTTGAAGACCAAAGAAATCTTGGTTTAAGACTTGTAATCCCATTTGTTCCTTCTCGGTTTATCGTGGCATGTAAGAACTTCCAGGCCAAGTAGTTGATGTTTTCATGAAACACATGAGTTAGATGGTGTTTGGGAGAGTCAATGAATGTTTGTCAGGCTTCCACGGTGTTTGAAGACTCAAGTTTTCATGGTTTAAGAGTTATAAGCCCATTTGTTCCTTCTCGGTTTATCATGGATTATAAGAAATTAAAGGACAAGAAGTTGATGTTTTCATGAAACACATGAGTTAGATGGAGTTTGGGAGACTCAATAGATGTTTGTCAAGCACACACGGTGTTTTAAGACTGAAGAAATCTTCGTTAAAGAGTTGTAAGCCCGTTTGATCCTTCTCGGTTTATCATGGAATATAAGAACTTATAGGCCAAGTAGTTGATGTTGTCATGAAACACATGAGCTAGATGGTGTTTGGGAGAGTCAACAGATGTTTGTCAAGCTTCCACTGTGTTTGAAGACTCAAGTTTTGATGGTTTAAGAGTTATAAGCCCATTTCTTCCATCTCGGTTTATCATGGATTATAAGAACTGCTAGGAGAAGTTGTTGATGTTTTCCTGAAACACATGAGTTAGATGGTGTTTGGGAGAGTCAATAGTTGTTTGTCAAGCTTCCACGATGTTTGAAGACTCAAGTTTTCGAGGTTTAAGAGTTATAAGCCCATTTGTTCCTTCTCGGTTTATCATGGATTATAAGAACTTCAAAGACTACTAGTTGATGTTTTCATGAAACACATGAGTTAGATGGTGTTTGGGAGAGTGAAAAGATGTTTGTCAAGCTTCCACGGTGTTTGAAGATTCAAGTTTCATGGTTTAAGAATTATAAGCCCATTTATTCCTTCTCGGTTTATCATGGAATATAAGAACTTAAAGCACAAGTAGTTTAGGTTTTCATGAAACACATGAGTTAGATGGAGTTTGGGAGAGTCAATAGATGTTTGTCAAGCACCCACGGTGTCTTAAGACTGAAGAAATCTTTGTTAAAGAGTTGTAAGCCCATTTGATCCTTCTCGGTTTATCATGGAATATACAAACTTCTAGGCCAAGTAGTTGATGTTGTCATGAAACACATGAGTTAGATGGAGTTTGGGAGAGTCAATAGATGTTTGTCAAGCTTCCACGGTGTTTGAAGACTCAAGTTTTCATGGTTTAAGAGTTATAAGCCCATTTGTTCCTTCTCGGTTTATCATGGATTATAAGAACTTCTAAGACAAGTAGTTGATGTTTTCGTGAAACACATGAGATAGATGGGGTTTGGGAGAGTCAATGGATGTTTGTCAAGCACCCACGGTGTTTGAAGACTGAAGAAATCTTGGTTTAAGACTTGTAAGCCCATTTGTTCCTTCTCGGTTTATCGTGGCATATAAGAACTTATAGGCCAAGTAGTTGATGTTTTCATGAAACACATGAGTTAGATGGAGTTTGGGAGAGTCAATAGATGTTTGTCGAGCTACCACGGTGTTTGAAGGCTCAAGTTTTGATGGTTTAAGAGTTATAAGCCCATTTGTTCCTTCTCGGTTTATCATGGATTATAAGAAGTTAAAGGACAAGTAGTTGATGTTTTCATGAAACACATGAGTTAGATGGTGTTTGGGAGAGTCAATAGATGTTTGTCAAGCACCCACGGTGTATGAAGACTGAAGAAATCTTGGATTAAGACTAGTAAGCCCATTAGATCCTTCTCGGTTTATCGTGGAATATAAGAACTTCTAGGACAAGTTGTTGATGTTTTCCTGAAACACATGAGTTAGATGGTGTTTGGGAGAGTCAATAGATGTTTGTCAAGCTTCCACGTTGTTTGAAGACTCAAGTTTTTGAGGATTAAGAGTTATAAGCCCATTTGTTCCTTCTCAGTTTATCATGGATTATAAGAACTTCAAAGACTACTAGTTGATATTTTCATGAAACACATGAGCTAGATGGTGCTTGGGAGAGTGAAAAGATGTTTGTCAAGCTTCCACGGTGTTTGAAGATTCAAGTTTCATGGTTTAAGATTATAAGCCCATTTATTCCTTCTCGGTTTATCATGGAATATAAGAACTTAAAGCACAAGTAGTTTATGTTTTCATGAAACACATGAGTTAGATGGAGTTTGGGAGAGTCAATAGATGTTTGTCAAGCACCCACGGTGTCTTAAGACTGAAGAAATCTTTGTTAAAGAGTTGTAAGCCCATTTGATCCTTCTCGGTTTATCATGGAATATACGAACTTCTAGGCCAAGTAGTTGATGTTGTCATGAAACACATGAGTTAGATGGAGTTTGGGAGAGTCAATAGATGTTTGTCAAGCTTCCACGGTGTTTGAAGACTCAAGTTTTCATGGTTTAAGAGTTATAAGCCCATTTGTTCCTTCTCGGTTTATCATGGATTATAAGAACTTCTAGGACAAGTAGTTGATGTTTTCGTGAAACACATGAGATAGATGGGGTTTGGGAGAGTCAATGGATGTTTGTCAAGCACCCACGGTGTTTGAAGGTCAAGAAATCTTGGTTTAAGACTTGTAAGCCCATTTGTTCCTTCTCGGTTTATCGTGGCATATAAGAACTTATAGGCCAAGTAGTTGATGTTTTCATGAAACACATGAGTTAGATGGAGTTTGGGAGAGTCAATAGATGTTTGTCGAGCTACCACGGTGTTTGAAGGCTCAAGTTTTGATGGTTTAAGAGTTATAAGCCCATTTGTTCTTTCTCGGTTTATCATGGATTATAAGAAGTTAAAGGACAAGTAGTTGATGTTTTCATGAAACACATGAGTTAGATGGAGTTTGGGAGAGTCAATAGATGTTTGTCAAGCACCCACGGCGCTTCCAGACTGAAGAAATCTTCGGTAAAGAGTTGTAAGCCCGTTTGATCCTTCTCGGTTTATCGTGGAATATAAGAACTTCAAGGACAAGTTGTTGATGTTTTCCTGAAACACGTGAGTTAGATGGTGTTTGGGAGAGTCAATAGATGTTTGTCAAGCTTCCACGTTGTTTGAAGACTCAAGTTTTCGAGGATTAAGAGTTATAAGCCCATTTGTTCCTTCTCAGTTTATCGTGGATTATAAGAACTTCAAAGACTACTAGTTGATGTTTTCATGAAACACATGAGCTAGATGGTGCTTGGGAGAGTGAAAAGATGTTTGTCAAGCTTCCACGGTGTTTGAAGACTCAAGTTTCAAGGATTAAGATTTATAAGCCCATTTATTCCTTCTCGGTTTATCATGGAATATAAGAACTTAAAGGACAAGTAGTTTATGTTTTCATGAAACACGAGTTAGATGGAGTTTGGGAGAGTCAATAGATGTTTGTCAAGCACCCACGGTGTTTTAAGACTGAAGAAATCTTTGTTAAAGAGTTGTAAGCCCATTTGATCCTTCTCGGTTTATCATGGAATATACGAACTTCTAGGCCATGTAGTTGATGTTGTCATGAAACACATGAGTTAGATGGTGTTTGGGAGAGTCAATAGATGTTTGTCAAGCTTCCACGGTGTTTGAAGACTCAAGTTTTGATGGTTTAAGAGTTATAAGCCCATTTGTTCCTTCTCGGTTTATCATGGATTATAAGAACTTCTAGGACAAGTAGTTGATGTTTTCGAGAAACACATGAGGTAGATGGGGTTTGGGAGAGTCAATGGATGTTTGTCAAGCACCCACGGTGTTTGAAGGCTGAAGAAATCTTGGTTTAAGACTTGTAAGCCCATTTGTTCCTTCTCGGTTTATCGTGGCATATAAGAACTTCTAGGCCAAGTACTTGATGTTTTCATGAAACACATGAGTTAGATGGAGTTTGGGAGAGTCAATAGATGTTTGTCGAGCTTCCACGGTGTTTGAAGACTCAAGTTTTCATGGTTTAAGTGTTATAAGCCAATTTGCTCCTTCTCGGTTTATCATGGATTATAAGAAATTAAAGGACAAGTAGTTGATGTTTTCATGAAACACATGAGTTAGATGGAGTTTGGGAGAGTCAATAGATGTTTGTCATGCACCCACGGTGTTTTAAGACTGAAGAAATCTTCGTTAAAGAGTTGTAAGCCCGTTTGATCCTTCTCGGTTTATCATGGAATATAAGAACTTCTAGGCCAAGTAGTTGATGTTGTCATGAAACACATGAGCTAGATGGTGTTTGGGAGAGTCAACAGATGTTTGTCAAGCTTCCACGGTGTTTGAAGACTCAAGTTTTGATGGTTTAAGAGTTATAAGGCCATTTGTTCCTTCTCGGTTTATCATGGATTATAAGAACTTAAAGGACAAGTAGTTGATGTTTTCATGAAACACTTGAGTTAGATGGTGTTTGGGAGAGTCAATAGATGTTTGTCAAGCTTCCACGATGTTTGAAGACTCAAGTTTTCGAGGTTTAAGAGTTATAAGCCCATTTGTTCCTTCTCGGTTTATCATGGATTATAAGAACTTCAAAGACTACTAGTTGATGTTTTCATGAAACACATGAGCTAGATGGTGCTTGGGAGAGTGAAAAGATGTTTGTCAAGCTTCCACGGTGTTTGAAGACTCAAGTTTCAAGGTTTAAGATTTATAAGCCCATTTATTCCTTCTCGGTTTATCATGGAATATAAGAACTTAATGGACAAGTAGTTTATGTTTTCATGAAACACATGAGTTTGATGGTGTTTGGGAAAGTCAATAGATGTTTGTCAAGCTTCCAGGGTGTTTGAAGACTCAAGTTTTCATGGTTTAAGAGTTATAAGCCCATTTGTTCCATCTCGGTTTATCATGGATTATAAGAACTTCTAGGACAAGTAGTTGATGTTTTCATGAAACACATGAGATAGATGGGGTTTGGGAGAGTCAATAGATGTTTGTCAAGCACCCACGGTGTTTGAAGACCAAAGAAATCTTGGTTTAAGACTTGTAATCCCATTTGTTCCTTCTCGGTTTATCGTGGCATGTAAGAACTTCCAGGCCAAGTAGTTGATGTTTTCATGAAACACATGAGTTAGATGGTGTTTGGGAGAGTCAATGAATGTTTGTCAAGCTTCCACGGTGTTTGAAGACTCAAGTTTTCATGGTTTAAGAGTTATAAGCCCATTTGTTCCTTCTCGGTTTATCATGGATTATAAGAACTTAATGGACAAGTAGTTGATGTTTTCATGAAACACATGAGTTAGATGGAGTTTGGGTGAGTCAATAGATGTTTGTCAAGCTTCCACGATGATTGAAGACTCAAGTTTTCGTGGTTTAAGAGTTATAAGCCCATTTGTTCCTTCTCGGTTTATCATGCATTATAAGAACTTCGAAGACTACTAGTTGATGTTTTCATGAAACACATGAGTTAGATGGTGATTGGGAGAGTGAATAGATGTTTGTCATGCTTCCACGGTGTTTGAAGACTCAAGTTTCAAGGTTTAAGATTTATAAGCCCATTTATTCCTTCTCGGTTTATCATGGAATATAAGAACTTAATGGACAAGTAGTTTATGTTTTCATGAAACACATGAGTTTGATGGTGTTTGGGAAAGTCAATAGATGTTTGTCAAGCTTCCACGGTGTTTGAAGACTCAAGTTTTCATGGTTTAAGAGTTATAAGCCCATTTGTTCCTTCTCGGTTTATCATGGATCATAAGAAATTAAAGGACAAGTAGTTGATGTTTTCATGAAACACATGAGTTAGATGGAGTTTGGGAGAGTCAATAGATGTTTGTCAAGCACCCACGGTGTTTTAAAACTGAAGAAATCTTCGTTAAAGAGTTGTAAGCCCATTTGATCCTTCTCGGTTTATCATGGAATATAAGAACTTCTAGGCCAAGTAGTTGATGTTGAAATGAAACACATGAGCTAGATGGTGTTTGGGAGAGTCAATAGATGTTTGTCAAACTTCCACGGTGTTTGAAGTCTCAAGTTTTGATGGTTTAAGAGTTATAAGCCCATTTGTTCCTTCTCGGTTTATCATGGAATATAAGAACTTCTAGGCCAAGTAGTTGAAGTTGTCATGAAACACATGAGTTAGATGGTGTTTGGGAGAGTCAATAGATGTTTGTCAAGCTTCCACGGTGTTTGAAGACTCAAGTTTTCATGGTTTAAGAGTTATAAGCCCATTTGATCCTTCTCGGTTTATCATGGAATATAAGAACTTCTAGGCCAAGCAGTTGATGTTGTCATGAAACACATGAGCTAGATGGTGTTTGGGAGAGTCAACAGATGTTTGTCAGGCTTCCACGGTGTTTGAAGACTCAAGTTTTGATGGTTTAAGAGTTATAAGCCCATTTGATCCTTCTCGGTTTGTCATGGAATATAAGAACTTCTAGGCCAAGTAGTTGATGTTGTCATGAAACACATGAGCTAGATGGTGTTTGGGAGAGTCAACAGATGTTTGTCAAACTTCCGCGGTGTTTGAAGACTCAAGTTTTGATGGTTTAAGAGTTATAAGCCCATTTGTTCCTTCTAGGTTTATCATGGAATATAAGAACTTCTAGGCCAAGTAGTTGATGTTGTCATGAAACACATGAGTTAGATGGTGTTTGGGAGAGTCAATAGATGTTTGTCAATCTTCCACGGTGTTTGAAGACTCAAGTTTTCGAGGTTTAAGAGTTATAAGCCCATTTGTTCCTTCTCGGTTTATCATGGATTATAAGAACTTCAAAGACTACTAGTTGATGTTTTCATGAAACACATGAGCTAGATGGTGCTTGGGAGAGTGAAAAGATGTTTGTCAAGCTTCCACGGTGTTTGAAGACTCAAGTTTCAAGGTTTAAGATTTATAAGCCCATTTATTCCTTCTCGGTTTATCATGGAATATAAGAACTTAATGGACAAGTAGTTTATGTTTTCATGAAACATATGAGTTTGATGGTGTTTGGGAAAGTCAATAGATGTTTGTCAAGCTTCCACGGTGTTTGAAGACTCAAGTTTTCATGGTTTAAGAGTTATAAGCCCATTTGTTCCTTCTCGGTTTATCATGGATTATAAGAACTTCTAGGACAAGTAGTTGATGTTTTCATGAAACACATGAGATAGATGGGGTTTGGGAGAGTCAATAGATGTTTGTCAAGCACCCACGGTGTTTGAAGACCAAAGAAATCTTGGTTTAAGACTTGTAATCCCATTTGTTCCTTCTCGGCTTATCGTGGCATGTAAGAACTTCTAGGCCAAGTAGTTGATGTTTTCATGAAACACATGAGTTAGATGGTGTTTGGGAGAGTCAATGAATGTTTGTCAAGCTTCCACGGTGTTTGAAGACTCAAGTTTTCATGGTTTAAGAGTTATAAGCCCATTTGTTCCTTCTCGGTTTATCATGGATTATAAGAACTTAATGGACAAGTAGTTGATGTTTTCATGAAACACATGAGTTAGATGGAGTTTGGGAGAGTCAATAGATGTTTGTCAAGCTTCCACGATGATTGAAGACTCAAGTTTTCGTGGTTTAAGAGTTATAAGCCCATTTGTTCCTTCTCGGTTTATCATGGATTATAAGAACTTCAAAGACTACTAGTTGATGTTTTCATGAAACACATGAGTTAGATGGTGATTGGGAGAGTGAATAGATGTTTGTCATGCTTCCACGGTGTTTGAAGACTCAAGTTTCAAGGTTTAAGATTTATAAGCCCATTTATTCCTTCTCGGTTTATCATGGAATATAAGAACTTAATGGACAAGTAGTTTATGTTTTCATGAAACACATGAGTTTGATGGTGTTTGGGAAAGTCAATAGATGTTTGTCAAGCTTCCGCGGTGTTTGAAGACTCAAGTTTTCATGGTTTAAGAGTTATAAGCCCATTTGTTCCTTCTCGGTTTATCATGGATCATAAGAAATTAAAGGACAAGTAGTTGATGTTTTCATGAAACACATGAGTTAGATGGAGTTTGGGAGAGTCAATAGATGTTTGTCAAGCACCCACGGTGTTTTAAAACTGAAGAAATCTTCGTTAAAGAGTTGTAAGCCCATTTGATCCTTCTCGGTTTATCATGGAATATAAGAACTTCTAGGCCAAGTAGTTGATGTTGGAATGAAACCCATGAGCTAGATGGTGTTTGGGAGAGTCAATAGATGTTTGACAAACTTCCACGGTGTTTGAAGTCTCAAGTTTTGATGGTTTAAGAGTTATAAGCCCATTTGTTCCTTCTCGGTTTATCATGGAATATAAGAACTTCTAGGCCAAGTAGTTGAAGTTGTCATGAAACACATGAGTTAGATGGTGTTTGGGAGAGTCAATAGATGTTTGTCAAGCTTCCACGGTGTTTGAAGACTCAAGTTTTCATGGTTTAAGAGTTATAAGCCCATTTGATCCTTCTCGGTTTATCATGGAATATAAGAACTTCTAGGCCAAGCAGTTGATGTTGTCATGAAACACATGAGCTAGATGGTGTTTGGGAGAGTCAACAGATGTTTGTCAGGCTTCCACGGTGTTTGAAGACTCAAGTTTTGATGGTTTAAGAGTTATAACCCCATTTGATCCTTCTCGGTTTATCATGGAATATAAGAACTTCTAGGCCAAGTAGTTGATGTTGTCATGAAACACATGAGCTAGATGGTGTTTGGGAGAGTCAACAGATGTTTGTCAAACTTCCGCGGTGTTTGAAGACTCAAGTTTTGATGGTTTAAGAGTTATAAGCCCATTTGTTCCTTCTAGGTTTATCATGGAATATAAGAACTTCTAGGCCAAGTAGTTGATGTTGTCATGAAACACATGAGTTAGATGGTGTTTGGGAGAGTCAATAGATGTTTGTCAATCTTCCACGGTGTTTGAAGTCTCAAGTTTTCATGGTTTAAGAGTTATAAGCCCATTTGATCCTTCTCGGTTTATCATGGAATATAAGAACTTCTAGGCCAAGCAGTTGATGTTGTCATGAAACACATGAGCTAGATCGTGTTTGGGAGAGTCAACAGATGTTTGTCAAGCTTCCACGGTGTTTGAAGACTCAAGTTTTGATGGTTTAAGAGTTATAAGCCCATTTGTTCCTTCTCGGTTTATCATGGATTATAAGAACTTAAAGGACAAGTAGTTGATGTTTTCATGAAACACATGAGTTAGATGGTGTTTGGGAGAGTCAATAGATGTTTGTCAAGCTTCCACGATGTTTGAAGACTCAAGTTTTCGAGGTTTAAGAGTTATAAGCCCATTTGTTCCTTCTCGGTTTATCATGGATTATAAGAACTTCAAAGACTACTAGTTGATGTTTTCATGAAACACATGAGCTAGATGGTGCTTGGGAGAGTGAAAAGATGTTTGTCAAGCTTCCACGGTGTTTGAAGACTCAAGTTTCAAGGTTTAAGATTTATAAGCCCATTTATTCCTTCTCGGTTTATCATGGAATATAAGAACTTAATGGACAAGTAGTTTATGTTTTCATGAAACATATGAGTTTGATGGTGTTTGGGAAAGTCAATAGATGTTTGTCAAGCTTCCACGGTGTTTGAAGACTCAAGTTTTCATGGTTTAAGAGTTATAAGCCCATTTGTTCCTTCTCGGTTTATCATGGATTATAAGAACTTCTAGGACAAGTAGTTGATGTTTTCATGAAACACATGAGATAGATGGGGTTTGGGAGAGTCAATAGATGTTTGTCAAGCACCCACGGTGTTTGAAGACCAAAGAAATCTTGGTTTAAGACTTGTAATCCCATTTGTTCCTTCTCGGCTTATCGTGGCATGTAAGAACTTCTAGGCCAAGTAGTTGATGTTGTCATGAAACACATGAGCTAGATGGTGTTTGGGAGAGTCAACAGATGTTTGTCAAGCTTCCACGGTGTTTGAAGACTCAAGTTTAGATGGTTTAAGAGTTATAAGCCCATTTGTTCCTTCTCGGTTTATCATGGATTATAAGAACTTCTAGGCCAAGTAGTTGATGTTGTCATGAAACACATGAGCTAGATGGTGTTTGGGAGAGTCAACAGATGTTTGTCAAGCTTCCACGGCGTTTGAAGACTCAAGTTTTGATGTTTTAAGATTTATAAGCCCATTTGTTCCTTCTCGGTTTATCATGGATTATAAGAACTTCTAGGACAAGTTGTTGATGTTTTCCTGAACCACATGAGTTAGATGGTGTTTAGGAGAGTCAATAGATGTTTGTCAAGCTTCCACGGTGTTTGAAGACTCAAGTTTCAAGGTTTAAGATTTATAATCCCATTTATTCCTTCTCGGTTTATCATGGAATATAAGAACTTAATGGACAAGTAGTTTATGTTTTCATGAAACACATGAGTTTGATGGTGTTTGGGAAAGTCAATAGATGTTTGTCAAGCTTCCACGGTGTTTGAAGACTCAAGTTTTCATGGTTTAAGAGTTATAAGCCCATTTGTTCCTTCTCGGTTTATCATGGATCATAAGAAATTAAAGGACAAGTAGTTGATGTTTTCATGAAACACATGAGTTAGATGGAGTTTGGGAGAGTCAATAGATGTTTGTCAAGCACCCACGGTGTTTTAAAACTGAAGAAATCTTCGTTAAAGAGTTGTAAGCCCATTTGATCCTTCTCGGTTTATCATGGAATATAAGAACTTCTAGGCCAAGTAGTTGATGTTGTCATGAAACACATGAGCTAGATGGTGTTTGGGAGAGTCAACAGATGTTTGTCAAACTTCCACGGTGTTTGAAGACTCAAGTTTTGATGGTTTAAGAGTTATAAGCCCATTTGTTCCTTCTCGGTTTATCATGGAATATAAGAACTTCTAGGCCAAGTAGTTGATGTTGTCATGAAACACATGAGTTAGATGGTGTTTGGGAGAGTCAATAGATGTTTGTCAAGCTTCCACGGTGTTTGAAGACTCAAGTTTTCATGGTTTAAGAGTTATAAGCCCATTTGACCCTTCTCGGTTTATCATGGAATATAAGAACTTCTAGGCCAAGCAGTTCATGGTGTCATGAAACACATGAGCTAGATGGTGTTTGGGACAGTCAACAGATGTTTATCAGGCTTCCACGGTGTTTGAAGACTCATGTTTTGATGGTTTAAGAGTTATAAGCCCATTTGTTCCTTCTCGGTTTATCATGGATTATAAGAACTTCTAGGCCAAGTAGTTGATGTTGTCATGAAACACATGAGGTAGATGGTGTTTGCGAGAGTCAATAGATGTTTGTCAAGCTTCCACGGTGTTTGAAGACTCAAGTTTTCACGGTTTAAGAGTTATAAGCCCATTTGTTCCTTCTCGGTTTATCATGGATTATAAGAACTTAAAGGACAAGTAGTTGATGTTTTCATGAAACACATGAGTTAGTTGGAGTTTGGGAGAGTCAATAGATGTTTGTCAAGCACCCACGGTGCTTTAAGATCAAGAAATCTTCGTTAAAGAGTTGTAAGCCCATTTGATCCTTCTCGGTTTATCATGGAATATAAGAACTTCTAGGCCAAGTAGTTGATGTTGTCATGAAACACATGAGCTAGATGGTGTTTGGGAGAGTCAACAGATGTTTGTCAAACTTCCACGGTGTTTGAAGACTCAAGTTTTGATGGTTTAAGAGTTATAAGCCCATTTGTTCCTTCTAGGTTTATCATGGAATATAAGAACTTCTAGGCCAAGTAGTTGATGTTGTCATGAAACACATGAGTTAGATGGTGTTTGGGAGAGTCAATAGATGTTTGTCAAGCTTCCACGGTGTTTGAAGACTCAAGTTTTCATGGTTTAAGAGTTATAAGCCCATTTGATCCTTCTCGGTTTATCATGGAATATAAGAACTTCTAGGCCAAGCTTGATGTTATCATGAAACACATTAGCTAGATGGTGTTTGGGAGAGTCAACAGATGTTTGTCAATCTTCCACGGTGTTTGAAGACTCAAGTTTTGATGGTTTAAGAGTTATAAGCCCATTTGTTCCTTCTCGGTTTATCATGGATTATAAGAACTTCTAGGCCAAGTAGTTGATGTTGTCATGAAACACATGAGGTAGATGGTGTTTGCGAGAGTCAATAGATGTTTGTCAAGCTTCCACGGTGTTTGAAGACTCAAGTTTTCACGGTTTAAGAGTTATAAGCCCATTTGTTCCTTCTCGGTTTATCATGGATTATAAGAACTTAAAGGACAAGTAGTTGATGTTTTCATGAAACACATGAGTTAGATGGTGTTTGGGAGAGTCAATAGATGTTTGTCAAGCTTCCACGGTGTTTGAAGTCTCAAGTTTTCATGGTTTAAGAGTTATAAGCCCATTTGATCCTTCTCGGTTTATCATGGAATATAAGAACTTCTAGGCCAAGCAGTTGATGTTGTCATGAAACACATGAGCTAGATGGTGTTTGGGAGAGTCAACAGATGTTTGTCAAGCTTCCACGGTGTTTGAAGACTCAAGTTTTGATGGTTTAAGAGTTATAAGCCCATTTGTTCCTTCTCGGTTTATCATGGATTATAAGAACTTCTAGGCCAAGTAGTTGATGTTGTCATGAAACACATGAGCTAGATGGTGTTTGGGAGAGTCAACAGATGTTTGTCAAGCTTCCACGGCGTTTGAAGACTCAAGTTTTGATGTTTTAAGATTTATAAGCCCATTTGTTCCTTCTCGGTTTATCATGGATTATAAGAACTTCTAGGACAAGTTGTTGATGTTTTCCTGAACCACATGAGTTAGATGGTGTTTAGGAGAGTCAATAGATATTTGTCAAGCTTCCACGGTGTTTGAAGACTCAAGTTT
Organism: Styphnolobium japonicum; assembly: GCA_023212625.1. NCBI lineage: Eukaryota > Viridiplantae > Streptophyta > Magnoliopsida > Fabales > Fabaceae > Styphnolobium > Styphnolobium japonicum. The sequence goes on from JALBWW010000086.1 coordinate 319,390, forward strand.
CAAGGTTTAAGATTTATAAGCCCATTTATTCCTTCTCGGTTTATCATGGAATATAAGAACTTAATGGACAAGTAGTTTATGTTTTCATGAAACACATGAGTTTGATGGTGTTTGGGAAAGTCAATAGATGTTTGTCAAGCTTCCACGGTGTTTGAAGACTCAAGTTTTCATGGTTTAAGAGTTATAAGCCCATTTGTTCCTTCTCGGTTTATCATGGATCATAAAAAATTAAAGGACAAGTAGTTGATGTTTTCATGAAACACATGAGTTAGATGGAGTTTGGGAGAGTCAATAGATGTTTGTCAAGCACCCACGGTGTTTTAAAACTGAAGAAATCTTCGTTAAAGAGTTGTAAGCCCATTTGATACTTCTCGGTTTATCATGGAATATAAGAACTTCTAGGCCAAGTAGTTGATGTTGTCATGAAACACATGAGCTAGATGGTGTTTGGGAGAGTCAATAGATGTATGTCAAGCTTCCACGGTGTTTGAAGACTCAAGTTTTGATGGTTTAAGAGTTATAAGCCCATTTGATCCTTCTCGGTTTATCATGGAATATAAGAACTTCTAGGCCAAGCAGTTGATGTTATCATGAAACACATGAGCTAGATGGTGTTTGGGAGAGTCAACAGATGTTTGTCAGGCTTCCACGGTGTTTGAAGACTCAAGTTTTGATGGTTTAAGAGTTATAAGCCCATTTGTTCCTTCTCGGTTTATCATGGATTATAAGAACTTCTAGGCCAAGTAGTTGATGTTGTCATGAAACACATGAGGTAGATGGTGTTTGCGAGAGTCAATAGATGTTTGTCAAGCTTCCACGGTGTTTGAAGACTCAAGTTTTCACGGTTTAAGAGTTATAAGCCCATTTGTTCCTTCTCGGTTTATCATGGATTATAAGAACTTAAAGGACAAGTAGTTGATGTTTTCATGAAACACATGAGTTAGATGGTGTTTGGGAGAGTCAATAGATGTTTGTCAAGCTTCCACGGTGTTTGAAGTCTCAAGTTTTCATGGTTTAAGAGTTATAAGCCCATTTGATCCTTCTCGGTTTATCATGGAATATAAGAACTTCTAGGCCAAGCAGTTGATGTTGTCATGAAACACATGAGCTAGATGGTGTTTGGGAGAGTCAACAGATGTTTGTCAAGCTTCCACGGTGTTTGAAGACTCAAGTTTTGATGGTTTAAGAGTTATAAGCCCATTTGTTCCTTCTCGGTTTATCATGGATTATAAGAACTTCTAGGCCAAGTAGTTGATGTTGTCATGAAACACATGAGCTAGATGGTGTTTGGGAGAGTCAACAGATGTTTGTCAAGCTTCCACGGCGTTTGAAGACTCAAGTTTTGATGTTTTAAGATTTATAAGCCCATTTGTTCCTTCTCGGTTTATCATGGATTATAAGAACTTCTAGGACAAGTTGTTGATGTTTTCCTGAACCACATGAGTTAGATGGTGTTTAGGAGAGTCAATAGATGTTTGTCAAGCTTCCACGGTGTTTGAAGACTCAAGTTTCAAGGTTTAAGATTTATAATCCCATTTATTCCTTCTCGGTTTATCATGGAATATAAGAACTTAATGGACAAGTAGTTTATGTTTTCATGAAACACATGAGTTTGATGGTGTTTGGGAAAGTCAATAGATGTTTGTCAAGCTTCCACGGTGTTTGAAGACTCAAGTTTTCATGGTTTAAGAGTTATAAGCCCATTTGTTCCTTCTCGGTTTATCATGGATCATAAGAAATTAAAGGACAAGTAGTTGATGTTTTCATGAAACACATGAGTTAGATGGAGTTTGGGAGAGTCAATAGATGTTTGTCAAGCACCCACGGTGTTTTAAACTGAAGAAATCTTCGTTAAAGAGTTGTAAGCCCATTTGATCCTTCTCGGTTTATCATGGAATATAAGAACTTCTAGGCCAAGTAGTTGATGTTGTCATGAAACACATGAGCTAGATGGTGTTTGGGAGAGTCAACAGATGTTTGTCAAACTTCCACGGTGTTTGAAGACTCAAGTTTTGATGGTTTAAGAGTTATAAGCCCATTTGTTCCTTCTCGGTTTATCATGGAATATAAGAACTTCTAGGCCAAGTAGTTGATGTTGTCATGAAACACATGAGTTAGATGGTGTTTGGGAGAGTCAATAGATGTTTGTCAAGCTTCCACGGTGTTTGAAGACTCAAGTTTTCATGGTTTAAGAGTTATAAGCCAATTTGACCCTTCTCGGTTTATCATGGAATATAAGAACTTCTAGGCCAAGCAGTTCATGGTGTCATGAAACACATGAGCTAGATGGTGTTTGGGACAGTCAACAGATGTTTATCAGGCTTCCACGGTGTTTGAAGACTCATGTTTTGATGGTTTAAGAGTTATAAGCCCATTTGTTCCTTCTCGGTTTATCATGGATTATAAGAACTTCTAGGCCAAGTAGTTGATGTTGTCATGAAACACATGAGGTAGATGGTGTTTGCGAGAGTCAATAGATGTTTGTCAAGCTTCCACGGTGTTTGAAGACTCAAGTTTTCACGGTTTAAGAGTTATAAGCCCATTTGTTCCTTCTCGGTTTATCATGGATTATAAGAACTTAAAGGACAAGTAGTTGATGTTTTCATGAAACACATGAGTTAGTTGGAGTTTGGGAGAGTCAATAGATGTTTGTCAAGCAGCCACGGTGCTTTAAGACTGAAGAAATCTTCGTTAAAGAGTTGTAAGCCCATTTGATCCTTCTCGGTTTATCATGGAATATAAGAACTTCTAGGCCAAGTAGTTGATGTTGTCATGAAACACATGAGCTAGATGGTGTTTGGGAGAGTCAACAGATGTTTGTCAAACTTCCACGGTGTTTGAAGACTCAAGTTTTGATGGTTTAAGAGTTATAAGCCCATTTGTTCCTTCTAGGTTTATCATGGAATATAAGAACTTCTAGGCCAAGTAGTTGATGTTGTCATGAAACACATGAGTTAGATGGTGTTTGGGAGAGTCAATAGATGTTTGTCAAGCTTCCACGGTGTTTGAAGACTCAAGTTTTCATGGTTTAAGAGTTATAAGCCCATTTGATCCTTCTCGGTTTATCATGGAATATAAGAACTTCTAGGCCAAGCAGTTGATGTTATCATGAAACACATGAGCTAGATGGTGTTTGGGAGAGTCAACAGATGTTTGTCAGGCTTCCACGGTGTTTGAAGACTCAAGTTTTGATGGTTTAAGAGTTATAAGCCCATTTGTTCCTTCTCGGTTTATCATGGATTATAAGAACTTCTAGGCCAAGTAGTTGATGTTGTCATGAAACACATGAGGTAGATGGTGTTTGCGAGAGTCAATAGATGTTTGTCAAGCTTCCACGGTGTTTGAAGACTCAAGTTTTCACGGTTTAAGAGTTATAAGCCCATTTGTTCCTTCTCGGTTTATCATGGATTATAAGAACTTAAAGGACAAGTAGTTGATGTTTTCATGAAACACATGAGTTAGATGGTGTTTGGGAGAGTCAATAGATGTTTGTCAAGCTTCCACGGTGTTTGAAGTCTCAAGTTTTCATGGTTTAAGAGTTATAAGCCCATTTGATCCTTCTCGGTTTATCATGGAATATAAGAACTTCTAGGCCAAGCAGTTGATGTTGTCATGAAACACATGAGCTAGATGGTGTTTGGGAGAGTCAACAGATGTTTGTCAAGCTTCCACGGTGTTTGAAGACTCAAGTTTTGATGGTTTAAGAGTTATAAGCCCATTTGTTCCTTCTCGGTTTATCATGGATTATAAGAACTTCTAGGCCAAGTAGTTGATGTTGTCATGAAACACATGAGCTAGATGGTGTTTGGGAGAGTCAACAGATGTTTGTCAAGCTTCCACGGCGTTTGAAGACTCAAGTTTTGATGTTTTAAGATTTATAAGCCCATTTGTTCCTTCTCGGTTTATCATGGATTATAAGAACTTCTAGGACAAGTTGTTGATGTTTTCCTGAACCACATGAGTTAGATGGTGTTTAGGAGAGTCAATAGATGTTTGTCAAGCTTCCACGGTGTTTGAAGACTCAAGTTTCAAGGTTTAAGATTTATAAGCCCATTTATTCCTTCTCGGTTTATCATGGAATATAAGAACTTAATGGACAAGTAGTTTATGTTTTCATGAAACACATGAGTTTGATGGTGTTTGGGAAAGTCAATAGATGTTTGTCAAGCTTCCACGGTGTTTGAAGACTCAAGTTTTCATGGTTTAAGAGTTATAAGCCCATTTGTTCCTTCTCGGTTTATCATGGATCATAAAAAATTAAAGGACAAGTAGTTGATGTTTTCATGAAACACATGAGTTAGATGGAGTTTGGGAGAGTCAATAGATGTTTGTCAAGCACCCACGGTGTTTTAAAACTGAAGAAATCTTCGTTAAAGAGTTGTAAGCCCATTTGATACTTCTCGGTTTATCATGGAATATAAGAACTTCTAGGCCAAGTAGTTGATGTTGTCATGAAACACATGAGCTAGATGGTGTTTGGGAGAGTCAATAGATGTTTGTCAAACTTCCACGGTGTTTGAAGACTCAAGTTTTCATGGTTTAAGAGTTATAAGCCCATTTGATCCTTCTCGGTTTATCATGGAATATAAGAACTTCTAGGCCAAGTAGTTGATGTTGTCATGAAACACATGAGCTAGATGGTGTTTGGAAGAGTCAATAGATGTTTGTCAAGCACCCACGGTGTTTTGAAACTGAAGAAATCTTCGTTAAAGAGTTGTAAGCCCATTTGATCCTTCTTGGTTTATCATGGAATATAAGAACTTCTAGGCCAAGCAGTTGATGTTGTCATGAAACACATGAGCTAGATGGTGTTTGGGAAAGTCAACAGATGTTTGTCAAGCTTCCACGGTGTTTGAAGACTCAAGTTTTGATGGTTTAAGAGTTATAAGCCCATTTGTTCCTTCTCGGTTTATCATGGATTATAAGAACTTCTAGGCCAAGTAGTTGATGTTGTCATGAAACACATGAGCTAGATGGTGTTTGGGAGAGTCAACAGATGTTTGTCAAGCTTCCACGGAGTTTGAAGACTCAAGTTTTGATGGTTTAAGAGTTATAAGCCCATTTGTTCCTTCTCGGTTTATCATGGATTATAAGAACTTCAAAGACTACTAGTTGATGTTTTCATGAAACACATGAGTTAGATGGTGATTGGGAGAGTGAATAGATGTTTGTCATGCTTCCACGGTGTTTGAAGACTCAAGTTTCAAGGTTTAAGATTTATAAGCCCTTTTATTCCTTCTCGGTTTATCATGGAATATAAGAACTTAATGGACAAGTAGTTTATGTTCTCATGAAACACATGAGTTTGATGGTGTTTGGGAAAGTCAATAGATGTTTGTCAAGCTTCCACGGTGTTTGAAGACTCAAGTTTTCATGGTTTAAGAGTTATAAGCCCATTTGTTCCTTCTCGGTTTATCATGGATCATAAGAAATTAAAGGACAAGTAGTTGATGTTTTCATGAAACACATGAGTTAGATGGAGTTTGGGAGAGTCAATAGATGTTTGTCAAGCACCCACGGTGTTTTAAAACTGAAGAAATCTTCGTTAAAGAGTTGTAAGCCCATTTGATCCTTCTCGGTTTATCATGGAATATAAGAACTTCTAGGCCAAGTAGTTGATGTTGTCATGAAACACATGAGTTAGATGGTGTTTGGGAGAGTCAATAGATGTTTGTCAACTTCCACGGTGTTTGAAGACTCAAGTTTTGATGGTTTAAGAGTTATAAGCCCATTTGTTCCTTCTCGGTTTATCATGGAATATAAGAACTTCTAGGCCAAGTAGTTGATGTTGTCATGAAACACATGAGTTAGATGGTGTTTGGGAGAGTCAATAGATGTTTGTCAACTTCCACGGTGTTTGAAGACTCAAGTTTTCATGGTTTAAGAGTTATAAGCCCATTTGATCCTTCTCGGTTTATCATGGAATATAAGAACTTCTAGGCCAAGCAGTTGATGTTGTCATGAAACACATGAGCTAGATGGTGTTTGGCAGAGTCAACAGATGTTTGTCAGGCTTCCACGGTGTTTGAAGACTCAAGTTTTGATGGTTTAAGAGTTATAAGCCCATTTGTTCCTTCTCGGTTTATCATGGATTATAAGAACTTCTAGGCCAAGTAGTTGATGTTGTCATGAAACACATGAGGTAGATGGTGTTTGCGAGAGTCAATAGATGTTTGTCAAGCTTCCACGGTGTTTGAAGACTCAAGTTTTCACGGTTTAAGAGTTATAAGCCCATTTGTTCCTTCTCGGTTTATCATGGATTATAAGAACTTAAAGGACAAGTAGTTGATGTTTTCATGAAACACATGAGTTAGTTGGAGTTTGGGAGAGTCAATAGATGTTTGTCAAGCACCCACGGTGCTTTCAGACTGAAGAAATCTTCGTTAAAGAGTTGTAAGCCCATTTGATCCTTCTCGGTTTATCATGGAATATAAGAACTTCTAGGCCAAGTAGTTGATGTTGTCATGAAACACATGAGCTAGATGGTGTTTGGGAGAGTCAACAGATGTTTGTCAAACTTCCACGTTGTTTGACGACTCAAGTTTTGATGGTTTAAGAGTTATAAGCCCATTTGTTCCTTCTCGGTTTATCATGGATTATAAGAACTTCTAGGCCAAGTAGTTGATGTTTTCATGAAACACATGAGCTAGATGGTGCTTGGGAGAGTGAAAAGATGTTTGTCAGGCTTCCACGGTGTTTGAAGACTCAAGTTTCAAGGTTTAAGATTTATAAGCCCATTTATTCCTTCTCGGTTTATCATGGAATATAAGAACTTAAAGGACAAGTAGTTTATGTTTTCATGAAACACATGAGTTAGATGGAGTTTGGGAGAGTCAATAGATGTTTGTCAAGCACCCACGGTGTTTTAAGACTGAAGAAATCTTTGTTAAAGAGTTGTAAGCCCATTTGATCCTTCACGGTTTATCATGGAATATACGAACTTCTAGGCCAAGTAGTTGATGTTGTCATGAAACACATGAGTTAGATGGTGTTTGGGAGAGTCAATAGATGTTTGTCAAGCTTCCACGGTGTTCGAAGACTCAAGTTTTCATGGTTTAAGAGTTATAAGCCCATTTGATCCTTCTCGGTTTATCATGGAATATAAGAACTTCTAGGCCAAGCAGTTGATGTTGTCATGAAACACATGAGCTAGATGGTGTTTGGGAGAGTCAACAGATGTTTGTCAGGCTTCCACGGTGTTTGAAGACTCAAGTTTTGATTGTTTAAGAGTTATAAGCCCATTTGTTCCTTCTCGGTTTATCATGGATTATAAGAACTTCTAGGCCAAGTAGTTGATGTTGTCATGAAACACATGAGCTAGATGGTGTTTGGAAGAGTCAATAGATGTTTGTCAAGCACCCACGGTGTTTTAAAACTGAAGAAATCTTCGTTAAAGAGTTGTAAGCCCATTTGATCCTTCTCGGTTTATCATGGAATATAAGAACTTCTAGGCCAAGCAGTTGATGTTGTCATGAAACACATGAGCTAGATGGTGTTTGGGAAAGTCAACAGATGTTTGTCAAGCTTCCACGGTGTTTGAAGACTCAAGTTTTGATGGTTTAAGAGTTATAAGCCCATTTGTTCCTTCTCGGTTTATCATGGATTATAAGAACTTCTAGGCCAAGTAGTTGATGTTGTCATGAAACACATGAGCTAGATGGTGTTTGGGAGAGTCAACAGATGTTTGTCAAGCTTCCACGGAGTTTGAAGACTCAAGTTTTGATGGTTTAAGAGTAATAAGCCCATTTGTTCCTTCTCGGTTTATCATGGATTATAAGAACTTCAAAGACTACTAGTTGATGTTTTCATGAAACACATGAGTTAGATGGTGATTGGGAGAGTGAATAGATGTTTGTCATGCTTCCACGGTGTTTGAAGACTCAAGTTTCAAGGTTTAAGATTTATAAGCCCTTTTATTCCTTCTCGGTTTATCATGGAATATAAGAACTTAATGGCCAAGTAGTTTATGTTTTCATGAAACACATGAGTTTGATGGTGTTTGGGAAAGTCAATAGATGTTTGTCAAGCTTCCACGGTGTTTGAAGACTCAAGTTTTCATGGTTTAAGAGTTATAAGCCCATTTGTTCCTTCTCGGTTTATCATGGATCATAAGAAATTAAAGGACAAGTAGTTGATGTTTTCATGAAACACATGAGTTAGATGGAGTTTGGGAGAGTCAATAGATGTTTGTCAAGCACCCACGGTGTTTTAAAACTGAAGAAATCTTCGTTAAAGAGTTGTAAGCCCATTTGATCCTTCTCGGTTTATCATGGAATATAAGAACTTCTAGGCCAAGTAGTTGATGTTGTCATGAAACACATGAGTTAGATGGTGTTTGGGAGAGTCAATAGATGTTTGTCAACTTCCACGGTGTTTGAAGACTCAAGTTTTGATGGTTTAAGAGTTATAAGCCCATTTGTTCCTTCTCGGTTTATCATGGAATATAAGAACTTCTAGGCCAAGTAGTTGATGTTGTCATGAAACACATGAGGTAGATGGTGTTTGCGAGAGTCAATAGATGTTTGTCAAGCTTCCACGGTGTTTGAAGACTCAAGTTTTCACGGTTTAAGAGTTATAAGCCCATTTGTTCCTTCTCGGTTTATCATGGATTATAAGAACTTAAAGGACAAGTAGTTGATGTTTTCATGAAACACATGAGTTAGTTGGAGTTTGGGAGAGTCAATAGATGTTTGTCAAGCACCCACGGTGCTTTCAGACTGAAGAAATCTTCGTTAAAGAGTTGTAAGCCCATTTGATCCTTCTCGGTTTATCATGGAATATAAGAACTTCTAGGCCAAGTAGTTGATGTTGTCATGAAACACATGAGGTAGATGGTGTTTGGGAGAGTCAACAGATGTTTGTCAAACTTCCACGGTGTTTGACGACTCAAGTTTTGATGGTTTAAGAGTTATAAGCCCATTTGTTTTTTCTCGGTTTATCATGGATTATAAGAACTTCTAGGCCAAGTAGTTGATGTTTTCATGAAACACATCAGCTAGATGGTGCTTGGGAGAGTGAAAAGATGTTTGTCAGGCTTCCACGGTGTTTGAAGACTCAAGTTTCAAGGTTTAAGATTTATAAGCCCATTTATTCCTTCTCGGTTTATCATGGAATATAAGAACTTAAAGGACAAGTAGTTTATGTTTTCATGAAACACATGAGTTAGATGGAGTTTGGGAGAGTCAATAGATGTTTGTCAAGCACCCACGGTGTTTTAAGACTGAAGAAATCTTTGTTAAAGAGTTGTAAGCCCATTTGATCCTTCACGGTTTATCATGGAATATACGAACTTCTAGGCCAAGTAGTTGATGTTGTCATGAAACACATGAGTTAGATGGTGTTTGGGAGAGTCAATAGATGTTTGTCAAGCTTCCACGGTGTTCGAAGACTCAAGTTTTCATGGTTTAAGAGTTATAAGCCCATTTGATCCTTCTCGGTTTATCATGGAATATAAGAACTTCTAGGCCAAGCAGTTGATGTTGTCATGAAACACATGAGCTAGATGGTGTTTGGGAGAGTCAACAGATGTTTGTCAGGCTTCCACGGTGTTTGAAGACTCAAGTTTTGATGGTTTAAGAGTTATAAGCCCATTTGTTCCTTCTCGGTTTATCATGGATTATAAGAACTTCTAGGCCAAGTAGTTGATGTTGTCATGAAACACATGAGGTAGATGGTGTTTGCGAGAGTCAATAGATGTTTGTCAAGCTTCCACGGTGTTTGAAGACTCAAGTTTTCACGGTTTAAGAGTTATAAGCCCATTTGTTCCTTCTCGGTTTATCATGGATTACAAGAACTTAAAGGACAAGTAGTTGATGTTTTCATGAAACACATGAGTTAGTTGGAGTTTGGGAGAGTCAATAGATGTTTGTCAAGCACCCACGGTGCTTTCAGACTGAAGAAATCTTCGTTAAAGAGTTGTAAGCCCATTTGATCCTTCTCGGTTTATCATGGAATATAAGAACTTCTAGGCCAAGCAGTTGATGTTGTCATGAAACACATGAGCTAGATGGTGTTTGGGAGAGTCAATAGATGTTTGTCAAGCTTCCACGGTGTTCGAAGACTCAAGTTTTCATGGTTTAAGAGTTATAAGCCCATTTGATCCTTCTCGGTTTATCATGGAATATAAGAACTTCTAGGCCAAGCAGTTGATGTTGTCATGAAACACATGAGCTAGATGGTGTTTGGGAGAGTCAACAGATGTTTGTCAGGCTTCCACGGTGTTTGAAGACTCAAGTTTTGATGGTTTAAGAGTTATAAGCCCATTTGTTCCTTCTCGGTTTATCATGGATTATAAGAACTTGTAGGCCAAGTAGTTGATGTTGTCATGAAACACATGAGGTAGATGGTGTTTGCGAGAGTCAATAGATGTTTGTCAAGCTTCCACGGTGTTTGAAGACTCAAGTTTTCACGGTTTAAGAGTTATAAGCCCATTTGTTCCTTCTCGGTTTATCATGGATTATAAGAACTTAAAGGACAAGTAGTTGATGTTTTCATGAAACACATGAGTTAGTTGGAGTTTGGGAGAGTCAATAGATGTTTGTCAAGCACCCACGGTGTTTTAAGACTGAAGAAATCTTTGTTAAAGAGTTGTAAGCCCATTTGATCCTTCACGGTTTATCATGGAATATACGAACTTCTAGGCCAAGTAGTTGATGTTGTCATGAAACACATGAGTTAGATGGTGTTTGGGAGAGTCAATAGATGTTTGTCAAGCTTCCACGGTGTTTGAAGACTCAAGTTTTCATGGTTTAAGAGTTATAAGCCCATTTGTTCCTTCTCGGTTTATCATGGATTATATGAACTTCTAGGACAAGTAGTTGATGTTTTCATGAAACACATGAGATAGATGGGGTTTGGGAGAGTCAATAGATGTTTGTCAAGTTTCCACGGTGTTTGAAGACTCAAGTTTTCATGGTTTAAGAGTTATAAGCCCATTTGTTCCTTCTCGGTTTATCATGGAATATAAGAACTTAAAGGACAAGAAGTTTATGTTTTCATGAAACACATGAGTTAGATGGGGTTTGGGAGAGTCAATAGATGTTTGTCAAGCACCCACGGTGTTTGAAGACAAAAGAAATCTTGGTTTAAGACTTGTAATCCCATTTGTTCCTTCTCGGTTTATCGTGGCATGTAAGAACTTCTAGGCCAAGTAGTTGATGTTTTCATGAAACACATGAGTTAGATGGAGTTTGGGAGAGTCAATAGATGTTTGTCAAGCTTCCACGGTGTTTGAAGACTCAAGTTTTCATGGTTTAAGAGTTATAAGCCCATTTGTTCCTTCTCGGTTTATCATGGAATATAAGAACTTAAAGGACAAGAAGTTTATGTTTTCATGAAACACATGAGTTAGATGGGGTTTGGGAGAGTCAATAGATGTTTGTCAAGCACCCACGGTGTTTGAAGACAAAAGAAATCTTGGTTTAAGACTTGTAATCCCATTTGTTCCTTCTCGGTTTATCGTGGCATGTAAGAACTTCTAGGCCAAGTAGTTGATGTATTCATGAAACACATGAGTTAGATGGAGTTTGGGAGAGTCAATAGATGTTTGTCAAGCTTCCACGATGATTGAAGACTCAAGTTTTCGTGGTTTAAGAGTTATAAGCCCATTTGTTCCTTCTCGGTTTATCATGGATTATAAGAACTTCAAAGACTACTAGTTGATGTTTTCATGAAACACATGAGCTAGATGGTGCTTGGGAGAGTGAAAAGATGTTTGTCAAGCTTCCACGGTGTTTGAAGACTCAAGTTTCAAGGTTTAAGATTTATAAGCCCATTTATTCCTTCTCGGTTTATCATGGAATATAAGAACTTAAAGGACAAGTAGTTTATGTTTTCATGAAACACATGAGTTAGATGGAGTTTGGGAGAGTCAATAGATGTTTGTCAAGCACCCACGGTGTTGTAAGACTGAAGAAATCTTTGTTAAAGAGTTGTAAGCCCATTTGATCCTTCACGGTTTATCATGGAATATACGAACTTCTAGGCCAAGTAGTTGATGTTGTCATGAAACACATGAGTTAGATGGTGTTTGGGAGAGTCAATAGATGTTTGTCAAGCTTCCACGGTGTTTGAAGACTCAAGTTTTCATGGTTTAAGAGTTATAAGCCCATTTGTTCCTTCTCGGTTTATCATGGATTATAAGAACTTCTAGGACAAGTAGTTGATGTTTTCATGAAACACATGAGATAGATGGGGTTTGGGAGAGTCAATAGATGTTTGTCAAGCACCCACGGTGTTTGAAGACCAAAGAAATCTTGGTTTAAGACTTGTAATCCCATTTGTTCCTTCTCGGTTTATCGTGGCATGTAAGAACTTCTAGGCCAAGTAGTTGATGTTTTCATGAAACACATGAGTTAGGTGGTGTTTGGGAGAGTCAATGAATGTTTGTCAAGCTTCCACGGTGTTTGAAGACTCAAGTTTTCATGGTTTAAGAGTTATAAGCCCATTTGTTCTTTCTCGGTTTATCATGGATTATAAGAACTTTAAGGACAAGTAGTTGATGTTTTCATGAAACACATGAGTTAGATGGGGTTTGGGAGAGTCAATAGATGTTTGTCAAGTTTCCACGGTGTTTGAAGACTCAAGTTTTCATGGTTTAAGAGTTATAAGCCCATTTGTTCCTTCTCGGTTTATCATGGAATATAAGAACTTAAAGGACAAGAAGTTTATGTTTTCATGAAACACATGAGTTAGATGGGGTTTGGGAGAGTCAATAGATGTTTGTCAAGCACCCACGGTGTTTGAAGACAAAAGAAATCTTGGTTTAAGACTTGTAATCCCATTTGTTCCTTCTCGGTTTATCGTGGCATGTAAGAACTTCTAGGCCAAGTAGTTGATGTATTCATGAAACACATGAGTTAGATGGAGTTTGGGAGAGTCAATAGATGTTTGTCAAGCTTCCACGATGATTGAAGACTCAAGTTTTCGTGGTTTAAGAGTTATAAGCCCATTTGTTCCTTCTCGGTTTATCATGGATTATAAGAACTTCAAAGACTACTAGTTGATGTTTTCATGAAACACATGAGCTAGATGGTGCTTGGGAGAGTGAAAAGATGTTTGTCAAGCTTCCACGGTGTTTGAAGACTCAAGTTTCAAGGTTTAAGATTTATAAGCCCATTTATTCCTTCTCGGTTTATCATGGAATATAAGAACTTAAAGGACAAGTAGTTTATGTTTTCATGAAGCACATGAGTTAGATGGAGTTTGGGAGAGTCAATAGATGTTTGTCAAGCACCCACGGTGTTTTAAGACTGAAGAAATCTTTGTTAAAGATTTGTAAGCCCATTTGATCCTTCACGGTTTATCATGGAATATACGAACTTCTAGGCCAAGTAGTTGATGTTGTCATGAAACACATGAGTTAGATGGTGTTTGGGAGAGTCAATAGATGTTTGTCAAGCTTCCACGGTGTTTGAAGACTCAAGTTTTCATGGTTTAAGAGTTATAAGCCCATTTGTTCCTTCTCGGTTTATCATGGATTATAAGAACTTCTAGGACAAGTAGTTGATGTTTTCATGAAACACATGAGATAGATGGGGTTTGGGAGAGTCAATAGATGTTTGTCAAGCACCCACGGTGTTTGAAGACCAAAGAAATCTTGGTTTAAGACTTGTAATCCCATTTGTTCCTTCTCGGTTTATCGTGGCATGTAAGAACTTCTAGGCCAAGTAGTTGATGTTTTCATGAAACACATGAGTTAGGTGGTGTTTGGGAGAGTCAATGAATGTTTGTCAAGCTTCCACGGTGTTTGAAGACTCAAGTTTTCATGGTTTAAGAGTTATAAGCCCATTTGTTCTTTCTCGGTTTATCATGGATTATAAGAACTTAAAGGACAAGTAGTTGATGTTTTCATGAAACACATGAGTTAGATGGAGTTTGGGAGAGTCAATAGATGTATGTCAAGCTTCCACGATGATTGAAGACTCAAGTTTTCGTGGTTTAAGAGTGATAAGCCATTTGTTCCTTCTCGGTTTATCATGGATTATAAGAACTTCAAAGACTACTAGTTGATGTTTTCAAGAAACACATGAGTTAGATGGTGATTGGGAGAGTGAATAGATGTTTGTCATGCTTCCACGGTGTTTGAAGACCCAAGTTTCAAGGTTTAAGATTTATAAGCCCATTTATTCCTTCTCGGTTTATCATGGAATATAAGAACTTAAAGGACAAGTAGTTTATGTTTTCATGAAACACATGAGTTTGATGGTGTTTGGGAAAGTCAATAGATGTTTGTCAAGCTTCCACGGTGTTTGAAGACTCAAGTTTTCATGGTTTAAGAGTTATAAGCCCATTTGTTCCTTCTCGGTTTATCATGGATTATAAGAACTTCAAAGACTACTAGTTGATGTTTTCATGAAACACATGAGTTAGATGGTGATTGGGAGAGTGAATAGATGTTTGTCATGCTTCCACGGTGTTTTAAGACTGAAGAAATCTTCGTTAAAGAGTTGTAAGCCCATTTGATCCTTCTCGGTTTATCATGGAATATAAGAACTTCTAGGCCAAGTAGTTGATGTTGTCATGAAACACATGAGCTAGATGGTGTTCGGGAGAATCAACAGATGTTTGTCAAACTTCCACGGTGTTTGAAGACTCAAGTTTTGATGGTTTAAGAGTTATAAGCCCATTTGTTCCTTCTCGGTTTATCATGGAATATAAGAACTTCTAGGCCAAGTAGTTGATGTTGTCATGAAACACATGAGTTAGATGGTGTTTGGGAGAGTCAATAGATGTTTGTCAAGCTTCCCCGGTGTTTGAAGACTCCAGTTTTCATGGTTTAAGAGTTATAAGCCCATTTGATCCTTCTCGGTTTATCATGGAATATAAGAACTTCTAGGCCAAGCAGTTGATGTTGTCATGAAACACATGAGCTAGATGGTGTTTGGGAGAGTCAACAGATGTTTGTCAGGCTTCCACGGTGTTTGAAGACTCAAGTTTTGATGGTTTAAGAGTTATAAGCCCATTTGTTCCTTCTCGGTTTATCATGGATTATAAGAACTTCTAGGCCAAGTAGTTGATGTTGTCATGAAACACATGAGGTAGATGGTGTTTGCGAGAGTCAATAGATGTTTGTCAAGCTTCCACGGTGTTTGAAGACTCAAGTTTTCACGGTTTAAGAGTTATAAGCCCATTTGTTCCTTCTCGGTTTTTCATGGATTATAAGAACTTAAAGGACAAGTAGTTGATGTTTTCATGAAACACATGAGTTAGTTGGAGTTTGGGAGAGTCAATAGATGTTTGTCAAGCACCCACGGTGCTTTCAGACTGAAGAAATCTTCGTTAAAGAGTTGTAAGCCCATTTGATCCTTCTCGATTTATCATGGAATATAAGAACTTCTAGGCCAAGTAGTTGATGTTGTCATGAAACACATGAGCTAGATGGTGTTTGGGAGAGTCAACAGATGTTTGTCAAACTTCCACGGTGTTTGAAGACTCAAGTTTTGATGGTTTAAGAGTTATAAGCCCATTTGTTCCTTCTTGGTTTATCATGGAATATAAGAACTTCTAGGCCAAGTAGTTGATGTTGTCATGAAACACATGTGTTAGATGGTGTTTGGGAGAGTCAATAGATGTTTGTCAAGCTTCCACGGTGTTTGAAGTCTCAAGTTTTCATGGTTTAAGAGTTATAAGCCCATTTGATCCTTCTCGGTTTATCATGGAATATAAGAACTTCTAGGCCAAGCAGTTGATGTTGTCATGAAACACATGAGCTAGATGGTGTTTGGGAGAGTCAACAGATGTTTGTCAAGCTTCCACGGTGTTTGAAGACTCAAGTTTTCATGGTTTAAGAGTTATAAGCCCATTTGTTCCTTCTCGGTTTATCATGGATTATATGAACTTCTAGGACAAGTAGTTGATGTTTTCATGAAACACATGAGATAGATGGGGTTTGGGAGAGTCAATAGATGTTTGTCAAGTTTCCACGGTGTTTGAAGACTCAAGTTTTCATGGTTTAAGAGTTATAAGCCCATTTGTTCCTTCTCGGTTTATCATGGAATATAAGAACTTAAAGGACAAGAAGTTTATGTTTTCATGAAACACATGAGTTAGATGGGGTTTGGGAGAGTCAATAGATGTTTGTCAAGCACCCACGGTGTTTGAAGACAAAAGAAATCTTGGTTTAAGACTTGTAATCCCATTTGTTCCTTCTCGGTTTATCGTGGCATGTAAGAACTTCTAGGCCAAGTAGTTGATGTTTTCATGAAACACATGAGTTAGATGGAGTTTGGGAGAGTCAATAGATGTTTGTCAAGCACCCACGGTGTTTTAAGACTGAAGAAATCTTTGTTAAAGAGTTGTAAGCCCATTTGATCCTTCACGGTTTATCATGGAATATACGAACTTCTAGGCCAAGTAGTTGATGTTGTCATGAAACACATGAGTTAGATGGTGTTTGGGAGAGTCAATAGATGTTTGTCAAGCTTCCACGGTGTTTGAAGACTCAAGTTTTCATGGTTTAAGAGTTATAAGCCCATTTGTTCCTTCTCGGTTTATCATGGATTATAAGAACTTCTAGGACAAGTAGTTGATGTTTTCATGAAACACATGAGATAGATGGGGTTTGGGAGAGTCAATAGATGTTTGTCAAGCACCCACGGTGTTTGAAGACCAAAGAAATCTTGGTTTAAGACTTGTAATCCCATTTGTTCCTTCTCGGTTTATCGTGGCATGTAAGAACTTCTAGGCCAAGTAGTTGATGTTTTCATGAAACACATGAGTTAGGTGGTGTTTGGGAGAGTCAATGAATGTTTGTCAAGCTTCCACGGTGTTTGAAGACTCAAGTTTTCATGGTTTAAGAGTTATAAGCCCATTTGTTCTTTCTCGGTTTATCATGGATTATAAGAACTTAAAGGACAAGTAGTTGATGTTTTCATGAAACACATGAGTTAGATGGGGTTTGGGAGAGTCAATAGATGTTTGTCAAGTTTCCACGGTGTTTGAAGACTCAAGTTTTCATGGTTTAAGAGTTATAAGCCCATTTGTTCCTTCTCGGTTTATCATGGAATATAAGAACTTAAAGGACAAGAAGTTTATGTTTTCATGAAACACATGAGTTAGATGGGGTTTGGGAGAGTCAATAGATGTTTGTCAAGCACCCACGGTGTTTGAAGACAAAAGAAATCTTGGTTTAAGACTTGTAATCCCATTTGTTCCTTCTCGGTTTATCGTGGCATGTAAGAACTTCTAGGCCAAGTAGTTGATGTTTTCATGAAACACATGAGTTAGATGGAGTTTGGGAGAGTCAATAGATGTTTGTCAAGCTTCCACGATGATTGAAGACTCAAGTTTTCGTGGTTTAAGAGTTATAAGCCCATTTGTTCCTTCTCGGTTTATCATGGATTATAAGAACTTCAAAGACTACTAGTTGATGTTTTCATGAAACACATGAGCTAGATGGTGCTTGGGAGAGTGAAAAGATGTTTGTCAAGCTTCCACGGTGTTTGAAGACTCAAGTTTCAAGGTTTAAGATTTATAAGCCCATTTATTCCTTCTCGGTTTATCATGGAATATAAGAACTTAAAGGACAAGTAGTTTATGTTTTCATGAAACACATGAGTTAGATGGAGTTTGGGAGAGTCAATAGATGTTTGTCAAGCACCCACGGTGTTTTAAGACTGAAGAAATCTTTGTTAAAGATTTGTAAGCCCATTTGATCCTTCACGGTTTATCATGGAATATACGAACTTCTAGGCCAAGTAGTTGATGTTGTCATGAAACACATGAGTTAGATGGTGTTTGGGAGAGTCAATAGATGTTTGTCAAGCTTCCACGGTTTTTGAAGACTCAAGTTTTCATGGTTTAAGAGTTATAAGCCCATTTGTTCCTTCTCGGTTTATCATGGATTATAAGAACTTCTAGGACAAGTAGTTGATGTTTTCATGAAACACATGAGATAGATGGGGTTTGGGAGAGTCAATAGATGTTTGTCAAGCACCCACGGTGTTTGAAGACCAAAGAAATCTTGGTTTAAGACTTGTAATCCCATTTGTTCCTTCTCGGTTTATCGTGGCATGTAAGAACTTCTAGGCCAAGTAGTTGATGTTTTCATGAAACACATGAGTTAGATGGTGTTTGGGAGAGTCAATGAATGTTTGTCAAGCTTCCACGGTGTTTGAAGACTCAAGTTTTCATGGTTTAAGAGTTATAAGCCCATTTGTTCTTTCTCGGTTTATCATGGATTATAAGAACTTAAAGGACAAGTAGTTGATGTTTTCATGAAACACATGAGTTAGATGGAGTTTGGGAGAGTCAATAGATGTATGTCAAGCGTCCACGATGATTGAAGACTCAAGTTTTCGTGGTTTAAGAGTGATAAGCCATTTGTTCCTTCTCGGTTTATCATGGATTATAAGAACTTCAAAGACTACTAGTTGATGTTTTCAAGAAACACATGAGTTAGATGGTGATTGGGAGAGTGAATAGATGTTTGTCATGCTTCCACGGTGTTTGAAGACCCAAGTTTCAAGGTTTAAGATTTATAAGCCCATTTATTCCTTCTCGGTTTATCATGGAATATAAGAACTTAAAGGACAAGTAGTTTATGTTTTCATGAAACACATGAGTTTGATGGTGTTTGGGAAAGTCAATAGATGTTTGTCAAGCTTCCACGGTGTTTGAAGACTCAAGTTTTCATGGTTTAAGAGTTATAAGCCCATTTGTTCCTTCTCGGTTTATCATGGATTATAAGAACTTCAAAGACTACTAGTTGATGTTTTCATGAAACACATGAGTTAGTTGGAGTTTGGGAGAGTCAATAGATGTTTGTCAAGCACCCACGGTGCTTTCAGACTGAAGAAATCTTCGTTAAAGAGTTGTAAGCCCATTTGATCCTTCTCGATTTATCATGGAATATAAGAACTTCTAGGCCAAGTAGTTGATGTTGTCATGAAACACATGAGCTAGATGGTGTTTGGGAGAGTCAACAGATGTTTGTCAAACTTCCACGGTGTTTGAAGACTCAAGTTTTGATGGTTTAAGAGTTATAAGCCCATTTGTTCCTTCTTGGTTTATCATGGAATATAAGAACTTCTAGGCCAAGTAGTTGATGTTGTCATGAAACACATGTGTTAGATGGTGTTTGGGAGAGTCAATAGATGTTTGTCAAGCTTCCACGGTGTTTGAAGTCTCAAGTTTTCATGGTTTAAGAGTTATAAGCCCATTTGTTCCTTCTCGGTTTATCATGGAATATAAGAACTTCTAGGCCAAGCAGTTGATGTTGTCATGAAACACATGAGCTAGATGGTGTTTGGGAGAGTCAGCAGATGTTTGTCAAGCTTCCACGGTGTTTGAAGACTCAAGTTTTGATGGTTTAAGAGTTATAAGCCCATTTGTTCCTTCTCGGTTTATCATGGATTATAAGAACTTCTAGGCGAAGTAGTTGATATTGTCATGAAACACATGAGCTAGATGGTGTTTGGGAGAGTCAACAGATGTTTGTCAAGCTTCCACGGTGTTTGAAGACTCAAGTTTTGATGGTTTAAGAGTTATAAGCCCATTTGTTCCTTCTCGGTTTATCATGGATTATAAGAACTTCTAGGACAAGTTGTTGATGTTTTCCTAAACCACATGAGTTAGATGGTGTTTAGGAGAGTCAATAGATGTTTGTCAAGCTTCCACGATGTTTGAAGACTCAAGTTTTCGTGGTTTAAGAGTTATATGCCCATTTGTTCCTTCTCGGTTTATCAAGGATTATAAGAACTTCAAAGACTACTAGTGGATGTTTTCATGAAACACATGAGTTAGATCGTGTTTGGGAGGGTGAATAGATGTTTGTCAAGCTTCCACGGTGTTTGAAGACTCAAGTTTCAAGGTTAAAGATTTATAAGCCCATTTATTCCTTCTCGGTTTATCATGGAATATAAGAACTTAAAGGACAAGTCGTTTATGTTTTCATGAAACACATGAGTTAGATGGAGTTTGGGAGAGTCAATAGAAGTTTGTCAAGCACTCACGGTGTTTTAAGACTGAAGAAATCTTTGTAAAAGAGTTGTAAGCCCATTTGATCCTTCTCGGTTTATCGTGGAATATACGAACTTCTAGGCCAAGTAGTTGATGTTGTCATGAAACACATGAGTTAGATGGTGTTTGGGACAGTCAATAGATGTTTGTGAAGCTTCCACGGTGTTTGAAGACTCAAGTTTTCACGGTTTAAGAGTTATAAGCCCATTTGTTCCTTCTCGGTTTTTCATGGATTATAAGAACTTAAAGGACAAGTAGTTGATGTTTTCATGAAACACATGAGATAGATGGGGTTTGGGAGAGTCAATAGATGTTTGTCAAGCACCCATGGTGTTTGAAGACCAAAGAAATCTTGGTATAAGACTTGTAATCCCATTTGTTCCTTCTCGGTTTATCGGGGCATGTAAGAACTTCTAGGCCAAGTAGTTGGTGTTTTCATGAAACACATGAGTTAGATGGAGTTTGGGAGAGTCAATAGATGTTTGTCAAGCTTCCACGATGATTGAAGACTCAAGTTTTCGCAGTTTAAGAGTTATAAGCCCATTTGTTCCATCTCGGTTTATCATGGATTATAAGAACTTCAAAGACTACTAGTTGATGTTTTCATGAAACACATGAGTTAGATGGTGATTGGGAGAGTGAATAGATGTTTGTCAGGCTTCCACGGTGTTTGAAGACTCAAGTTTCAAGGTTTAAGATTTATAAGCCCATTTATTCCTTCTCGGTTTATCATGGAATATAAGATCTTAAAGGACAAGTCGTTTATGTTTTCATGAAACACATGAGTTAGATGGAGTTTGGGAGAGTCAATAGAAGTTTGTCAAGCACTCACGGTGTTTGAAGACTCAAGTTTTCATGGTTTAAGAGTTATAAGCCCATTTGTTCCTTCTCGGTTTATCATGGAATATAAGAACTTAAAGGACAAGTAGTTTATCTTTTCATGAAACACATGAGTTAGATGGTGTTTGGGAGAGTCAATAGATGTTTGTCATGCTTCCACGGTGTTTGAAGACTCAAGTTTTCATGGTTTAAGAGTTATAAGCCTATTTGTTCCTTCTCGGTTTATCATGGATTATAAGAACTTAGAGGACAAGTAGTTGATGTTTTCATGAAACACATGAGTTAGATGGAGTTTGGTAGAGTAAATAGATGTTTGTGAAGCACCCACGGTATTTTAAGACTGAAGAAATCTTCGGTAAAGAGTTGAAAGCCCGTTTGATCCTTCTCGGTTTATCGTGGAATATAAGAACTTCTAGGACAAGTTGTTGATGTTTTCCTGAAACACATGAGTTAGATGGTGTTTGGGAGACAAATAGATGTTTGTCAAGCTTCCACGTTGTTTGATGACTCAAGTTTTCGAGGATTAAGAGTTATAAGCCCATTTGTTCCTTCTCAGTTTATCATGGATTATAAGAACTTCAAAGACTACTAGTTGATGTTTTCATGAAACACATGAGTTAGATGGTGTTTGGGAGAGTCAAAATATGTTTGTCAAGCTTCGATGGTGTTTGAAGACTCAAGTTTCAAGGTTTAAGATTTATAAGCCCATTTATTCCTTCTCGGTTTGTCATGGAATATAAGAACTTAAAGGACAAGTAGTTTATGTTTTCATGAAACACATGAGTTAGATGGAGTTTGGGAGAGTCAATAGATGTTTGTCAAGCACCCACAGTGTTTTAAGACTGAAGAAATCTTTGTTAAAGAGTTGTAAGCCCATTTGATCCTTCTCGGTTTATCATGGAATATACGAACTTCTAGGACAAGTAGTTGATGTTTTTATGAAACACATGAGATAGATGGGGTTTGGGAGAGTCAATAGATGTTTGTCAAGCACCCACGGTGTTTGAAGACCAAAGAAATCTTGCTTTAAGACTTGTAATCCCATTTGTTCCTTCTCGGTTTATCGTGGCATGTAAGAACTTCTAGGCCAAGTAGTTGATGTTTTCATGAAACACATGAGTTAGATGCTGTTTGGGAGAGTCAATGAATGTTTGTCAAGCTTCCACGGTGTTTGAAGACTCAAGTTTTCATGGTTTAAGAGTTATAAGCCCATTTGTTCCTTCTCGGTTTATCATGGATTATAAGATCTTAAAGGACAAGTAGTTGATGTTTTCATGAAACACATGAGTTAGATGGAGTTTGGGAGAGTCAATAGATATTTGTCAAGCACCCACGGTGTTTTAAGACTGAAGAAATCTTTGTTAAAGAGTTGTAAGCCCATTTGATCCTTCTCAGTTTATAATGGAATATACGAACTTCTAGGCCAAGTAGTTGATGTTGTCATGAAACACATGAGTTAGATGGTGTTTGGGAGAGTCAATAGATGTTGGTCAAGCTTCCACGGTGTTTGAAGACTCAAGTTTTCATGGTTTAAGAGTTATAAGCCTATTTGATCCTTCTCGGTTTATCATGGATTATAAGAACTTCTAGGACAAGTAGTTGATGTTTTCATCAAACACATGAGATAGATGGGGTTTGGGAGAGTCAATAGATGTTTGTCAAGCACCCACGGTGTTTGAAGACCAAAGAAATCTTGCTTTAAGACTTGTAATCCCATTTGTTCCTTCTCGGTTTATCGTGGCATGTAAGAACTTCTAGGCCATGTAGTTGATGTTTTCATGAAACACATGAGTTAGATGCTGTTTGGGAGAGTCAATGAATGTTTGTCAAGCTTCCACGGTGTTTGAAGACTCAAGTTTTCATGGTTTAAGGGTTATAAGCCCATTTGTTCCTTCTCGGTTTATCATGGATTATAAGAACTTAAAGGACAAGTAGTTGATGTTTTCATGAAACACATGAGTTAGATGGAGTTTGGGAGAGTCAATAGATGATTGTCAAGCTTCCACGATGATTGAAGACTCAAGTTTTCGTGGTTTAAGAGTTATAAGCCCATTTGTTCCTTCTCGGTTTATCATGGATTATAAGAACTTCAAAGACTACTAGTTGATGTTTTCATGAAACACATGAGTTAGATGGTGATTGGGAGAGTGAATAGATGTTTGTCATGCTTCCACGGTGTTTGAAGACTCAAGTTTCAAGGTTTAAGATTTATAAGCCCATTTATTCCATCTCGGTTTATCATGGAATATAAGAACTTAATGGACAAGTAGTTTATGTTTTCATGAAACACATGAGTTTGATGGTGTTTGGGAAAGTCAATAGATGGTTGTCAAGCTTCCACGGTGTTTGAAGACTCAAGTTTTCATAGTTTAAGAGTTATAAGCCCATTTGTTCCTTCTCGGTTTATCATGGATTATAAGAACTTCTAGGACAAGTAGTTGATGTTTTCGAGAAACACATGAGATAGATGGGGTTTGGGAGAGTCAATGGATGTTTGTCAAGCACCCACGGTGTTTGAAGACTGAAGAAATCGTGGTTTAAGACTTGTAAGCCCATTTGTTCCTTCTCGGTTTATCATGGATTATAAGAACTTAAAGGACAAGTAGTTGATGTTTTCATGAAACACATGAGTTAGATGGAGTTTGGGAGAGTCAATAGATGTTTGTCAAGCTTCCACGGTGTTTGAAGACTCAAGTTTTCATGGTTTAAGTGTTATAAGCCCATTTGTTCCTTCTCGGTTTATCATGGATTATAAGAAATTAAAGGACAAGTAGTTGATGTTTTCATGAAACACACGAGTTAGATGGAGTTTGGGAGAGTCAATAGATGTTTGTCAAGCACCCATGGTGTTTTAAGACTGAAGAAATCTTCGTTAAAGAGTTGTAAGCCCGTTTGATCCTTCTCGGTTTGTCAGGGAATATAAGAACTTCTAGGCCAAGTAGTTGATGTTGTCATGAAACACATGAGCTAGATGGTGTTTGGGAGAGTCAACAGATGTTTGTCAAGCTTCCACGGTGTTTGAAGACTCAAGTTTTGATGGTTTAAGAGTTATAAGCCCATTTGTTCCTTCTCGGTTTATGATGGATTATAAGAACTTAAAGGACAAGTAGTTGATGTTTTCATGAAACACATGAGTTAGATGGTGTTTGGGAGAGTCAATAGATGTTTGTCAAGCTTCCACGATGTTTGAAGACTCAAGTTTTCGAGGTTTAAGAGTTATAAGCCCATTTGTTCCTTCTCGGTTGATCATGGATTATAAGAACTT
Source organism: Styphnolobium japonicum (assembly GCA_023212625.1). NCBI lineage: Eukaryota > Viridiplantae > Streptophyta > Magnoliopsida > Fabales > Fabaceae > Styphnolobium > Styphnolobium japonicum. The sequence continues at coordinate 343,454 of JALBWW010000086.1, forward strand.
CTAGGACAAGTAGTTGATGTTTTCATGAAACACATGAGAGAGATGGGGTTTGGGAGAGTCAATAGATGTTTGTCAAGCACCCACGTTGTTTGAAGACCAAAGAAATCTTGGTTTAAGACTTGTAATCCCATTTGTTCCTTCTCGGTTTATCGTGGCATGTAAGAACTTCTAGGCCAAGTAGTTGATGTTTTCATGAAACACATGAGTTAGATGGTGTTTGGGAGAGTCAATGAATGTTTGTCAAGCTTCCACGGTGTTTGAAGACACAAGTTTTCGTGATTTAAAAGTTATAAGCCCATTTGTTCCTTCTCGGTTTATCATGGATTATAAGAACTTAAAGGACAAGTAGTTGATGTTTTCATGAAACACATGAGTTAGATGGAGTTTGGGAGAGTCAATAGATGTTTGTCAAGCTTCCACGATGATTGAAGACTCAAGTTTTCGTGGTTTAAGAGTTATAAACCCATTTGTTCCTTCTCGGTTTATCATGGATTATAAGAACTTCAAAGACTACTAGTTGATGTTTTCATGAAACACATGAGTTAGATGGTGATTGGGAGAGTGAATAGATGTTTGTCATGCTTCCACGGTGTTTGAAGACTCAAGTTTCAAGGTTTAAGATTTATAAGCCCATTTATTCCATCTCGGTTTATCATGGAATATAAGAACTTAAAGGACAAGTAGTTTATGTTTTCATGAAACACATGAGTTTGATATTGTTTGGGAAAGTCAATAGATGTTTGTCAAGCTTCCACGGTGTTTGAAGACTCAAGTTTTCATGGTTTAAGAGTTAATAGCCCATTTGTTCCTTCTCGGTTTATCATGGATTATAAGAAATTAAACGACAAGTAGTTGATGTTTTCATGAAACACATGAGTTAGATGGAGTTTGGGAGAGTCAATAGATGTTTGTCAAGCACCCACGGTGTTTTAAGACTGAAGAAATCTTCGTTAAAGAGTTGTAAGCCCGTTTGATCCTTCTCGGTTTATCATGGAATATAAGAACTTCTAGGCCAAGTAGTTGATGTTGTCATGAAACACATGAGCTAGATGGTGTTTGGGAGAGTCAACAGATGTTTGTCAAGCTTCCACGGTGTTTGAAGACTCAAGTTTTGATGGTTTAAGAGTTATAAGCCCATTTGTTCCTTCTCGGTTTATCATGGATTATAAGAACTTAAAGGACAAGTAGTTGATGTTTTCATGAAACACATGAGTTAGATGGTGTTTGGGAGAGTCAATAGATGTTTGTCAAGCTTCCACGATGTTTGAAGACTTAAGTTTTCGAGGTTTAAGAGTTATAAACCCATTTGTTCCTTCTCGGTTTATCATGGATTATAAGAACTTCAAAGACTACTAGTTGATGTTTTCATGAAACACATGAGCTAGATGGTGCTTGGGAGAGTGCAAAGATGTTTGTCAAGCTTCCACGGTGTTTGAAGACTCAAGTTTCAAGGTTTAAGATTTATAAGCCCATTTATTCCTTCTTGGTTTATCATGGAATATAAGAACTTAAAGGACAAGTAGTTTATGTTTTCATGAAACACATGAGTTAGATGGCGTTTGGGAGAGTCAATAGATATTTGTCAAGCACCCACGGTGTTTTAAGACTGAAGAAATCTTTGTTAAAGAGTTGTAAGCCCATTTGATCCTTCTCAGTTTATAATGGAATATACGAACTTCTAGGCCAAGTAGTTGATGTTGTCATGAAACACATGAGTTAGATGGTGTTTGGGAGAGTCAACAGATATTTGTCAAGCTTCCACGGTGTTTGAAGACTCAAGTTTTCATGGTTTAAGAGTTATAAGGCCATTTGTTCCTTCTCGGTTTATGATGGATTATAAGAACTTAAAGGACAAGTAGTTGATGTTTTCATGAAACACATGAGTTAGATGGAGTTTGGGAGAGTCAATAGATGATTGTCAAGCTTCCACGATGATTGAAGACTCAAGTTTTCGTGGTTTAAGAGTTATAAGCCCATTTGTTCCTTCTCGGTTTATCATGGATTATAAGAACTTCAAAGACTACTAGTTGATGTTTTCATCAAAACACATGAGTTAGGTGGTGATTGGGAGAGTGAATAGATGTTTGTCATGCTTCCACGGTGTTTGAAGACTCAAGTTTCAAGGTTTAAGATTTATAAGCCCATTTATTCCATCTCGGTTTATCATGGAATATAAGAACTTAATGGACAAGTAGTTTATGTTTTCATGAAACACATGAGTTTGATGGTGTTTGGGAAAGTCAATAGATGGTTGTCAAGCTTCCACGGTGTTTGAAGACTCAAGTTTTCATAGTTTAAGAGTTATAAGCCCATTTGTTCCTTCTCGGTTTATCATGGATTATAAGAACTTCAAAGACTACTAGTTGATGTTTTCATGAAACACATGAGTTAGATGGTGTTTGGGAGAGTCAACAGATATTTGTCAAGCTTCCACGGTGTTTGAAGACTCAAGTTTTCATGGTTTAAGAGTTATAAGGCCATTTGATCCTTCTCAGTTTATAATGGATTATAAGAACTTAAAGGACAAGTAGTTGATGTTTTCATGAAACACATGAGTTAGATGGAGTTTGGGAGAGTCAATAGATGTTTGTCAAGCTTCCACGATGATTGAAGACTCAAGTTTTCGTGGTTTAAGAGTTATAAACCCATTTGTTCCTTCTCGGTTTATCATGGATTATAAGAACTTAAAGGACAAGTAGTTGATGTTTTCATGAAACACATGAGTTAGATGGAGTTTGGGAGAGTCAATAGATGTTTGTCAAGCTTCCACGATGATTGAAGACTCAAGTTTTCGTGGTTTAAGAGTTATAAACCCATTTGTTCCTTCTCGGTTTATCATGGATTATAAGAACTTCAAAGACTACTAGTTGATGTTTTCATGAAACACATGAGTTAGATGGTGTTTGGGAGAGTCAACAGATATTTGTCAAGCTTCCACGGTGTTTGAAGACTCAAGTTTTCATGGTTTAAGAGTTATAAGGCCATTTGATCCTTCTCGGTTTATCGTGGCATGTAAGAACTTCTAGGCCAAGTAGTTGATGTTTTCATGAAACACATGAGTTAGATGGTGTTTGGGAGAGTCAATGAATGTTTGTCAAGCTTCCACGGTGTTTGAAGACTCAAGTTTTCGTGATTTAAGAGTTATAAGCCCATTTGTTCCTTCTCGGTTTATCATGGATTATAAGAACTTAAAGGACAAGTAGTTGATGTTTTCATGAAACACATGAGTTAGATGGAGTTTGGGAGAGTCAATAGATGTTTGTCAAGCTTCCACGATGATTGAAGACTCAAGTTTTCGTGGTTTAAGAGTTATAAACCCATTTGTTCCTTCTCGGTTTATCATGGATTATAAGAACTTCAAAGACTACTAGTTGATGTTTTCATGAAACACATGAGTTAGATGGTGTTTGGGAGAGTCAACAGATATTTGTCAAGCTTCCACGGTGTTTGAAGACTCAAGTTTTCATGGTTTAAGAGTTATAAGGCCATTTGATCCTTCTCAGTTTATAATGGAATATACGAACTTCTAGGCCAAGTAGTTGATGTTGTCATGAAACACATGAGTTAGATGGTGTTTGGGAGAGTCAATAGATGTTTGTCAAGCACCCATGGTGTTTTAAGACTGAAGAAATCTTCGTTAAAGAGTTGTAAGCCCGTTTGATCCTTCTCGGTTTGTCAGGGAATATAAGAACTTCTAGGCCAAGTAGTTGATGTTGTCATGAAACACATGAGCTAGATGGTGTTTGGGAGAGTCAACAGATGTTTGTCAAGCTTCCACGGTGTTTGAAGACTCAAGTTTTGATGGTTTAAGAGTTATAAGCCCATTTGTTCCTTCTCGGTTTATGATGGATTATAAGAACTTAAAGGACAAGTAGTTGATGTTTTCATGAAACACATGAGTTAGATGGTGTTTGGGAGAGTCAATAGATGTTTGTCAAGCTTCCACGATGTTTGAAGACTCAAGTTTTCGAGGTTTAAGAGTTATAAGCCCATTTGTTCCTTCTCGGTTGATCATGGATTATAAGAACTTCTAGGACAAGTAGTTGATGTTTTCATGAAACACATGAGAGAGATGGGGTTTGGGAGAGTCAATAGATGTTTGTCAAGCACCCACGTTGTTTGAAGACCAAAGAAATCTTGGTTTAAGACTTGTAATCCCATTTGTTCCTTCTCGGTTTATCGTGGCATGTAAGAACTTCTAGGCCAAGTAGTTGATGTTTTCATGAAACACATGAGTTAGATGGTGTTTGGGAGAGTCAATGAATGTTTGTCGAGCTTCCACGGTGTTTGAAGACTCAAGTTTTCGTGATTTAAGAGTTATAAGCCCATTTGTTCCTTCTCGGTTTATCATGGATTATAAGAACTTAAAGGACAAGTAGTTGATGTTTTCATGAAACACATGAGTTAGATGGAGTTTGGGAGAGTCAATAGATGTTTGTCAAGCTTCCACGATGTTTGAAGACTCAAGTTTTCGAGGTTTAAGAGTTATAAACCCATTTGTTCCTTCTCGGTTTATCATGGATTATAAGAACTTCAAAGACTACTAGTCGATGTTTTCATGAAACACATGAGCTAGATGGTGCTTGGGAGAGTGAAAAGATGTTTGTCAAGCTTCCACGGTGTTTGAAGACTCAAGTTTCAAGGTTTAAGATTTATAAGCCCATTTATTCCTTCTTGGTTTATCATGGAATATAAGAACTTAAAGGACAAGTAGTTTATGTTTTCATGAAACACATGAGTTAGATGGAGTTTGGGAGAGTCAATAGATATTTGTCAAGCACCCACGGTGTTTTAAGACTGAAGAAATCTTTGTTAAAGAGTTGTAAGCCCATTTGATCCTTCTCGCTTATAATGGAATATACGAACTTCTAGGTCAAGTAGTTGATGTTGTCATGAAACACATGAGTTAGATGGTGTTTGGGAGAGTCAATAGATGTTTGTCAAGCTTCCACGGTGTTTGAAGACTCAAGTTTTCATGGTTTAAGAGTTATAAGCCTCTTTGTTCCTTCTCGGTTTATCATGGATTATAAGAACTTCTAGGACAAGTAGTTGATGTTTTCATGAAACACATGAGATAGATGGGGTTTGGGAGAGTCAATAGATGTTTGTCAAGCACCCACGGTGTTTGAAGACCAAAGAAATCTTGGTTTTAAGACTTGTAATCCCATTTGTTCCTTCTCGGTTTATCGTGGCATGTAAGAACTTCTAGGCCAAGTAGTTGATGTTTTCATGAAACACATGAGTTAGAAGCTGTTTGGGAGAGTCAATGAATGTTTGTCAAGCTTCCACGGTGTTTGAAGACTCAAGTTTTCATGGTTTAAGGGTTATAAGCCCATTTGTTCCTTCTCGGTTTATCATGGATTATAAGAACTTAAAGGACAAGTAGTTGATGTTTTCATGAAACACATGAGTTAGATGGAGTTTGGGAGAGTCAATAGATGATTGTCAAGCTTCCACGATGATTGAAGACTCAAGTTTTCGTGGTTTAAGAGTTATAAGCCCATTTGTTCCTTCTCGGTTTATCATGGATTATAAGAACTTCAAAGACTACTAGTTGATGTTTTCATCAAAACACATGAGTTAGGTGGTGATTGGGAGAGTGAATAGATGTTTGTCATGCTTCCACGGTGTTTGAAGACTCAAGTTTCAAGGTTTAAGATTTATAAGCCCATTTATTCCATCTCGGTTTATCATGGAATATAAGAACTTAATGGACAAGTAGTTTATGTTTTCATGAAACACATGAGTTTGATGGTGTTTGGGAAAGTCAATAGATGGTTGTCAAGCTTCCACGGTGTTTGAAGACTCAAGTTTTCATAGTTTAAGAGTTATAAGCCCATTTGTTCCTTCTCGGTTTATCATGGAATATAAGAACTTAAAGGACAAGAAGTTTATGTTTTCATGAAACACATGAGTTAGATGGGGTTTGGGAGAGTCAATAGATGTTTGTCAAGCACCCACGGTGTTTGAAGACAAAAGAAATCTTGGTTTAAGACTTGTAATCCCATTTGTTCCTTCTCGGTTTATCGTGGCATGTAAGAACTTCTAGGCCAAGTAGTTGATGTTTTCATGAAACACATGAGTTAGATGGTGTTTGGGAGAGTCAATGAATGTTTGTCGAGCTTCCACGGTGTTTGAAGACTCAAGTTTTCGTGATTTAAGAGTTATAAGCCCATTTGTTCCTTCTCGGTTTATCATGGATTATAAGAACTTAAAGGACAAGTAGTTGATGTTTTCATGAAACACATGAGTTAGATGGAGTTTGGGAGAGTCAATAGATGTTTGTCAAGCTTCCACGATGTTTGAAGACTCAAGTTTTCGAGGTTTAAGAGTTATAAACCCATTTGTTCCTTCTCGGTTTATCATGGATTATAAGAACTTCAAAGACTACTAGTCGATGTTTTCATGAAACACATGAGCTAGATGGTGCTTGGGAGAGTGAAAAGATGTTTGTCAAGCTTCCACGGTGTTTGAAGACTCAAGTTTCAAGGTTTAAGATTTATAAGCCCATTTATTCCTTCTTGGTTTATCATGGAATATAAGAACTTAAAGGACAAGTAGTTTATGTTTTCATGAAACACATGAGTTAGATGGAGTTTGGGAGAGTCAATAGATATTTGTCAAGCACCCACGGTGTTTTAAGACTGAAGAAATCTTTGTTAAAGAGTTGTAAGCCCATTTGATCCTTCTCAGTTTATAATGGAATATACGAACTTCTAGGTCAAGTAGTTGATGTTGTCATGAAACACATGAGTTAGATGGTGTTTGGGAGAGTCAATAGATGTTTGTCAAGCTTCCACGGTGTTTGAAGACTCAAGTTTTCATGGTTTAAGAGTTATAAGCCTCTTTGTTCCTTCTCGGTTTATCATGGATTATAAGAACTTCTAGGATAAGTAGTTGATGTTTTCATGAAACACATGAGATAGATGGGGTTTGGGAGAGTCAATAGATGTTTGTCAAGCACCCACGGTGTTTGAAGACCAAAGAAATCTTGGTTTAAGACTTGTAATCCCATTTGTTCCTTCTCGGTTTATCGTGGCATGTAAGAACTTCTAGGCCAAGTAGTTGATGTTTTCATGAAACACATGAGTTAGAAGCTGTTTGGGAGAGTCAATGAATGTTTGTCAAGCTTCCACGGTGTTTGAAGACTCAAGTTTTCATGGTTTAAGGGTTATAAGCCCATTTGTTCCTTCTCGGTTTATCATGGATTATAAGAACTTAAAGGACAAGTAGTTGATGTTTTCATGAAACACATGAGTTAGATGGAGTTTGGGAGAGTCAATAGATGATTGTCAAGCTTCCACGATGATTGAAGACTCAAGTTTTCGTGGTTTAAGAGTTATAAGCCCATTTGTTCCTTCTCGGTTTATCATGGATTATAAGAACTTCAAAGACTACTAGTTGATGTTTTCATCAAAACACATGAGTTAGGTGGTGATTGGGAGAGTGAATAGATGTTTGTCATGCTTCCACGGTGTTTGAAGACTCAAGTTTCAAGGTTTAAGATTTATAAGCCCATTTATTCCATCTCGGTTTATCATGGAATATAAGAACTTAATGGACAAGTAGTTTATGTTTTCATGAAACACATGAGTTTGATGGTGTTTGGGAAAGTCAATAGATGGTTGTCAAGCTTCCACGGTGTTTGAAGACTCAAGTTTTCATAGTTTAAGAGTTATAAGCCCATTTGTTCCTTCTCGGTTTATCATGGATTATAAGAACTTCTAGGACAAGTAGTTGATGTTTTCGTGAAACACATGAGATAGATGGGGTTTGGGAGAGTCAATGGATGTTTGTCAAGCACCCACGGTGTTTGAAGACTGAAGAAATCTTGGTTTAAGACTTGTAAGCCCATTTGTTCCTTCTCGGTTTATCGTGGCATATAAGAACTTCTAGGCCAAGTAGTTGATGTTTTCATGAAACACATGAGTTAGATGGAGTTTGGGAGAGTCAATAGATGTTTGTCGAGCTTCCACGATGTTTGAAGGCTCAAGTTTTCATGGTTTAAGAGTTATAAGCCCATTTGTTCCTTCTCGGTTTATCATGGATTATAAGAAGTTAAAGGACAAGTAGTTGATGTTTTCATGAAACACATGAGTTAGATGGAGTTTGGGAGAGTCAATAGATGTTTGTCAAGCACCCACGGTGTTTTCAGACTGAAGAAATCTTCGGTAAAGAGTTGTAAGCCCGTTTGATCCTTCTCGGTTTATCGTGGAATATAAGAACTTCTACGACAAGTTGTTGATGTTTTCCTGAAACACATGAGTTAGATGGTCTTTGGGAGAGTCAATAGATGTTTGTCAAGCTTCCACGTTGTTTGAAGACTCAAGTTTTCGAGGATTAAGAGTTATAATCTCATTTGTTCCTTCTCAGTTTATCATGGATTATAAGAACTTCAAAGACTACTAGTTGATGTTTTCATGAAACACATGAGCTACATGGTGCTTGGGAGAGTGAAAAGATGTTTGTCAAGCTTCCACGGTGTTTGAAGACTCAAGTTTCAAGGTTTAAGATTTATAAGCCCATTTTTTCCTTCTTGGTTTATCATGGAATATAAGAACTTAAAGGACAAGTAGTTTATGTTTTCATGAAACACATGAGTTAGATGGAGTTTGGGAGAGTCAATAGATGTTTGTCAAGCACCCACGGTGTTTTAAGACTGAAGAAATCTTTATTAAAGAGTTGTAAGCCCATTTGATCCTTCTCGGTTTATCATGGAATATACGAACTTCTAGGCCAAGTAGTTCATGTTGTCATGAAACACATGAGTTAGATGGTGTTTGGGAGAGTCAATAGATGTTTGTCAAGCTTCCACGGTGTTTGAAGACTCAAGTTTTCATGGTTTAAGAGTTATAAGCCTATTTGTTCCTTCTCGGTTTATCATGGATTATAAGAACTTCTAGGACAAGTAGTTGATGTTTTCAAGAAACACATGAGATAGATGGGGTTTGGGAGAGTCAATAGATGTTTGTCAAGCACCCACGGTGTTTGAAGACCAAAGAAATCTTGGTTTAAGACTTGTAATCCCGTTTGTTCCTTCTCGGTTTATCGTGGCATGTAAGAACTTCTAGGCCAAGTAGTTGATGTTTTCATGAAACACATGAGTTAGATGCTGTTTGGGAGAGTCAATGAATGTTTGTCAAGCTTCCACGATGATTGAAGACTCAAGTTTTCGTGGTTTAAGAGTTATAAGCCCATTTGTTCCTTCTCGGTTTATCATGGATTATAAGAACTTCAAAGACTACTAGTTGATGTTTTCATGAAACACATGAGTTAGATGGTGATTGGGAGAGTGAATAGATGTTTGTCATGCTTCCACGGTGTTTGATGACTCAAGTTTCAAGGTTTAAGATTTATAAGCCCATTTATTCCATCTCGGTTTATCATGGATTATAAGAACTTCTAGGCCAAGTAGTTGATGTTGTCATGAAACACATGAGTTAAATGGTGTTTGGGAGAGTCAATAGATGTTTGTCAAGCTTCCACGGTGTTTGAAGACTCAAGTTTTCATGGTTTAAGAGTTATAAGCCCATTTGTTCCTTCTCGATTTATCATGGATTATAAGAACTTCTAGGACAAGTAGTTGATGTTTTCGTGAAACACATGAGAAAGATGGGGTTTGGGAGAGTCAATAGATGTTTGTCAAGCACCCACGGTGTTTTAAGACTGAAGAAATCTTCGTTAAAGAGTTGTAAGCCCGTTTGATCCTTCTCGGTTTATCATGGAATATAAGAACTTCTAGGCCAAGTAGTTGATGTTGTCATGAAACACATGAGCTAGATGGTGTTTGGGAGAGTCAACAGATGTTTGTCAAACTTCCACGTTGTTTGAAGACTCAAGTTTTCGAGGATTAAGAATTATAATCTCATTTGTTCCTTCTCAGTTTATCATGGATTATAAGAACTTCAAAGACTACTAGTTGATGTTTTCATGAAACACATGAGCTAGATGGTGCTTGGGAGAGTGAAAAGATGTTTGTCAAGCTTCCACGGTGTTTGAAGACTCAAGTTTCAAGGTTTAAGATTTATAAGCCCATTTATTCCTTCTCGGTTTATCATGGAATATAAGAACTTAAAGGACAAGTAGTTTATGTTTTCATGAAACACATGAGTTAGATGGAGTTTGGGAGAGTCAATAGATGTTTGTCAAGCACCCACGGTGTTTTAAGACTGAAGAAATCTTTGTTAAAGAGTTGTAAGCCCATTTGATCCTTCTCGGTTTATCATGGAATATACGAACTTCTAGGCCAAGTAGTTCATGTTGTCATGAAACACATGAGTTAGATGGTGTTTGGGAGAGTCAATAGATGTTTGTCAAGCTTCCACGGTGTTTGAAGACCCAAGTTTTCATGGTTTAAGAGTTATAAGCCCATTTGTTCCTTCTCGGTTTATCATGGATTATAAGAACTTCTAGGACAAGTAGTTGATGTTTTCGTGAAACACGTGAGAAAGATGGGGATTGGGAGAGTCAATAGATGTTTGTCAAGCACCCACGGTGTTTTAAGACTGAAGAAATCTTCGTTGAAGAGTTGTAAGCCCATTTGATCCTTCTCGGTTTATCATGGAATATAAGAACTTCTAGGCCAAGTAGTTGATGTTGTCATGAAACACATGAGCTAGATGGTGTTTGGGAGAGTCAACAGATGTTTGTCAAACTTCCACGGTGTTTGAAGACTCAAGTTTTCATGGTTTAAGAGTTATAAGCCCATTTGTTCCTTCTCGGTTTATCATGGAATATAAGAACTTCTAGGCCAAGTAGTTGATGTTGTCATGAAACACATGAGTTAAATGGTGTTTGGGAGAGTCAATAGATGTTTGTCAAGCTTCCACGGTGTTTGAAGACTCAAGTTTTCATGGTTTAAGAGTTATAAGCCCATTTGTTCCTTCTCGATTTATCATGGATTATAAGAACTTCTAGGACAAGTAGTTGATGTTTTCGTGAAACACATGAGAAAGATGGGGTTTGGGAGAGTCAATAGATGTTTGTCAAGCACCCACGGTGTTTTAAGACTGAAGAAATCTTCGTTAAAGAGTTGTAAGCCCGTTTGATCCTTCTCGGTTTATCATGGAATATAAGAACTTCTAGGCCAAGTAGTTGATGTTGTCATGAAACACATGAGCTAGATGGTGTTTGGGAGAGTCAACAGATGTTTGTCAAACTTCCACGGTGTTTGAAGACTCAAGTTTTCATGGTTTAAGAGTTATAAGCCCATTTGTTCCTTCTCGGTTTATCATGGAATATAAGAACTTCTAGGCCAAGTAGTTGATGTTGTCATGAAACACATGAGTTAGATGGTGTTTGGGAGAGTCAATAGATGTTTGTCAAGCTTCCACGGTGTTTGAAGACTCAAGTTTTGATGGTTTAAGAGTTATAAGCCCATTTGATCCTTCTCGGTTTATCCTGGAATATAAGAACTTCTAGGCCAAGTAGTTGATGTTGTCATGAAACACATGAGTTAGATGGTGTTTGGGAGAGTCAATAGATGTTTGTCAAGCTTCCACGGTGTTTGAAGACTCAAGTTTTCATGGTTTAAGAGTTATAAGCCCATTTGTTCCTTCTCGATTTATCATGGATTATAAGAACTTCTAGGACAAGTAGTTGATGTTTTCGTGAAACACATGAGAAAGATGGGGTTTGGGAGAGTCAATAGATGTTTGTCAAGCTTCCACGGTGTTTGAAGACTCAAGTTTTCATGGTTTAAGAGTTATAAGCCCATTTGATCCTTCTCGGTTTATCATGGAATATACGAACTTCTAGGCCAAGTAGTTGATGTTGTCATGAAACACATGAGCTAGATGGTGTTTGTGAGAGTCAACAGATGTTTGTCAAGCTTCCACGGTGTTTGAAGACTCAAGTTTTGATGGTTTAAGAGTTATAAGCCCATTTGTTCCTTCTCGATTTATCATGGATTATAAGAACTTCTAGGACAAGTAGTTGATGTTTTCGTGAAACACATGAGAAAGATGGGGTTTGGGAGAGTCAATAGATGTTTGTCAAGCACCCACGGTGTCTTAAGACTGAAGAAATCTTTGTTAAAGAGTTGTAAGCCCATTTGATCCTTCTCGGTTGATCATGGAATATACGAACTTCTAGGCCAAGTAGTTGATGATGTCATGAAACACATGAGTTAGATGGTGTTTGGGAGAGTCAATAGATGTTTGTCAAGCTTCCACGGTGTTTGAAGACTCAAGTTTTCATGGTTTAAGAGTTATAAGCCCATTTGTTCCTTCTCGATTTATCATGGATTATAAGAACTTCTAGGACAAGTAGTTGATGTTTTCGTGAAACACATGATAAAGATGGGGTTTGGGAGAGTCAATAGATGTTTGTCAAGCACCCACGGTGTTTTAAGACTGAAGAAATCTTCGTTAAAGAGTTGTAAGCCCGTTTGTTCTTTCTCGGTTTATCATGGAATATAAGAACTTCTAGGCCAAGTAGTTGATGTTGTCATGAAACACATGAGTTAGATGGTGTTTGGGAGAGTCAATTGATGTTTGTCAAGCTTCCACGGTCTTTGAAGACTCAAGTTTTCATGGTTTAAGAGTTATAAGCCCATTTGATCCTTCTCGGTTTATCCTGGAATATAAGAACTTCTAGGCCAAGTAGTTGATGTTGTCATGAAACACATGAGCCAGATGGTGTTTGGAAGAGTCAACAGATGTTTGTCAAGCTTCCACGGTGTTTGAAGACTCAAGTTTTGACGGTTTAAGAGTCATAAGCCCATTTGTTCCTTCTCGATTTATCATGGATTATAAGTACTTCTAGGCCAAGTGTTTGATGTTGTCATGAAACACATGAGCTAGATGGTTTTTGGGAGAGTCAACAGATGTTTGTCAACCTTCCACGGTGTTTGAAGACTCAAGTTTTGATGGTTTAAGAGTTATAAGCCCATTTGTTCCTTCTCGGTTTATCATGGATTATAAGAACTTCTAGGACAAGTTGTTTATGTTTTCCTGAACCACATGAGTTAGATGGTGTTTAGGAGAGTCAATAGATGTTTGTCAAGCTTCCACGATGTTTGAAGACTCATGTTTTCGTGGTTTAAGAGTTATATGCCCATTTGTTCCTTCTCGGTTTATCATGGATTAAAAGAACTTCAAAGACTACTAGTGGATGTTTTCATGAAACACATGAGTTAGATCGTGTTTGGGAGAGTGAATAGATGTTTGTCAAGCTTCCACGGTGTTTGAAGACTCAAGTTTTCATGGTTTAAGAGTTATAAGCCCATTTGTTCCTTCTCGGTTTATCATGGATTATAAGAACTTAAAGGACAAGTAGTTGATGTTTTCATGAAACACATGAGTGAGATGGAGTTTGGGAGAGTCAATAGATGTTTGTCAAGCTTCCACGGTGTTTGAAGACTCAAGTTTTCATGGTTTAAGAGTTATAAGCCCATTTGTTCCTTCTCGATTTATCTTGGGTTATAAGAACTTCTAGGACAAGTAGTTGATGTTTTCGTGAAACACATGAGAAAGATGGGGTTCGGGAGAGTCAATAGATGTTTGTCAAGCACCGACGGTGTTTGAAGACTGAAGAAATCATGGTTTAAAACTTGTAAGCCCATTTGTTCCTTCTCTGTTTATCGTGGCATATAAGAACTTCTAGGCCAAGTAGTTGATGTTTTCATGAATCACATGAGTTAGATGGTGTTTGGGAGAGTGAATAGATGTTTGTCAAGCTTCCACGGTGTTTGAAGACTCAAGTTTTCATGGTTGAAGAGTTATAAGCCCAATTGTTCCTTCTCGGTTTATCATGGAATATAAGAACTTCTAGGCCAAGTAGTTGATGTTGTCATGAAACACATGAGTTAGATGGTGTTTGGGAGAGTGAAAAGATGTTTGTCATGCTTCCGCGGTGTTTGAAGACTCAAGTTTCAAGGTTTAAGAATTATAAGCCCATTTATTCCTTCTCGGTTTATCATGGAATATAAGAACTTAAAGGACAAGTAGTTTATGTTTTCATGAAACACGAGTTAGATGGAGTTTGGGAGAGTCAATAGATGTTTGACAAGCACCCACGGTGTCTTAAGACTGAAGAAATCTTTGTTAAAGAGTTGTAAGCCCATTTGATCCTTCTCGATTTATCATGGATTATAAGAACTTCTAGGACAAGTAGTTGATGTTTTCGTGAAACACGTGAGAAAGATGGGGATTGGGAGAGTCAATAGATGTTTGTCAAGCACCCACGGTGTTTTAAGACTGAAGAAATCTTCGTTGAAGAGTTGTAAGCCCATTTGATCCTTCTCGGTTTATCATGGAATATAAGAACTTCTAGGCCAAGTAGTTGATGTTGTCATGAAACACATGAGCTAGATGGTGTTTGGGAGAGTCAACAGATGTTTGTCAAACTTCCACGGTGTTTGAAGACTCAAGTTTTCATGGTTTAAGAGTTATAAGCCCATTTGTTCCTTCTCGGTTTATCATGGAATATAAGAACTTCTAGGCCAAGTAGTTGATGTTGTCATGAAACACATGAGTTAAATGGTGTTTGGGAGAGTCAATAGATGTTTGTCAAGCTTCCACGGTGTTTGAAGACTCAAGTTTTCATGGTTTAAGAGTTATAAGCCCATTTGTTCCTTCTCGATTTATCATGGATTATAAGAACTTCTAGGACAAGTAGTTGATGTTTTCGTGAAACACATGAGAAAGATGGGGTTTGGGAGAGTCAATAGATGTTTGTCAAGCACCCACGGTGTTTTAAGACTGAAGAAATCTTCGTTAAAGAGTTGTAAGCCCGTTTGATCCTTCTCGGTTTATCATGGAATATAAGAACTTCTAGGCCAAGTAGTTGACGTTGTCATGAAACACATGAGCTAGATGGTGTTTGGGAGAGTCAACAGATGTTTGTCAAGCTTCCACGGTGTTTGAAGACTCAAGTTTTCATGGTTTAAGAGTTATAAGCCCATTTGTTCCTTCTCGGTTTATCATGGAATATAAGAACTTCTAGGCCAAGTAGTTGATGTTGTCATGAAACACATGAGTTAGATGGTGTTTGGGAGAGTCAATAGATGTTTGTCAAGCTTCCACGGTGTTTGAAGACTCAAGTTTTGATGGTTTAAGAGTTATAAGCCCATTTGATCCTTCTCGGTTTATCCTGGAATATAAGAACTTCTAGGCCAAGTAGTTGATGTTGTCATGAAACACATGAGTTAGATGGTGTTTGGGAGAGTCAATAGATGTTTGTCAAGCTTCCACGGTGTTTGAAGACTCAAGTTTTCATGGTTTAAGAGTTATAAGCCCATTTGTTCCTTCTCGATTTATCATGGATTATAAGAACTTCTAGGACAAGTAGTTGATGTTTTCGTGAAACACATGAGAAAGATGGGGTTTGGGAGAGTCAATAGATGTTTGTCAAGCTTCCACGGTGTTTGAAGACTCAAGTTTTCATGGTTTAAGAGTTATAAGCCCATTTGATCCTTCTCGGTTTATCATGGAATATACGAACTTCTAGGCCAAGTAGTTGATGTTGTCATGAAACACATGAGCTAGATGGTGTTTGTGAGAGTCAACAGATGTTTGTCAAGCTTCCACGGTGTTTGAAGACTCAAGTTTTGATGGTTTAAGAGTTATAAGCCCATTTGTTCCTTCTCGATTTATCATGGATTATAAGAACTTCTAGGACAAGTAGTTGATGTTTTCGTGAAACACATGAGAAAGATGGGGTTTGGGAGAGTCAATAGATGTTTGTCAAGCACCCACGGTGTCTTAAGACTGAAGAAATCTTTGTTAAAGAGTTGTAAGCCCATTTGATCCTTCTCGGTTGATCATGGAATATACGAACTTCTAGGCCAAGTAGTTGATGATGTCATGAAACACATGAGTTAGATGGTGTTTGGGAGAGTCAATAGATGTTTGTCAAGCTTCCACGGTGTTTGAAGACTCAAGTTTTCATGGTTTAAGAGTTATAAGCCCATTTGTTCCTTCTCGATTTATCATGGATTATAAGAACTTCTAGGACAAGTAGTTGATGTTTTCGTGAAACACATGATAAAGATGGGGTTTGGGAGAGTCAATAGATGTTTGTCAAGCACCCACGGTGTTTTAAGACTGAAGAAATCTTCGTTAAAGAGTTGTAAGCCCGTTTGTTCCTTCTCGGTTTATCATGGAATATAAGAACTTCTAGGCCAAGTAGTTGATGTTGTCATGAAACACATGAGTTAGATGGTGTTTGGGAGAGTCAATTGATGTTTGTCAAGCTTCCACGGTCTTTGAAGACTCAAGTTTTCATGGTTCAAGAGTTATAAGCCCATTTGATCCTTCTCGGTTTATCCTGGAATATAAGAACTTCTAGGCCAAGTAGTTGATGTTGTCATGAAACACATGAGCCAGATGGTGTTTGGAAGAGTCAACAGATGTTTGTCAAGCTTCCACGGTGTTTGAAGACTCAAGTTTTGACGGTTTAAGAGTCATAAGCCCATTTGTTCCTTCTCGATTTATCATGGATTATAAGTACTTCTAGGCCAAGTGTTTGATGTTGTCATGAAACACATGAGCTAGATGGTTTTTGGGAGAGTCAACAGATGTTTGTCAACCTTCCACGGTGTTTGAAGACTCAAGTTTTGATGGTTTAAGAGTTATAAGCCCATTTGTTCCTTCTCGGTTTATCATGGATTATAAGAACTTCTAGGACAAGTTGTTTATGTTTTCCTGAACCACATGAGTTAGATGGTGTTTAGGAGAGTCAATAGATGTTTGTCAAGCTTCCACGATGTTTGAAGACTCATGTTTTCGTGGTTTAAGAGTTATATGCCCATTTGTTCCTTCTCGGTTTATCATGGATTAAAAGAACTTCAAAGACTACTAGTGGATGTTTTCATGAAACACATGAGTTAGATCGTGTTTGGGAGAGTGAATAGATGTTTGTCAAGCTTCCACGGTGTTTGAAGACTCAAGTTTTCATGGTTTAAGAGTTATAAGCCCATTTGTTCCTTCTCGGTTTATCATGGATTATAAGAACTTAAAGGACAAGTAGTTGATGTTTTCATGAAACACATGAGTGAGATGGAGTTTGGGAGAGTCAATAGATGTTTGTCAAGCTTCCACGGTGTTTGAAGACTCAAGTTTTCATGGTTTAAGAGTTATAAGCCCATTTGTTCCTTCTCGATTTATCTTGGATTATAAGAACTTCTAGGACAAGTAGTTGATGTTTTCGTGAAACACATGAGAAAGATGGGGTTCGGGAGAGTCAATAGATGTTTGTCAAGCACCGACGGTGTTTGAAGACTGAAGAAATCATGGTTTAAAACTTGTAAGCCCATTTGTTCCTTCTCTGTTTATCGTGGCATATAAGAACTTCTAGGCCAAGTAGTTGATGTTTTCATGAATCACATGAGTTAGATGGTGTTTGGGAGAGTGAATAGATGTTTGTCAAGCTTCCACGGTGTTTGAAGACTCAAGTTTTCATGGTTGAAGAGTTATAAGCCCAATTGTTCCTTCTCGGTTTATCATGGAATATAAGAACTTCTAGGCCAAGTAGTTGATGTTGTCATGAAACACATGAGTTAGATGGTGTTTGGGAGAGTGAAAAGATGTTTGTCATGCTTCCGCGGTGTTTGAAGACTCAAGTTTCAAGGTTTAAGAATTATAAGCCCATTTATTCCTTCTCGGTTTATCATGGAATATAAGAACTTAAAGGACAAGTAGTTTATGTTTTCATGAAACACGAGTTAGATGGAGTTTGGGAGAGTCAATAGATGTTTGACAAGCACCCACGGTGTCTTAAGACTGAAGAAATCTTTGTTAAAGAGTTGTAAGCCCATTTGATCCTTCTCGATTTATCATGGATTATAAGAACTTCTAGGACAAGTAGTTGATGTTTTCGTGAAACACATGAGAAAGATGGGGTTTGGGAGAGTCAATAGATGTTTGTCAAGCACCGACGGTGTTTGAAGACTGAAGAAATCTTGGTTTAAAACTTGTAAGCCCATTTGTTCCTTCTCGATTTATCGTGGCATATCAGAACTTCTAGGCCAAGTAGTTGATGTTTTCATGAAACACATGAGTTAGATGGTGTTTGGGAGAGTCAATAGATGTTTGTCAAGCTTCCACGGTGTTTGAAGACTCAAGTTTTCACGGTTTAAGAGTTATAAGCCCATTTGTTCCTTCTCGGTTTATCATGGATTATAAGAACTTAAAGGACAAGTAGTTGATGTTTTCATGAAACATATGAGTTAGTTGGAGTTTGGGAGAGTCAATAGATGTTTGTCAAGCACCCACGGTGTTTTAAGACTGAAGAAATCTTCGTTAATGAGTTGTAAGCCCATTTGATTCTTCTCGGTTTATCATGGAATATAAGAACTTCTAGGCCAAGTAGTTGATGTTGTCATGAAACACATGAGAAAGATGGGGTTTGGGAGAGTCAATAGATGTTTGTCAAGCACCGACGGTGTTTGAAGACTGAAGAAATCTTGGTTTAAAACTTGTAAGCCCATTTGTTCCTTCTCGGTTTATTGTGGCATATAAGAACTTCTAGGCCAAGTAGTTGATGTTTTCAGGAAACACATGAGTTAGATGGTGTTTGGGAGAGTCAATAGATGTTTGTCAAGCTTCCACGGTGTTTGAAGACTCAAGTTTTCATGGTTTAAGAGTTATAAGCGCATTTGTTCCTTCTCGGTTTATCATGGAATATAAGAACTTAAAGGACAAGTAGTTTATGTTTCATGAAACACATGAGTTAGATGGTGTTTGGGAGAGTCAATAGATGTTTGTCAAGCTTCCACGGTGTTTGAAGACTCAAGTTTTCATGGTTTAAGAGTTATAAGCGCATTTGTTCCTTCTCGGTTTATCATGGATTATAAGAACTTCAAAGACTACTAGTGGATGTTTCCATGAAACACATGAGTTAGATCGTGTTTGGGAGAGTCAATAGATGTTTGTCAAACTTCCACGGTGTTTGAAGACTCAAGTTTTCGTGGTTTAAGAGTTATAAGCCCATTTGTTCCTTCTCGGTTTATCATGGATTATAAGAACTTCAAAGACTACTAGTTGATGTTTTCATGAAACACATGAGTTAGATGGTCATTGGGAGAGTGAATAGATGTTTGTCATGCTTCCACGGTGTTTGAAGACTCAAGTTTCAAGGTTTAAGATTTATAAGCCCATTTATTCCTTCTCGGTTTATCATGGAATATAAGAACTTAAAGGACACGTAGTTTATGTTTTCATGAAACACATGAGTTAGATGGTGTTTGGGAAAGTCAATGGATGTTTGTCAAGCTTCCACGGTGTTTGAAGACTCAAGTTTTCATGGTTAAAGAGTTATAAGCCCATTTGTTCCTTCTCGGTTTATCATGGAATATAAGAACTTAAAGGACAAGTAGTTTATGTTTTCATGAAACACATGAGTTAGATGGTGTTTGGGAGAGTCAATAGATGTTTGTCAAGCTTCCACGGTGTTTGAAGACTCAAGTTTTCATGGTTTAAGAGTTATAAGCCTATTTGTTCCTTCTCGGTTTATCATGGATTATAAGAACTTAAAGGACAAGTAGTTGATGTTTTCATGAAACACATGAGTTAGATGGAGTTTGGGAGAGTCAATAGATGTTTGTGAAGCACCCATGGTGTTTTAAGACTGAAGAAATCTTCGGTAAAGAGTTGAAAGCCCGTTTGATCCTTCTCGGTTTATCGTGGAATATAAGAACTTCTAGGACAAGTTGTTGATGTTTTCCTGAAACACATGAGTTAGATGGTGTTTGGGAGAGTCAATAGATGTTTGTCAAGCTTCCACGTTGTTTGAAGACTCAAGTTTTCGAGGATTAAGAGTTATAAGCCCATTTGTTCCTTCTGAGTTTATCATGGATTATAAGAACTTCAAAGACTACTAGTTGATGTTTTCAAGAAACACATGAGTTAGATGGTGTTTGGGAGAGTGATAAGATGTTTGTCAAGCTTCCACGGTGTTTGAAGACTCAAGTTTTGATGGTTTAAGATTTATAAGCCTATTTGTTCCTTCTCGGTTTATCATGGAATATAAGAACTTAAAGGACAAGTAGTTTATGTTTTCATGAAACACATGAGTTAGATGGAGTTTGGGAGAGTCAATAGATGTTTGTCAAGCACCCACGGTGTTTTAAGACTGAAGAAATCTTTGCTAAAGAGGTGTAAGCCCATTTGATCCTTCTCGGTTTATCATGGAATATACGAACTTCTAGGCCAAGTAGATGATGTTGTCATGAAACACATGAGTTAGATGGTGTTTGGGAGAGTCAATAGATGTTTGTCAAGCTTCCACGGTGTTTGAAGACTCAAGTTTTCATGGTTTAAGAGTTATAAGCCCATTTGTTCCTTCTCGGTTTATCATGGATTATAAGAACTTCTAGGACAAGTAGTTGATGTTTTCGTGAAACACATGAGATAGATGGGGTTTGGGAGAGTCAATGGATGTTTGTCAAGCACCCACGGTGTTTGAAGACTGAAGAAATCTTGGTTTAAGACTTGTAAGCCCATTTGTTCCTTCTCGGTTTATCGTGGCATATAAGAACTTCTAGGCCAAGTAGTTGATGTTTTCATGAAACACATGAGTTAGATGGAGTTTGGGAGAGTCAATAGATGTTTGTCAAGCTTCCACGATGATTGAAGACTCAAGTTTTCGTGGTTTAAGAGTTATAAGCCCATTTGTTCCTTCTCGGTTTATCATGGATTATAAGAACTTCAAAGACTACTAGTGGATGTTTTCATGAAACACATGAGTTAGATCGTGTTTGGGAGAGTGAATAGATGTTTGTCAAGCTTCCACGGTGTTTAAAGACTCAAGTTTTCATGGTTTAAGAGTTATAAGCCCATTTGTTCCTTCTCGGTTTATCATGGATTATAAGAACTTAAAGGACAAGTAGTTGATGTTTTCATGAAACACATGAGTTAGATGGAGTTTGGGAGAGTCAATAGATGTTTGTCAAGCACCGACGGTGTTTGAAGACTGAAGAAATCTTGGTTTAAAACTTGTAAGCCCATTTGTTCCTTCTCGGTTTATCGTGGCATATAAGAACTTCTGGGCCAAGTAGTTGATGTTTTCATGAAACACATGAGGTACATGGTGTTTGGGAGAGTCAATAGATGTTTGTCAAGCTTCCACTGTGTTTGAAGACTCAAGTTTTCACGGTTTAAGAGTTATAAGCCCATTTGTTCCTTCGCGGTTTATCATGGATTATAAGAACTTAAAGGACAAGTAGTTGATGTTTTCATGAAACATATGAGTTAGTTGGAGTTTAGGAGAGTCAATAGATGTTTGTCAAGCACCCACGGTGTTTTAAGACTGAAGAAATCTTCGTTAAAGAGTTGTAAGCCCATTTGATCCTTCTCGGTTTATCATGGAATATAAGAACTTCTAGGCCAAGTAGTTGATGTTGTCATGAAACACATGAGCTAGATGGTGTTTGGGAGAGTCAACAGATGTTTGTCAAACTTCGACGGTGTTTGAAGACTCAAGTTTTCATGGTTTAAGAGTTATAAGCCCATTTGTTCCTTCTCGGTTTATCATGGAATATAAGAACTTCTAGGCCAAGTAGTTGATGTGGTCAAGAAACACATGAGTTAGATGGTGTTTGGGAGAGTCAATAGATGTTTGTCAAGCTTCCACGGTGTTTGAAGACTCAAGTTTTCATGGTTTAAGAGTTATAAGCCCATTTGATCCTTCTCGGTTTATCATGGAATATAAGAACTTCTAGGCCAAGTAGTTGATGTTGTCGTGAAACACATGAGCTAGATGGTGTTTGGGAGAGTCAACAGATGTTTGTCAAGCTTCCACGGTGTTTGAAGACTCAAGTTTTGATGGTTTAAGAGTTATAAGCCCATTTGTTCCTTCTCGGTTTATCATGGATTATAAGAACTTCTAGGCCAAGTAGTTGATGTTGTCATGAAACACATGAGTTAGATGGTGATTGGGAGAGTGAATAGATGTTTGTCATGCTTCCACGGTGTTTGAAGAGTCAAGTTTCAAGGATTAAGATTTATAAGCCCATTTATTCCTTCTCGGTTTATCATAGAATATAAGAACTTAAAGGACAAGTAGTTTATGTTTTCATGAAACACATGAGTTAGATGGTGTTTGGGAAAGTCAATAGATGTTTGGCAAGCTTCCACGGTGTTTGGAGACTCAAGTTTTCATGGTTTAAGAGTTATAAGCCCATTTGTTCCTTCTCGGTTTATCATGGAATATAAGAACTTAAAGGACAAGTAGTTTATGTTTCATGAAACACATGAGTTAGATGGTGTTTGGGAGAGTCAATAGATGTTTGTCAAGCTTCCACGGTGTTTGAAGACTCAAGTTTTCATGGTTTAAGAGTTATAAGCCTATTTGTTCCTTCTTGGTTTATCATGGATTATAAGAACTTAAAGGACAAGTAGTTGATGTTTTCATGAAACACATGAGTTAGATGGAGTTTGGGAGAGTCAATAGATGTTTGTCAAGCACGCACGGTGTTTTAAGACTGAAGAAATTTTCGGTAAAGAGTTGAAAGCCCGTTTGATCCTTCTCGGTTTATCGTGGAATATAAGAACTTCTAGGACAAGTTGTTGATGTTTTCCTGAAACACATGAGTTAGATGGTGTTTGGGAGAGTCAATAGATGTTTGTCAAGCTTCCACGTTGATTGAAGACTCAAGTTTTCGAGGATTAAGAGTTATAAGCCCATTTGTTCCTTCTGAGTTTATCATGGATTTTAAGAACTTCAAAGACCACTAGTTGATGTTTTCATGAAACACATGAGTTAGATGGTGTTTGGGAGAGTGAAAAGATATTTGTCAAGCTTCCACAGTGTTTGAAGACTCAAGTTTCAAGGTTTAAGATTTATAAGCCCATTTATTCCTTCTCGGTTTATCATGGAATATAAGAACTTAAAGGACAAGTAGTTGATGTTTTCGTGAAACACATGAGATAGATGGGGTTTGGGAGAGTCAATGGATGTTTGTCAAGCACCCACGGTGTTTTAAGACTGAAGAAATCTTTGTTAAAGAGTTGTTAGCCCATTTGATCTTTCTCGGTTTATCATGGAATATATGAACTTCTAGGCCAAGTAGTTGATGTTGTCATGAAACACATGAGTTAGATGGTGTTTGGGAGAGTCAATAGATGTTTTTCAAGCTTCCACGGTGTTTGAAGACTCAAGTTTTCATGGTTTAAGAGTTATAAGCCCATTTGTTCCTTCTCGGTTTATCATGGAATATAAGAACTTAAAGGACAAGTAGTTTATGATTTCATGAAACACATGAGCTAGATGGTGTTTGGGAGAGTCAACAGAAGTTTGTCAAACTTCCACGGTGTTTGAAGACTCAAGTTTTCATGGTTTAAGAGTTATAAGCCCATTTGTTCCTTCTCGGTTTATCATGGAATATAAGAACTTCTAGGCCAAGTAGTTGATGTTGTCATGAAACACATGAGTTAGATGGTGATTGGGAGAGTGAATAGATGTTTGTCATGCTTCCACGGTGTTTGAAGACTCAAGTTTCAAGGTTTAAGATTTATAAGCCCATTTATTCCTTCTCGGTTTATCATGGAATATATGAACTTAAAGGACAAGTAGTTTATGTTTTCATGAAACACATGAGTTAGATGGTGTTTGGGAAAGTCAATAGATGTTTGTCAAGCTTCCACGGTGTTTGGAGACTCAAGTTTTCATGGTTTAAGAGTTATAGGCCCATTTGTTCCTTCTCGGTTTATCATGGAATATAAGAACTTAAAGGACAAGTAGTTTATGTTTCATGAAACACATGAGTTAGATGGTGTTTGGGAGAGTCAATAGATGTTTGTCAAGCTTCCACGGTGTTTGAAGACTCAAGTTTTCATGGTTTAAGAGTTATAAGCCCATTTGATCCTTCTCGGTTTATCATGGAATATTAGAACTTCTAGGCCAAGCAGTTGATGTTGTCATGAAACACATGGGCTAGATGGTGTTTGGGAGAGTCAACAGATGTTTGTCAAGCTTCCATGGTGTTTGAAGACTCAAGTTTTCATGGTTTAAGAGTTATAAGCCCATTCGTTCCTTCTCGGTTTATCATGGATTATAAGAACTTCTAGGCCAAGTAGTTGATGTTGTCATGAAACACATGAGCTAGATGGTGTTTGGGAGAGTCAACAGATGTTTGTCAAGCTTCCACGGTGTTTGAAGACTCAAGTTTTGATGGTTTAAGAGTTATAAGCCCATTTGTTCCTTTTCGGTTTATCATGGATTATAAGAACTTCTAGGCCAAGTAGTTGATGTTGTCATGAAACACATGAGTTAGATGGTGATTGGGAGAGTGAATAGATGTTTGTCATGCTTCCACGGTGTTTGAAGACTCAAGTTTCAAGATTTAAGATTTATAAGCCCATTTATTCCTTCTCGGTTTATCATGGAATATATGAACTTAAAGGACAAGTAGTTTATGTTTTCATGAAACACATGAGTTAGATGGTGTTTGGGAAAGTCAATAGATGTTTGTCAAGCTTCCACGGTGTTTGGAGACTCAAGTTTTCATGGTTTAAGAGTTATAAGCCCATTTGTTCCTTCTCGGTTTATCATGGAATATAAGAACTTAAAGGACAAGTAGTTTATGTTTCATGAAACACATGAGTTAGATGGTGTTTGGGAGACTCAATAGATGTTTGTCAAGCTTCCACGGTGTTTGAAGACTCAAGTTTTCATGGTTTAAGAGTTATAAGCCTATTTGTTCCTTCTTGGTTTATCATGGATTACAAGAACTTAAAGGACAAGTAGTTGATGTTTTCATGAAACACATGAGTTAGATGGAGTTTGGGAGAGTCAATAGATATTTGTCAAGCACGCACGGTGTTTTAAGACTGAAGAAATTTTCGGTAAAGAGTTGAAAGCCCGTTTGATCCTTCTCGGTTTATCGTGGAATATAAGAACTTCTAGGACAAGTTGTTGATGTTTTCCTGAAACACATGAGTTAGATGGTGTTTGGGAGAGTCAATAGATGTTTGTCAAGCTTCCACGTTGTTTGAAGACTCAAGTTTTCGAGGATTAAGAGTTATAAGCCCATTTGTTCCTTCTGAGTTTATCATGGATTTTAAGAACTTCAAAGACTACTAGTTGATGTTTTCATGAAACACATGAGTTAGATGGTGTTTGGAAGAGTGAAAAGATATTTGTCAAGCTTCCACAGTGTTTGAAGACTCAAGTTTCAAGGTTTAAGATTTATAAGCCCATTTATTCCTTCTCGGTTTATCATGGAATATAAGAACTTAAAGGACAAGTAGTTTATGTTTTCATGAAACACATGAGTTAGATGGAGTTTGGGAGAGTCAATAGATGTTTGTCAAGCTTCCACGGTGTTTGAAGACTCAAGTTTCAAGGTTTAAGATTTATAAGCCCATTTATTCCTTCTCGGTTTATCATGGAATATATGAACTTAAAGGACAAGTAGTTTATGTTTTCATGAAACACATGAGTTAGATGGTGTTTGGGAAAGTCAATAGATGTTTGTCAAGCTTCCACGGTGTTTGGAGACTCAAGTTTTCATGGTTTAAGAGTTATAAGCCCATTTGTTCCTTCTCGGTTTATCATGGAATATAAGAACTTAAAGGACAAGTAGTTTATGTTTCATGAAACACATGAGTTAGATGGTGTTTGGGAGAGTCAATAGATGTTTGTCAAGCTTCCACGGTGTTTGAAGACTCAAGTTTCAAGGTTTAAGATTTATAAGCCCATTTATTCCTTCTCGGTTTATCATGGAATATAAGAACTTAAAGGACAAGTAGTTTATGTTTTCATGAAACACATGAGTTAGATGGAGTTTGGGAGAGTCAATAGATGTTTGTCAAGCACGCACGGTGTTTTAAGACTGAAGAAATTTTCGGTAAAGAGTTGAAAGCCCGTTTGATCCTTCTCGGTTTATCGTGGAATATAAGAACTTCTAGGACAAGTTGTTGATGTTTTCCTGAAACACATGAGTTAGATGGTGTTTGGGAGAGTCAATAGATGTTTGTCAAGCTTCCACGTTGTTTGAAGACTCAAGTTTTCGAGGATTAAGAGTTATAAGCCCATTTGTTCCTTCTGAGTTTATCATGGATTTTAAGAACTTCAAAGACTACTAGTTGATGTTTTCATGAAACACATGAGTTAGATGGTGTTTGGAAGAGTGAAAAGATATTTGTCAAGCTTCCACAGTGTTTGAAGACTCAAGTTTCAAGGTTTAAGATTTATAAGCCCATTTATTCCTTCTCGGTTTATCATGGAATATAAGAACTTAAAGGACAAGTAGTTTATGTTTTCATGAAACACATGAGTTAGATGGAGTTTGGGAGAGTCAATAGATGTTTGTCAAGCACCCACGGTGTTTTAAGACTGAAGAAATCTTTGTTAAAGAGTTGTTAGCCCATTTGATCTTTCTCGGTTTATCATGGAATATATGAACTTCTAGGCCAAGTAGTTGATGTTGTCATGAAACACATGAGTTAGATGGTGTTTGGGAGAGTCAATAGATGTTTGTCAAGCTTCCACGGTGTTTGAAGACTCAAGTTTTCATGGTTTAAGAGTTATAAGCCCATTTGTTCCTTCTCGGTTTATCATGGAATATAAGAACTTAAAGGACAAGTAGTTTATGATTTCATGAAACACATGAGCTAGATGGTGTTTGGGAGAGTCAACAGATGTTTGTCAAGCTTCCACGGTGTTTGAAGACTCAAGTTTTCATGGTTTAAGAGTTATAAGCCCATTTGTTCCTTCTCGGTTTATCATGGATTATAAGAACTTCTAGGCCAAGTAGTTGATGTTGTCATGAAACACATGAGCTAGATGGTGTTTGGGAGAGTCAACAGATGTTTGTCAAGCTTCCACGGTGTTTGAAGACTCAAGTTTTGATGGTTTAAGAGTTATAAGCCCATTTGTTCCTTTTCGGTTTATCATGGATTATAAGAACTTCTAGGCCAAGTAGTTGATGTTGTTATGAAACACATGAGTTAGATGGTGATTGGGAGAGTGAATAGATGTTTGTCATGCTTCCACGGTGTTTGAAGACTCAAGTTTCAAGGTTTATGATTTATAAGCCCATTTATTCCTTCTCGGTTTATCATGGAATATAAGAACTTAAAGGACAAGTAGTTTATGTTTTCATGAAACACATGAGTTAGATGGTGTTTGGGAAAGTGAATAGATGTTTGTCAAGCTTCCACGGTGTTTGAAGACGCAAGTTTTCATGGTTTAAGAGTTATAAGCCCATTTGTTCCTTCTCGGTTTATCATGGAATATAAGAACTTCTAGGCCAAGTAGTTGATGTTGTCATGAAACACATGAGTTAGATGGTGTTTGGGAGAGTCAATAGATGTTTGTCAAGCTTCCACGTTGTTTGAAGACTCAAGTTTTCGAGGATTAAGAGTTATAAGCCCATTTGTTCCTTCTCAGTTTATCATGGATTATAAGAACTTCAAAGACTACTAGTTGATGTTTTCATGAAACACATGAGCTAGATGGTGTTTGGGAGAGTGAAAAGATGTTTGTGAAGCTTCCACGGTGTTTGAAGACTCAAGTTTCAAGGTTTAAGATTTATAAGCCCATTTATTCCTTCTCGGTTTATCATGGAATATAAGAACTTAAAGGACAAGTACTTTATGTTTTCATGAAACACATGAGTTAGATGGAGTTTGGGAGAGTCAATAGATGTTTGTCAAGCACCCACGGTGTTTTAAGACTGAAGAAATCTTCGGTAAAGAGTTGAAAGCCTGTTTGATCCTTCTCGGTTTATCGTGGAATATAAGAACTTCTAGGACAAGTTGTTGATGTTTTCCTGAAACACATGAGTTAGATGGTGTTTGGGAGAGTCAAAAGATGTTTGTCAAGCTTCCACGGTGTTTGAAGACTGAAGTTTTCACGGTTTAAGAGTTATAAGCCCATTTGTTCCTTCTCGGATTATCATGGATTATAAGAACTTAAAGGACAAGTAGTTGATGTTTTGATGAAACATATGAGTTAGTTGGAGTTTGGGAGAGTCAATAGATGTTTGTCAAGCACCCACGGTGTTTTAAGACTGAAGAAATCTTCGTTAAAGAGTTGTAAGCCCATTTGATCCTTCTCGGTTTATCATGGAATATAAGAACTTCTAGGCCAAGTAGTTGATGTTGTCATCAAACACATGAGCTAGATGGTGTTTGGGAGAGTCAACAGATGTTTGTCAAACTTCCACGGTGTTTGAAGACTCAAGTTTTCATGGTTTAAGAGTTATATGCCCATTTGTTCCTTCTCGGTTTATCATGGAATATAAGAACTTCTAGGCCAAGTAGTTGATGTTGTCATGAAACACATGAGTTAGATGGTGTTTGGGAGAGGCAATAGATGTTTGTCAAGCTTCCACGGTGTTTGAAGACTCAAGTTTTCATGGTTTAAGAGTTATAAGCCTATTTGTTCCTTGTCGGTTTATCATGGATTATAAGAAGTTAAAGGACAAGTAGTTGATGTTTTCATGAAACACATGAGTTAGATGGAGTTTGGGAGAGTCAATAGATGTTTGTCAAGCACCCACGGTGTTTTAAGACTGAAGAAATCTTCGGTAAAGAGTTGAATGCCCGTTTGATCCTTCTCGGTTTATCGTGGAATATAAGAACTTCTAGGACAAGTTGTTGATGTTTTCCTGAAACACATGAGTTAGATGGTGTTTGGGAGAGTCAATAGATGTTTGTCAAGCTTCCACGTTGTTTGAAGACTCAAGTTTTCGAGGATTAAGAGTTATAAGCCCATTTGTTCCTTCTGAGATTATCATGGATTATAAGAACTTCAAAGACTACTAGTTGATGTTTTCATGAAACACATGAGTTAGATGGTGTTTGGGAGAGTGAAAAGATGTTTGTCAAGCTTCCACGGTGTTTGAAGACTCATGTTTTCATGGTTTAAGAGTTATAAGCCTATTTGTTCCTTCTCGGTTTATCATGGAATATAAGAACTTAAAGGACAAGTAGTTTATGTTTTCATGAAAAACATGAGTTAGATGGAGTTTGGGAGAGTCAATAGATGTTTGTCACGCACCCACGGTGTTTTAAGACTGAAGAAATCTTTGTTAAAGAGTTGTAAGCCCATTTGATCCTTCTCGGTTTATCATGGAATATACGAACTTCTAGGCCAAGTAGTTGATGTTGTCATGAAACACATGAGTTAGATGGTGTTTGGGAGAGTCAATAGATGTTTGTCAAGCTTCCACGGTGTTTGAAGACTCAAGTTTTCATGGTTTAAGAGTTATAAGCCTATTTGTTCCTTGTCGGTTTATCATGGATTATAAGAAGTTAAAGGACAAGTAGTTGATGTTTTCATGAAACACATGAGTTAGATGGAGTTTGGGAGAGTCAATAGATGTTTGTCAAGCACCCACGGTGTTTTAAGACTGAAGAAATCTTCGGTAAAGAGTGGAAAGCCCGTTTGATCCTTCTCGGTTTATCGTGGAATATATGAACTTCTAGGACAAGTTGTTGATGTTTTCCTGAAACACATGAGTTAGATGGTGTTTGGGAGAGTCAATAGATGTTTGTCAAGCTTCCACGTTGTTTGAAGACTCAAGTTTTCGAGGATTAAGAGTTATAAGCCCATTTGTTCCTTCTGAGTTTATCATGGATTATAAGAACTTCAAAGACTACTAGTTGATGTTTTCATGAAACACATAAGTTAGATGGTGTTTGGGAGAGTGAAAAGATGTTTGTCAAGCTTCCACGGTGTTTGAAGACTCAAGTTTTCATGGTTTAAGAGTTATAAGCCTATTTGTTCCTTCTCGGTTTATCATGGAATATAAGAACTTAAAGGACAAGTAGTTTATGTTTTCATGAAACACATGAGTTAGATGGAGTTTGGGAGAGTCAATAGATGTTTGTCACGCACCCACGGTGTTTTAAGACTGAAGAAATCTTTGTTAAAGAGTTGTAAGCCCATTTGATCCTTCTCGGTTTATCATGGAATATACGAACTTCTAGGCCAAGTAGTTGATGTTGTCATGAAACACATGAGTTAGATGGAGTTTGGGAGAGTCAATAGATGTTTGTCAAGCTTCCACGGTGTTTGAAGACTCAAGTTTTCATGGTTTAAGAGTTATAAGCCCATTGGTTCCTTCTCGGTTTACCATGGATTATAAGAACTTCTAGGACAAGTAGTTGATGTTTTCGTGAAACACATGAGATAGATGGGGTTTCGGAGAGTCAATGGATGTTTGTCAAGCACCCACGGTGTTTTAAGACTGAAGAAATCTTCGGTAAAGAGTTGTAAGCCCATTTGATACTTCGCGGTTTATCATGGAATATACGAACTTCTAGGCCAAGTAGTTTATGTTTTCATGAAACACATGAGTTAGATGGAGTTTGGGATAGTCAATAGATGTTTGTCAAGCACCCACGGTGTTTTAAGACTGAAGAAATCTTTGTTAAAGAGTTGTAAGCCCATTTGATCCTTCTCGGTTTATCATGGAATATACGAACTTCTAGGCCAAGTAGTTGATGTTGTCATGAAGCACATGAGTTAGATGGTGTTTGGAAGAGTCAATAGATGTTTGTCAAGCTTCCACGGTGTTTGAAGACTCAAGTTTTGATGGTTTAAGAGTTATAAGCCCATTTGTTCCTTCTCGGTTTATCATGGATTATAAGAACTTCTAGGCCAAGTAGTTGATGTTGTCATGAAACACATGAGTTAGATGGAGTTTGGGAGAGTCAATAGATGTTTGTCAAGCACCCACGGTGTTTTAAGACTGAAGAAATCTTCGGTAAAGAGTTGAAAGCCCGTTTGATCCTTCTCGGTTTATCGTGGAATATAAGAACTTCTAGGACAAGTTGTTGATGTTTTCCTGAAACACATGAGTTAGATGGTGTTTGGGAAAGTCAATAGATGTTTGTCAAGCTTCCACGTTGTTTGAAGACTCAAGTTTTCGAGGATTAAGAGTTATAAGCCCATTTGTTCCTTCTCGGATTATCATGGATTATAAGAACTTAAAGGACAAGTAGTTGATGTTTTGATGAAACATATGAGTTAGTTGGAGTTTGGGAGAGTCAATAGATGTTTGTCAAGCACCCACGGTGTTTTAAGACTGAAGAAATCTTCGTTAAAGAGTTGTAAGCCCATTTGATCCTTCTCGGTTTATCATGGAATATAAGAACTTCTAGGCCAAGTAGTTTATGTTGTCATGAAACACATGAGCTAGATGGTGTTTGGGAGAGTCAACAGATGTTTGTCAAACTTCCACGGTGTTTGAAGACTCAAGTTTTCATGGTTTAAGAGTTATATGCCCATTTGTTCCTTCTCGGTTTATCATGGAATATAAGAACTTCTAGGCCAAGTAGTTGATGTTGTCATGAAACACATGAGTTAGATGGTGTTTGGGAGAGTCAATAGATGTTTGTCAAGCTTCCACGGTGTTTGAAGACTCAAGTTTTCATGGTTTAAGAGTTATAAGCCTATTTGTTCCTTCTCGGTTTATCATGGATTATAAGAAGTTAAAGGACAAGTAGTTGATGTTTTCATGAAACACATGAGTTAGATGGAGTTTGGGAGAGTCAATAGATGTTTGTCAAGCACCCACGGTGTTTTAAGACTGAAGAAATCTTCGGTAAAGAGTTGAAAGCCCGTTTGATCCTTCTCGGTTTATCGTGGAATATAAGAACTTCTAGGACAAGTTGTTGATGTTTTCCTGAAACACATGAGTTAGATGGTGTTTGGGAGAGTCAATAGATGTTTGTCAAGCTTCCACGTTGTTTGAAGACTCAAGTTTTCGAGGATTAAGAGTTATAAGCCCATTTGTTCCTTCTGAGTTTATCATGGATTATAAGAACTTCAAAGACTACTAGTTGATGTTTTCATGAAACACATGAGTTAGATGGTGTTTGGGAGAGTGAAAAGATGTTTGTCAAGCTTCCACGGTGTTTGAAGACTCAAGTTTTCATGGTTTAAGAGTTATAAGCCTATTTGTTCCTTCTCGGTTTATCATGGAATATAAGAACTTAAAGGACAAGTAGTTTATGTTTTCATGAAACACATGAGTTAGATGGAGTTTGGGAGAGTCAATAGATGTTTGTCACGCACCCACGGTGTTTTATGACTGAAGAAATCTTTGTTAAAGAGTTGTAAGCCCATTTGATCCTTCTCGGTTTATCATGGAATATACGAACTTCTAGGCCAAGTAGTTGATGTTGTCATGAAACACATCAGTTAGATTGTGTTTGGGAGAGTCAATAGATGTTTGTCAAGCTTCCACGGTGTTTGAAGACTCAAGTTTTCATGGTTTAAGAGTTATAAGCCCATTGGTTCCTTCTCGGTTTATCATGGATTATAAGAACAGTAGTTGATGTTTTCGTGAAACACATGAGATAGATGGGGTTTCGGAGAGTGAATGGATGTTTGTCAAGCACCCACGGTGTTTTAAGACTGAAGAAATCTTCGGTAAAGAGTTGTAAGCCCATTGGATCCTTCTCGGTTTATCATGGAATATACGAACTTCTAGGCCAAGTAGTTTATGTTTTCATGAAACACATGAGTTAGATGGAGTTTGGGAGAGTCAATAGATGTTTGTCAAGC
This sequence comes from Styphnolobium japonicum, assembly GCA_023212625.1. NCBI lineage: Eukaryota > Viridiplantae > Streptophyta > Magnoliopsida > Fabales > Fabaceae > Styphnolobium > Styphnolobium japonicum. Next base: position 375,917 of record JALBWW010000086.1, read on the forward strand.
ACCCACGGTGTTTTAAGACTGAAGAAATCTTTGTTAAAGAGTTGTAAGCCCATTTGATCCTTCTCGGTTTATCATGGAATATACGAACTTCTAGGCCAAGTAGTTGATGTTGTCATGAAACACATGAGTTAGATGGTGTTTGGGAGAGTCAATAGATGTTTGTCAAGCTTCCACGGTGTTTGAAGACTCAAGTTTTGATGGTTTAAGAGTTATAAGCCCATTTGTTCCTTCTCGGTTTATCATGGATTATAAGAACTTCTAGGCCAAGTAGTTGATGTTGTCATGAAACACATGAGCTAGATGGTGTTTGGGAGAGTCAACAGATGTTTGTCAAGCTTCCACGGTGTTTGAAGACTCAAGTTTTGATGGTTTAAGAGTTATAAGCCCATTTGTTCCTTCTCGGTTTATCATGGATTATAAGAACTTCTAGGCCAAGTAGTTGATGTTGTCATGAAACACATGAGCTAGATGGTGTTTGGGAGAGTCAACAGATGTTTGTCAAGCTTCCACGGTGTATGAAGACTCAAGGTTTGTTGGTTTAAGAGTTATAAGCCCATTTGTTCCTTCTCGGTTTATCATGGATTATAAGAACTTCTAGGCCAAGTAGTTGATGTTGTCATGAAACACATGAGTTAGATGGAGTTTGGGAGAGTCAATAGAAGTTTGTCAAGCACTCACGGTGTTTTAAGACTGACGAAATCTTTGTTAAAGAGTTGTAAGCCCATTTGATCCTTCTCGGTTTATCATGGAATATACGAACTTCTAGGCCAAGTAGTTGATGTTGTCATGAAACACATGAGTTAGATGGTGTTTGGGAGAGTCAATAGATGGTTGTCAAGCTTCCACGGTGTTTGAAGACTCAAGTTTTCATGTTTTAAGAGTTATAAGCCCATTTGTTCCTTCTCGGTTTATCATGGATTATAAGAACTTCTAGGCCAAGTAGTTGATGTTGTCATGAAACACATGAGTTAGATGGAGTTTGGGAGAGTCAATAGAAGTTTGTCAAGCACTCACGGTGTTTTAAGAGTGAAGAAATCTTTGTTAAAGAGTTGTAAGCCCATTTGATCCTTCTCGGTTTATCATGGAATATACGAACTTCTAGGCCAAGTAGTTGATGTTGTCATGAAACACATGAGTTAGATGGTGTTTTGGAGAGTCAATAGATGTTTGTCAAGCTTCCACGGTGTTTGAAGACTCAAGTTTTCATGTTTTAAGAGTTATAAGCCCATTTGTTCCTTCTCGGTTTATCATGGATTATAAGAACTTCTAGGACAAGTAGTTGATGTTTTCATGAAACACATGAGATAGATGGGGTCTGGGAGAGTCAATAGATGTTTGTCAAGCACCCACGGCGTTTGAAGACCAAAGAAATCTTGGTTTAAGACTTGTAATCCCATTTGTTCCTTCTCGGTTTATCGTGGCATGTAAGAACTTCTAGGCCAAGTAGTTGATATTTTCGTGAAACACATGAGTTAGATGGTGTTTGGGAGAGTCAATAGATGTTTGTCAAGCTTCCACGGAGTTTGAAGACTCAAGTTTTCATGGTTTAAGAGTTATAAGCCCATTTGTTCCTTCTCGGTTTATCATGGATTATAAGAACTTAAAGGACAAGTAGTTGATGTTTTCATGAAACACATGAGTTAGATGGAGTTTGGGAGAGTCAATAGATGTTTGTCAAGCTTCCACGATGAGTGAAGACTCAAGTTTTCGTGGTTTAAGAGTTATGAGCCCATTTGTTCCTTCTCGGTTTATCATGGATTATAAGAACTTCAAAGACTACTAGTTGATGTTTTCATGAAACACATGAGTTAGATGGTGATTGGGAGAGTGAATAGATGTTTGTCATGCTTCCACGGTGTTTGAAGACTCAAGTTTCAAGGTTTAAGATTTATAAGCCCATTTATTCCTTCTCGGTTTATCATGGAATATAAGAACTTAAAGGACAAGTAGTTTATGTTTTCATGAAACACATGAGTTAGATGGTGTTTGGGAAAGTCAATAGATGTTTGTCAAGCTTCCACGGTGTTTGAAGACTCAAGTTTTCATGGTTTAAGGGTTATAAGCCTATTTGTTCCTTCTCGGTTTATCATGGATTATAAGAACTTAAAGGACAAGTAGTTGATGTTTTCTTGAAACACATGAGTTAGATGGTGTTTGGGAGAGTCAATAGATGATTGTCAAGCTTCCACGGTGTTTGAAGACTCTAGTTTTCAATGTTTAAGAGTTATAAGCCCATTTGTTCCTTCTCGGTTTATCATGGATTATAAGAACTTAAAGGACAATTAGTTGATGTTTTCATGAAACACATGAGTTAGATGGAATTTAGGAGAGTCAATAGATGTTTGACAAGCACCCACGGTGTTTTAAGACTGAAGAAATCTTCGTTAAATAGTTGTAAGCCCATTTGATCCTTCTCGGTTTATCATGGAATATAAGAACTTCTAGGCCAAGTAGTTGATGTTGTCTTGAAACACATGAGCTAGATGGTGTTTGGGAGAGTCAACAGATGTTTGTCAAGCTTCCACGGTGTTTGAAGACTCAAGTTTTCATGGTTAATGAGTTATAAGCCCATTTGTTCCTTCTCGATTGATCATGGATTATGAGAACTTCTAGGACAAGTTGTTGATGTTTTCATGAAACACATGAGTTTGATGGTGTTTCGGAGAGTCAATAGATGTTTGTCAAGCTTACACGGTGTTTGAAGACTCAAGTTTTAATGGTTTTAGAGTTATAAGCCAATTTGTTCCTTCTCGGTTTATAATGGAATATATGAACATAAAGGACAAATAGTTGATGTTTTCATGAAACACATGAGTTAGATGGTGTTAGGGAGAGTCAATAGATGTTTGTCAAGCACCCATGGTATTTGAAGACCGAAGAAATCTTGTGTTAAGAGTTGTAAGCCCATTTGTTCCTTCTCGTTTTATAATGGATTATAAGAACTTCTAGGCCAAGTAGTTGATGTTTTCATGAAACACATGAATTAGATGGTGTTAGGGAGATTCAATAGATGTTTGTCTAGCACCCACGGTGTTGAAGACCGAAGAAATCTTGGTTTAAGAGTTGTAAGCCCATTCGTTCCTTCTCGTTTTATCATGGATTAGAAGAACTTCGAGGCCAAGTAGTTGATGTCTTCATGAAACACATGAGTTAGATGGTTTTTGGGAGAGTCAATAGATGCTTGTCAAGCTCCCACGGTGTTTGATGACTCAGGTTTTCATGGTTTAAGAATTATTAGCCCATTTGTTCCTTCTTGGATTATCATGGATTATAAGAACTTAAAGGACAAGTAGTTTATGTTTTCATGAAACACATGAGTTAGATGGAGTTTGGGAGAGTCAACAGATGTTTGTCAAGCTTGCACGATGTTTGAAGACTTAAGTTTTCGTGGTTTAAGAGTTATAAGCCCATTTGTTCCTTCTCGGTTTATCATGGATTATAAGAACTTCTAGGCCAAGTAGTTGATGTTGTCATGAAACACATGAGTTAGATGGAGTTTGGGAGAGTCAATAGAAGTTTGTCAAGCACTCACGGTGTTTTAAGACTGACGAAATCTTTGTTAAAGAGTTGTAAGCCCATTTGATCCTTCTCGGTTTATCATGGAATATACGAACTTCTAGGCCAAGTAGTTGATGTTGTCATGAAACACATGAGTTAGATGGTGTTTGGGAGAGTCAATAGATGGTTGTCAAGCTTCCACGATGTTTGAAGACTCAAGTTTTCATGTTTTAAGAGTTATAAGCCCATTTGTTCCTTCTCGGTTTATCATGGATTATAAGAACTTCTAGGCCAAGTAGTTGATGTTGTCATGAAACACATGAGTTAGATGGAGTTTGGGAGAGTCAATAGAAGTTTGTCAAGCACTCACGGTGTTTTAAGAGTGAAGAAATCTTTGTTAAAGAGTTGTAAGCCCATTTGATCCTTCTCGGTTTATCATGGAATATACGAACTTCTAGGCCAAGTAGTTGATGTTGTCATGAAACACATGAGTTAGATGGTGTTTTGGAGAGTCAATAGATGTTTGTCAAGCTTCCACGGTGTTTGAAGACTCAAGTTTTCATGTTTTAAGAGTTATAAGCCCATTTGTTCCTTCTCGGTTTATCATGGATTATAAGAACTTCTAGGACAAGTAGTTGATGTTTTCATGAAACACATGAGATAGATGGGGTCTGGGAGAGTCAATAGATGTTTGTCAAGCACCCACGGCGTTTGAAGACCAAAGAAATCTTGGTTTAAGACTTGTAATCCCATTTGTTCCTTCTCGGTTTATCGTGGCATGTAAGAACTTCTAGGCCAAGTAGTTGATATTTTCGTGAAACACATGAGTTAGATGGTGTTTGGGAAAGTCAATAGATGTTTGTCAAGCTTCCACGGTGTTTGAAGACTCAAGTTTTCATGGTTTAAGGGTTATAAGCCTATTTGTTCCTTCTCGGTTTATCATGGATTATAAGAACTTAAAGGACAAGTAGTTGATGTTTTCATGAAACACATGAGTTAGATGGAGTTTGGGAGAGTCAATAGATGTTTGTCAAGCTTCCACGATGATTGAAGACTCAAGTTTTCGTGGTTTAAGAGTTATAAGCCCATTTGTTCCTTCTTGGTTTATCATGGATTATAAGAACTTCAAAGACTACTAGTTGATGTTTTCATGAAACACATGAGTTAGATGGTGATTGGGAGAGTGAATAGATGTTTGTCATGCTTCCACGGTGTTTGAAGACTCAAGTTTCAAGGTTTAAGATTTATAAGCCCATTTATTCCTTCTCGGTTTATCATGGAATATAAGAACTTAAAGGACAAGTAGTTTATGTTTTCATGAAACACATGAGTTAGATGGTGTTTGGGAAAGTCAATAGATGTTTGTCAAGCTTCCACGGTGTTTGAAGACTCAAGTTTTCATGGTTTAAGGGTTATAAGCCTATTTGTTCCTTCTCGGTTTATCATGGATTATAAGAACTTAAAGGACAAGTAGTTGATGTTTTCATGAAATACATGAGTTAGATGGTGTTTGGGAGAGTCAATAGATGATTGTCAAGCTTCCACGGTGTTTGAAGACTCTAGTTTTCAATGTTTAAGAGTTATAAGCCCATTTGTTCCTTCTCGGTTTATCATGGATTAAAAGAACTTAAAGGACAATTAGTTGATGTTTTCATGAAACACATGAGTTAGATGGAATTTAGGAGAGTCAATAGATGTTTGACAAGCACCCACGGTGTTTTAAGACTGAAGAAATCTTCGTTAAAGAGTTGTAAGCCCATTTGATCCTTCTCGGTTTATCATGGAATATAAGAACTTCTAGGCCAAGTAGTTGATGTTGTCTTGAAACACATGAGCTAGATGGTGTTTGGGAGAGTCAACAGATGTTTGTCAAGCTTCCACGGTGTTTGAAGACTCAAGTTTTCATGGTTAATGAGTTATAAGCCCATTTGTTCCTTCTCGATTGATCATGGATTATGAGAACTTCTAGGACAACTTGTTGATGTTTTCATGAAACACATGAGTTTGATGGTGTTTCGGAGAGTCAATAGATGTTTGTCAAGCTTACACGGTGTTTGAAGACTCAAGTTTTAATGGTTTTAGAGTTATAAGCCAATTTGTTCCTTCTCGGTTTATAATGGAATATATGAACATAAAGGACAAATAGTTGATGTTTTCATGAAACACATGAGTTAGATGGTGTTAGGGAGAGTCAATAGATGTTTGTCAAGCACCCATGGTATTTGAAGACCGAAGAAATCTTGTGTTAAGAGTTGTAAGCCCATTTGTTCCTTCTCGTTTTATAATGGATTATAAGAACTTCTAGGCCAAGTAGTTGATGTTTTCATGAAACACATGAATTAGATGGTGTTAGGGAGATTCAATAGATGTTTGTCTAGCACCCACGGTGTTGAAGACCGAAGAAATCTTGGTTTAAGAGTTGTAAGCCCATTCGTTCCTTCTCGTTTTATCATGGATTAGAAGAACTTCGAGGCCAAGTAGTTGATGTCTTCCTGAAACACATGAGTTAGATGGTTTTTGGGAGAGTCAATAGATGCTTGTCAAGCTCCCACGGTGTTTGATGACTCAGGTTTTCATGGTTTAAGAATTATTAGCCCATTTGTTCCTTCTTGGATTATCATGGATTATAAGAACTTAAAGGACAAGTAGTTTATGTTTTCATGAAACACATGAGTTAGATGGAGTTTGGGAGAGTCAACAGATGTTTGTCAAGCTTGCACGATGTTTGAAGACTTAAGTTTTCGTGGTTTAAGAGTTATAAGCCCATTTGTTCCTTCTCGGTTTATCATGGATTATAAGAACTTCTAGGCCAAGTAGTTGATGTTGTCATGAAACACATGAGTTAGATGGAGTTTGGGAGAGTCAATAGAAGTTTGTCAAGCACTCACGGTGTTTTAAGACTGAAATCTTTGTTAAAGAGTTGTAAGCCCATTTGATCCTTCTCGGTTTATCATGGAATATACGAACTTCTAGGCCAAGTAGTTGATGTTGTCATGAAACACATGAGTTAGATGGTGTTTGGGAGAGTCAATAGATGGTTGTCAAGCTTCCACGGTGTTTGAAGACTCAAGTTTTCATGTTTTAAGAGTTATAAGCCCATTTGTTCCTTCTCGGTTTATCATGGATTATAAGAACTTCTAGGCCAAGTAGTTGATGTTGTCATGAAACACATGAGTTAGATGGAGTTTGGGAGAGTCAATAGAAGTTTGTCAAGCACTCACGGTGTTTTAAGAGTGAAGAAATCTTTGTTAAAGAGTTGTAAGCCCATTTGATCCTTCTCGGTTTATCATGGAATATACGAACTTCTAGGCCAAGTAGTTGATGTTGTCATGAAACACATGAGTTAGATGGTGTTTTGGAGAGTCAATAGATGTTTGTCAAGCTTCCACGGTGTTTGAAGACTCAAGTTTTCATGTTTTAAGAGTTATAAGCCCATTTGTTCCTTCTCGGTTTATCATGGATTATAAGAACTTCTAGGACAAGTAGTTGATGTTTTCATGAAACACATGAGATAGATGGGGTGCAGGAGAGTCAATAGATGTTTGTCAAGCACCCACGAGCGTTTGAAGACCAAAGAAATCTTGGTTTAAGACTTGTAATCCCATTTGTTCCTTCTCGGTTTATCGTGGCATGTAAGAACTTCTAGGCCAAGTAGTTGATATTTTCGTGAAACACATGAGTTAGATGGTGTTTGGGAGAGTCAATAGATGTTTGTCAAGCTTCCACGGAGTTTGAAGACTCAAGTTTTCATGGTTTAAGAGTTATAAGCCCATTTGTTCCTTCTCGGTTTATCATGGATTATAAGAACTTAAAGGACAAGTAGTTGATGTTTTCATGAAACACATGAGTTAGATGGAGTTTGGGAGAGTCAATAGATGTTTGTCAAGCTTCCACGATGAGTGAAGACTCAAGTTTTCGTGGTTTAAGAGTTATGAGCCCATTTGTTCCTTCTCGGTTTATCATGGATTATAAGAACTTCAAAGACTACTAGTTGATGTTTTCATGAAACACATGAGTTAGATGGTGATTGGGAGAGTGAATAGATGTTTGTCATGCTTCCACGGTGTTTGAAGACTCAAGTTTCAAGGTTTAAGATTTATAAGCCCATTTATTCCTTCTCGGTTTATCATGGAATATAAGAACTTAAAGGACAAGTAGTTTATGTTTTCATGAAACACATGAGTTAGATGGTGTTTGGGAAAGTCAATAGATGTTTGTCAAGCTTCCACGATGATTGAAGACTCAAGTTTTCGTGGTTTAAGAGTTATAAGCCCATTTGTTCCTTCTCGGTTTATCATGGATTATAAGAACTTCAAAGACTACTAGTTGATGTTTTCATGAAACACATGAGTTAGATGGTGATTGGGAGAGTGAATAGATGTTTGTCATGCTTCCACGGTGTTTGAAGACTCAAGTTTCAAGGTTTAAGATTTATAAGCCCATTTATTCCTTCTCGGTTTATCATGGAATATAAGAACTTAAAGGACAAGTAGTTTATGTTTTCATGAAACACATGAGTTAGATGGTGTTTGGGAAAGTCAATAGATGTTTGTCAAGCTTCCACGGTGTTTGAAGACTCAAGTTTTCATGGTTTAAGGGTTATAAGCCTATTTGTTCCTTCTCGGTTTATCATGGATTATAAGAACTTAAAGGACAAGTAGTTGATGTTTTCATGAAACACATGAGTTAGATGGTGTTTGGGAGAGTCAATAGATGATTGTCAAGCTTCCACGGTGTTTGAAGACTCTAGTTTTCAATGTTTAAGAGTTATAAGCCCATTTGTTCCTTCTCGGTTTATCATGGATTATAAGAACTTAAAGGACAATTAGTTGATGTTTTCATGAAACACATGAGTTAGATGGAATTTAGGAGAGTCAATAGATGTTTGACAAGCACCCACGGTGTTTTAAGACTGAAGAAATCTTCGTTAAAGAGTTGTAAGCCCATTTGATCCTTCTCGGTTTATCATGGAATATTAGAACTTCTAGGCCAAGTAGTTGATGTTGTCTTGAAACACATGAGTTAGATGGTGTTTGGGAGAGTCAGTAGATGTTTGTTAAGCTTCCACGATGTTTGAAGACTCAAGTTTTCATGGTTTAAGAGTTATAAGGCCATTTGTTCCTTCTCGGTTTATGATGGATTATAAGAACTTCTAGGACAAGTAGTTGATATTTTTGTGAAACACATGAGATAGATGGGGTTTGGGAGAGTCAATAGATGTTTGTCAAGCACCCACGATGTTTGAAGACAGAAGAAATCTTGGTTTAAGACTTGTAAGCCCATTTGTTCCTTCTCGGTTTATCGTGGCATATAAGAACTTCTAGGCCAAGTAGTTGATGTTTTCATGAAACACATGAGTTAGATGGTGTTTCGGAGAGTGAATAGATGTTTGTCAAACTTACACGGTGTTTGAAGACTCAAGTTTTAATGGTTTTAGAGTTATAAGCCAATTTGTTCCTTCTCGGTTTATAATGGAATATATGAACATAAAGGACAAATAGTTGATGTTTACATGAAACACATGAGTTAGATGGTGTTAGGGAGAGTCAATAGATGTTTGGCAAGCACCCATGGTATTTGAAGACCGAAGAAATCTTGTGTTAAGAGTTGTAAGCCCATTTGTTCCTTCTCGTTTTATAATGGATTATAAGAACTTCTAGGTCAAGTAGTTGATGTTTTCATGAAACACATGAATTAGATGGTGTTAGGGAGATTCAATAGATGTTTGTCTAGCACCCACGGTGTTGAAGAACGAAGAAATCTTGGTTTAAGAGTTGTAAGCCCATTCGTTCCTTCTCGTTTTAACATGGATTAGAAGAACTTCGAGGCCAAGTAGTTGATGTCTTCATGAAACACATGAGTTAGATGGTTTTTGGGAGAGTCAATAGATGCTTGTCAAGCTCCCACGGTGTTTGATGACTCAGGTATTCATGGTTTAAGAATTATTAGCCCATTTGTTCCTTCTTGGTTTATCATGGATTATAAGAACTTAAAGGACAAGTAGTTTAAGTTTTCATGAAACACATGAGTTAGGTGGAGTTTGGGAGAGTCAACAGATGTTTTTCAAGCTTGCACGATGTTTGAAGACTTAAGTTTTCGTGGTTTAAGAGTTATAAGCCCATTTGTTCCTTCTCGGTTTATCATGGATTATAAGAACTTCAAAGACTACTAGTAGATGTTTTCATGAAACACATGAGTTAGATGGTGTTTGGGAGAGTGAATAGATGTTTGTCATGCTTCCACGGTGTTTGAAGACTCAGGTTTCAAGGTTTAAGATTTATAAGCCCATTTATTCCTTCTCGGTTTATCATGGAATATAAGAACTTAAAGGACAAGTAGTTTATGTTTTCATGAAACACATGAGTTAGATGGAGTTTGGGAGAGTCAATAGATGTTTGTCAAGCACCCACGGTATTTTAAGACTGAAGAAATCGTTGTTAAAGAGTTGTAAGCCCATTTGATCCATCTCGGTTTATCATGGAATATACGAACTTCTAGGCCAAGTAGTTGATGTTGTCATGAAACACATGAGTTAGATGGTGTTTGGGAGAGTCAGTAGATGTTTGTTAAGCTTCCACGATGTTTGAAGACTCAAGTTTTCATGGTTTAAGAGTTATAAGGCCATTTGTTCCTTCTCGGTTTATGATTGATTATAAGAACTTCTAGGACAAGTAGTTGATATTTTCGTGAAACACATGAGATAGATGGGGTTTGGAAGAGTCAACAGATGTTTGTCAAGCACCCACGATGTTTGAAGACTGAAGAAATCTTGGTTTAAGACTTGTAAGCCCATTTGTTCCTTCTCGGTTTATCGTGGCATATAAGAACTTCTAGGCCAAGTAGTTGATGTTTTCATGAAACACATGAGTTAGATGGTGTTTGGGAGAGTCAATAGATGATTGTCAAGCTTCCACGGTGTTTGAAGACTCAAGTTTTCATGGTTTAAGAGTTATAAGCTCATTTCTTCCTTCTCGGTTTATCATGGATTATAAGAACTTAAAGGACAAGTAGTTTATGTTTTCATGAAACACATGAGTTAGATGGAGTTTGGGAGAGTCAATAGATGTTTGTCAAGCACCCACGGTGTTTTAAGACTGAAGAAATCTTCGTTAAAGAGTTGTAAGCCCATTTGATCCTTCTCGGTTTATCATGGAATATAAGTACTTCTAGGCCAAGTAGTTGATGTTGTCTTGAAACCCATGAGCTAGATGGTGTTTAGGAGAGTCAAAAGATGTTTGTCAAGCTTCCACGGTGTTTGCAGACTCAAGTTTTCGTGGTTTAAGAGTTATATGCCCGTTTGTTCCTTCTCGGTTTATCATGGATTATAAGAACTTCTAGGACAAGTAGTTGATGTTTTCATGAAACACATGAGTTAGATGGTGTTTGGGAGAGTCAATAGATGTTTGTCAAGCACCCTAGGTGTTTGAAGACTGAAGAAATCTTGGTTTAAGACTTGTAAGCCCATTTGTTCCCTTTCGGTTTATCATGGAATATAAGAACTTCTAGGCCAAGTTGCTGATGTTTTCGTGAAACACATGAGATAGATGGGGTTTGGGAGAGTCAATAGATGTTTGTCAAGCACCCACGGTGTTTTAAGACTGAAGAAATCTTCGTTAAAGAGTTGTAAGCCCATTTGATCCTTCTCGGTTAATCATGGAATATAAGAACTTCTAGGCCAAGTAGTTGATGTTGTCTTGAAACACATGAGCTAGATGGTGTTTGGGAGAGTCAACAGATGTTTGTCAAGCTTCCACGGTGTTTGAAGACTCAAGTTTTCATGGTTAATGAGTTATAAGCCCATTTGTTCCTTCTCGATTGATCATGGATTATGAGAACTTCTAGGACAAGTTGTTGATGTTTTCATGAAACACATGAGTTAGATGGTGTTTAGGAGAGTCAATAGATGTTTGTCAAGCTTACACGGTGTTTGAAGACTCAAGTTTTAATGGTTTTAGAGTTATAAGCCCATTTGTTCCTTCTCGGTTTATCATGGATTATAAGAACTTCAAAGACTACTAGTAGATGTTTTCATGAAACACATGAGTTAGATGGTGTTTGGGAGAGTGAATAGATGTTTGTCATGCTTCCACGGTGTTTGAAGACACAGGTTTCAAGGTTTAAGATTTATAAGCCCATTTATTCCTTCTCGGTTTATAATGGAATATATGAACATAAAGGACAAATAGTTGATGTTTTCATGAAACACATGAGTTAGATGGTGTTAGGGAGAGTCAATAGATGTTTGGCAAGCACCCATGGTATTTGAAGACCGAAGAAATCTTGTGTTAAGAGTTGTAAGCCCATTTGTTCCTTCTCGTTTTATAATGGATTATAAGAACTTCTAGGTCAAGTAGTTGATGTTTTCAAGAAACACATGAATTAGATGGTGTTAGGGAGATTCAATAGATGTTTGTCTAGCACCCACGGTGTTGAAGACCGAAGAAATCTTGGTTTAAGAGTTGTAAGCCCATTCGTTCCTTCTCGTTTTATCATGGATTAGAAGAACTTCGAGGCCAAGTAGTTGATGTCTTCATGAAACACATGAGTTAGATGGTTTTTGGGAGAGTCAATAGATGCTTGTCAAGCTCCCACGGTGTTTGATGACTCAGGTTTTCATGGTTTAAGAATTATTAGCCCATTTGTTCCTTCTTGGTTTATCATGGATTATAAGAACTTAAAGGACAAGTAGTTTATGTTTTCATGAAACACATGAGTTAGATGGAGTTTGGGAGAGTCAACAGATGTTTGTCAAGCTTGCACGATGTTTGAAGACTTAAGTTTTCGTGGTTTAAGAGTTATAAGCCCATTTGTTCCTTCTCGGTTTATCATGGATTATAAGAACTTCAAAGACTACTAGTAGATGTTTTCATGAAACACATGAGTTAGATGGTGTTTGGGAGAGTGAATAGATGTTTGTCATGCTTCCACGGTGTTTGAAGACTCAGGTTTCAAGGTTTAAGATTTATAAGCCCATTTATTCCTTCTCGGTTTATCATGGAATATAAGAACTTAAAGGACAAGTAGTTTATGTTTTCATGAAACACATGAGTTAGATGGAGTTTGGGAGAGTCAATAGATGTTTGTCAAGCACCCACGGTATTTTAAGACTGAAGAAATCTTTGTTAAAGAGTTGTAAGCCCATTTGATCCTTCTCGGTTTATCATGGAATATACGAACTTCTAGGCCAAGTAGTTGATGTTGTCATGAAACACATGAGTTAGATGGTGTTTGGGAGAGTCAGTAGATGTTTTTTAAGCTTCCACGATGTTTGAAGACTCAAGTTTTCATGGTTTAAGAGTTATAAGGCCATTTGTTCCTTCTCGGTTTATGATGGATTATAAGAACATCTAGGACAAGTAGTTGATATTTTCGTGAAACACATGAGTTAGATGGAGTTTGGGAGAGTCAATAGATGTTTGTCAAGCACCCACGATGTTTGAAGACTGAAGAAATCTTGGTTTAAGACTTGTAAGCCCATTTGTTCCTTCTCGGTTTATCGTGGCATATAAGAACTTCTAGGCCAAGTAGTTGATATTTTCGTGAAACACATGAGTTAGATGGAGTTTGGGAGAGTCAATAGATGTTTGTCAAGCACCCACGATGTTTGAAGACTGAAGAAATCTTGGTTTAAGACTTGTAAGCCCATTTGTTCCTTCTCGTTTTATAATGGATTATAAGAACTTCTAGGCCAAGTAGTTGATGTTTTCATGAAACACATGAATTAGATGGTGTTAGGGAGATTCAATAGATGTTTGTCTAGCACCCACGGTGTTGAAGACCGAAGAAATCTTGGTTTAAGAGTTGTAAGCCCATTCGTTCCTTCTCGTTTTATCATGGATTAGAAGAACTTCGAGGCCAAGTAGTTGATGTCTTCATGAAACACATGAGTTAGATGGTTTTTGGGAGAGTCAATAGATGCTTGTCAAGCTCCCACGGTGTTTGATGACTCAGGTTTTCATGGTTTAAGAATTATTAGCCCATTTGTTCCTTCTTGGTTTATCATGGATTATAAGAACTTAAAGGACAAGTAGTTTATGTTTTCATGAAACACATGAGTTAGATGGAGTTTGGGAGAGTCAACAGATGTTTGTCAAGCTTGCACGATGTTTGAAGACTTCAGTTTTCGTGGTTTAAGAGTTATAAGCCCATTTGTTCCTTCTCGGTTTATCATGGATTATAAGAACTTCAAAGACTACTAGTAGATGTTTTCATGAAACACATGAGTTAGATGGTGTTTGGGAGAGTGAATAGATGTTTGTCATGCTTCCACGGTGTTTGAAGACTCAGGTTTCAAGGTTTAAGATTTATAAGCCCATTTATTCCTTCTCGGTTTATCATGGAATATAAGAACTTAAAGGACAAGTAGTTTATGTTTTCATGAAACACATGAGTTAGATGGAGTTTGGGAGAGTCAATAGATGTTTGTCAAGCACCCACGGTATTTTAAGACTGAAGAAATCTTTGTTAAAGAGTTGTAAGCCCATTTGATCCTTCTCGGTTTATCATGGAATATACGAACTTCTAGGCCAAGTAGTTGATGTTGTCATGAAACACATGAGTTAGATGGTGTTTGGGAGAGTCAGTAGATGTTTGTTAAGCTTCCACGATGTTTGAAGACTCAAGTTTTCATGGTTTAAGAGTTATAAGGCCATTTGTTCCTTCTCGGTTTATGATGGATTATAAGAACATCTAGGACAAGTAGTTGATATTTTCGTGAAACACATGAGTTAGATGGAGTTTGGGAGAGTCAATAGATGTTTGTCAAGCACCCACGATGTTTGAAGACTGAAGAAATCTTGGTTTAAGACTTGTAAGCCCATTTGTTCCTTCTCGGTTTATCGTGGCATATAAGAACTTCTAGGCCAAGTAGTTGATGTTTTCATGAAACACATGAGTTAGATGGTGTTTGGGAGAGTCAATAGATGATTGTCAAGCTTCCACGGTGTTTGAAGACTCAAGTTTTCATGGTTTAAGAGTTATAAGCCCATTTGTTCCTTCTCGGTTTATCATGGATTATAAGAACTTAAAGGACAAGTAGTTTATGTTTTCATGAAACACATGAGTTAGATGGAGTTTGGGAGAGTCAATAGATGTTTGTCAAGCACCCACGGTGTTTTAAGACTGAAGAAATCTTCGTTAAATAGTTGTAAGCCCATTTGATCCTTCTCGGTTTATCATGGAATATAAGAACTTCTAGGCCAAGTAGTTGATGTTGTCTTGAAACCCATGAGCTAGATGGTGTTTAGGAGAGTCAAAAGATGTTTGTCAAGCTTCCACGGTCTTTGCAGACTCAAGTTTTCGTGGTTTAAGAGTTATAAGCCCGTTTGTTCCTTCCCGGTTTATCATGGATTATAAGAACTTCTAGCACAAGTAGTTGATGTTTTCATGAAACACATGAGTTAGATGGAGTTTGGGAGAGTCAACAGATGTTTGTCAAGCTTGCACGATGTTTGTCAAGCACCCTAGGTGTTTGAAGACTGAAGAAATCTTGGTTTAAGACTTGTAAGCCCATTTGTTCCCTTTCGGTTTATCATGGAATATAAGAACTTCTAGGCCAAGTTGATGATGTTTTCGTGAAACACATGAGATAGATGGGGTTTGGGAGAGTCAATAGATGTTTGTCAAGCACCCACGATGTTTGAAGACTGAAGAAATCTTGGTTTAAGACTTGTAAGCCCATTTGATCCTTCTCGGTTTATCATGGAATATAAGAACTTCTAGGCCAAGTAGTTGATGTTGTCTTGAAACCCATGAGTTAGATGGTGTTTAGGAGAATCAATAGATGTTTGTCAAGCTTCCACGGTGTTTGAAGACTCAAGTTTTCATGGTTTAAGAGTTATAAGCCCATTTGTTCCTTCTCGGTTTATCATGGATTATAATAACTTCTAGGACAAGTTGTTGATGTTTTCGTGAAACACATGAGATAGATGGGGTTTGGGAGAGTCAATAGATGTTTGCCAAGCACCCACGATGTTTGAAGACTGAAGAAATCTTGGTTTAAGACTTGGAAGCCCATTTGTTCCTTCTCGGTTTATCGTGGCATATAAGAACTTCTAGGCCAAGTAGTTGATCTTTTCATGAAACACATGAGTTAGATGGTGCTTGGGAGAGTCAATAGATGATTGTCAAGCTTCCACTGTGTTTGAAGACTCAAGTTTTCAATGTTTAAGAGTTATAAGCCCATTTGTTCCTTCTCGGTTTATCATGGATTATAAGAACTTAAAGGACAATTAGTTGATGTTTTCATGAAACATATGAGTTAGATGGAGTTTAGGAGAGTCAATAGATGTTTGACAAGCACCCACGGTGTTTTAAGACTGAAGAAATCTTCGTTAAAGAGTTGTAAGCCCATTTGATCCTTCTCGGTTTATCATGGAATATAAGAACTTCTAGGCCAAGTAGTTGATGTTGTCTTGTAACACATGAGCTAGATGGTGTTTGGGAGAGTCAACAGATGTTTGTCAAGCTTCCACGGTGTTTGAAGACTCAAGTTTTCATGGTTAATGAGTTATAAGCCCATTTGTTCCTTCTCGATTGATCATGGATTATGAGAACTTCTAGGACAAGTTGTTGATGTTTTCATGAAACACATGAGTTAGATGGTGTTTGGGAGAGTCAATAGATGATTGTCAAGCTTCCACGGTGTTTGAAGACTCAAGTTTTCATGGTTTAAGAGTTATAAGCCCATTTGTTCCTTCTCGGTTTATCATGGATTATAAGAACTTAAAGGACAAGTAGTTTATGTTTTCATGAAACACATGAGTTAGATGGAGTTTGGGAGAGTCAATAGATATTTGTCAAGCACCCACGGTGTTTTAAGACTGAAGAAATCTTCGTTAAAGAGTTGTAAGCCCATTTGATCCTTCTCGGTTTATCATGGAATATAAGAACTTCTAGGCCAAGTAGTTGACGTTGTCTTGAAACCCATGAGCTAGATGGTGTTTAGGAGAGTCAAAAGATGTTTGTCAAGCTTCCACGGTGTTTGCAGACTCAAGTTTTCGTGGTTTAAAAGTTATAAGCCCGTTTGTTCCTTCTCGGTTTATCATGGATTATAAGAACTTCTAGCACAAGTAGTTGATGTTTTCATGAAACACATGAGTTAGATGGTGTTTGGGAGAGTCAATAGATGTTTGTCAAGCACCCTAGGTGTTTGAAGACTGAAGAAATCTTGGTTTAAGACTTGTAAGCCCATTTGTTCCCTTTCGGTTTATCATGGAATATAAGAACTTCTAGGCCAAGTTGCTGATGTTTTCGTGAAACACATGAGATAGATGGGGTTTGGGAGAGTCAATAGATGTTTGTCAAGCACCCACGATGTTTGAAGACTGAAGAAATCTTGGTTTAAGACTTGTAAGCCCATTTGATCCTTCTCGGTTTATCATGGAATATAAGAACTTCTAGGCCAAGTAGTTGATGTTGTCTTGAAACCCATGAGTTAGATGGTGTTTAGGAGAATCAATAGATGTTTGTCAAGCTTCCACGATGTTTGAAGACTCAAGTTTTTATGGTTTAAGAGTTATAAGCCCATTTGTTCCTTCTCGGTTTATCATGGATTATAATAACTTCTAGGACAAGTTGTTGATGTTTTCGTGAAACAAATGAGATAGATGGGGTTTGGGAGAGTCAATAGATGTTTGCCAAGCACCCACGATGTTTGAAGACTGAAGAAATCTTGGTTTAAGACTTCTAAGCCCATTTGTTCCTTCTCGGTTTATCGTGGCATATAAGAACTTCTAGGCCAAGTAGTTGATCTTTTCATGAAACACATGAGTTAGATGGTGTTTGGGAGAGTCAATAGATGATTGTCAAGCTTCCACGGTGTTTGAAGACTCAAGTTTTCATGGTTTAAGAGTTATAAGCCCATTTGTTCCTTCTCGGTTTATCATGGATTATAATAACTTCTAGGACAAGTTGTTGATGTTTTCGTGAAACACATGAGTTAGATGGAGTTTAGGAGAGTCAATAGATGTTTGACAAGCACCCACGGTGTTTTAAGACTGAAGAAATCTTCGTTAAAGAGTTGTATGCCCATTTGATCCTTCTCGGTTTATCATGGAATATAAGAACTTCTAGGCCAAGTAGTTGATGTTGTCTTGAAACACATGAGCTAGATGGTGTTTGGGAGAGTCAACAGATGTTTGTCAAGCTTCCACGGTGTTTGAAGACTCAAGTTTTCATGGTTAATGAGTTATAAGCCCATTTGTTCCTTCTCGATTGATCATGGATTATGAGAACTTCTAGGACAAGTTGTTGATGTTTTCATGAAACACATGAGTTAGATGGTGTTTAGGAGAGTCAATAGATGTTTGTCAAGCTTACACGGTGTTTGAAGACTCAAATTTTCATGGTTTAAGAGTTATAAGCCCATTTGTTCCTTCTCGGTTTATCATGGATTATAAGAACTTAAAGGACAAGTAGTTTATGTTTTCATGAAACACATGAGTTAGATGGAATTTGGGAGAGTCAATAGATGTTTGTCAAGCACCCACGGTGTTTTAAGACTGAAGAAATCTTCGTTAAAGAGTTGAAAGCCCATTTGATCCTTCTCGGTTTATCATGGAATATAAGAACTTCTAGGCCAAGTAGTTGATGTTGTTTTCAAACCCATGAGCTAGATGGTGTTTAGGAGAGTCAAAAGATGTTTGTCAAGCTTCCACGGTGTTTGCAGACTCAAGTTTTCGTGGTTTAAGAGTTATAAGCCCGTTTGTTCCTTCTCGGTTTATCATGGATTATAAGAACTTCTAGGACAAGTAGTTGATGTTTTCATGAAACACATGAGTTACATGGTGTTTGGGAGAGTCAATAGATGTTTGTCAAGCACCCTAGGTGTTTGAAGACTGAAGAAATCTTGGTTTAAGACTTGTAAGCCCATTTGTTCCCTTTCGGTTTATCATGGAATATAAGAACTTCTAGGCCAAGTTGCTGATGTTTTCGTGAAACACATGAGATAGATGGGGTTTGGGAGAGTCAATAGATGTTTGCTAAGCACCCACGATGTTTGAAGACTGAAGAAATCTTGGTTTAAGACTTGTAAGCCCATTTGTTCCTTCTCGGTTTATCGTGGCATATGAGAACTTCTAGGCCAAGTAGTTGATCTTTTCATGAAACACATGAGTTAGATGGTGTTTGGAAGAGTCAATAGATGATTGTCAAGCTTCCACGGTGTTTGAAGACTCAAGTTTTCATGGTTTAAGAGTTATAAGCCCATTTGTTCTTTCTCGGTTTATCATGGATTATAATAACTTCTAGGACAAGTTGTTGATGTTTTCGTGAAACACATGAGATAGATGGGGTTTGGGAGAGTCAATAGATGTTTGCTAAGCACCCACGATGTTTGAAGACTGAAGAAATCTTGGTTTAAGACTTGTAAGCCCATTTGTTCCTTCTCGGTTTATCGTGGCATATAAGAACTTCTAGGCCAAGTAGTTGATCTTTTCATGAAACACATGAGTTAGATGGTGTTTGGAAGAGTCAATAGATGATTGTCAAGCTTCCACGGTGTTTGAAGACTCAAGTTTTCAATGTTTAAGAGTTATAAGCCCATTTGTTCCTTCTCAGTTTATCATGGATTATAAGAACTTAAAGGACAATTAGTTGATGTTTTCATGAAACACATGAGTTAGATGGAGTTTAGGAGAGTCAATAGATGTTTGACAAGCACCCACGGTGTTTTAAGACTGAAGAAATCTTCGTTAAAGAGTTGTAAGCCCATTTGATCCTTCTCGGTTTATCATGGAATATAAGAACTTCTAGGCCAAGTAGTTGATGTTGTCTTGAAACACATGAGCTAGATGGTGTTTGGGAGAGTCAACAGATGTTTGTCAAGCTTTCACGGTGTTTGAAGACTCAAGTTTTCATGGTTAATGAGTTATAAGCCCATTTGTTCCTTCTCGATTGATCATGGATTATGAGAACTTCTAGGACAAGTTGTTGATGTTTTCATGAAACACATGAGTTAGATGGTGTTTAGGAGAGTCAATAGATGTTTGTCAAGCTTACACGGTGTTTGAAGACTCAAGTTTTAATGGTTTTAGAGTTATAAGCCCATTTGTTTCTTCTCGGTTTATCATGGATTATAAGAACTTCAAAGACTACTAGTAGATGTTTTCATGAAACACATGAGTTAGATGGTGTTTGGGAGAGTGAATAGATGTTTGTCATGCTTCCACGGTGTTTGAAGACTCAGGTTTCAAGGTTTAAGATTTATAAGCCCATTTATTCCTTCTCGGTTTATAATGGAATATATGAACATAAAGGACAAATAGTTGATGTTAGGGAGAGTCAATAGATGTTTGTCACGCACCCATGGTATTTGAAGACCAAAGAAATCTTGTGTTAAGAGTTGTAAGCCCATTTGTTCCTTCTCGTTTTATAATGGATTATAAGAACTTCTAGGCCAAGTAGTTGATGTTTTCATGAAACACATGAATTAGATGGTGTTAGGGAGATTTAATATATGTTTGTCTAGCACCCACGGTGTTGAAGACCGAAGAAATCTTGGTTTAAGAGTTGTAAGCCCATTCGTTCCCTCTGGTTTTATCATGGATTAGAAGAAATTCGAGGCCAAGTAGTTGATGTCTTCATGAAACACATGAGTTAGATGGTTTTTGGAAGAGTCAATAGATGCTTGTCAAGCTCCCACAGTGTTTGATGACTCAGGTTTTCATGGTTTAAGAATTATAAGCCCATTTGTTCCTTCTTGGTTTATCATGGATTATAAGAACTTAAAGGACAAGTAGTTTATGTTTTCATGAAACACATGAGTTAGATGGTGTTTGGGAGAGTCAATAGATGTTTGTCAAGTTTCCACGGTGTTTGAAGACTCAAGTTTTCACGGTTTAAGAGTTATAAGCCCATTTGTTCCTTCTCGGTTTATCATGGATTATAAGAACTTAAAGGACAAGTAAATGATGTTTTCATGAAACACATGAGTTAGATGGTGTTTGGGAGAGTCAATAGATGTTTGTCAAGCACCCACGGCGTTTAAAATGAAGAAATCTTCGTTAAAGAGTTGTAAGCCCATTTGATCCTTCTCGGTTTATCATGGAATATAAGAACTTCTAGGCCAAGTAGTTGATGTTGTCATGAAACACATGAGCTAGATGGTGTTTGGGAGAGTCAACAGATGTTTGTCAAACTTCCACGGTGTTTGAAGACTCAAGTTTTCATGGTTTAAGAGTTATATGCCCATTTGTTCCTTCTCGGTTTATCATGGAATATAAGAACTTCTAGGCCAAGTAGTTGATGTTGTCATGAAACACATGAGTTAGATGGTGTTTGGGAGAGTCAACAGATGTTTGTCAAGCTTCCACGGTGTTTGAAGACTCAAGTTTTGATGGTTTAAGAGTTATAAGCCCATTTGTTCCTTCTCGGTTTATCATGGATTATAAGAACTTCTAGGCCAAGTAGTTGATGTTGTCATGAAACACATGAGCTAGATGGTGTTTGGGAGAGTCAACAGATGTTTGTCAAGCTTCCACGGTGTTTGAAGACTCAAGTTTTGATGGTTTAAGAGTTATAAGCCCATTTGTTCCTTCTCGGTTTATCATGGATTATAAGAACTTCTAGGCCAAGTAGTTGATGTTGTCATGAAA
This sequence comes from Styphnolobium japonicum, assembly GCA_023212625.1. Classification (NCBI taxonomy): domain Eukaryota; kingdom Viridiplantae; phylum Streptophyta; class Magnoliopsida; order Fabales; family Fabaceae; genus Styphnolobium; species Styphnolobium japonicum. The sequence goes on from JALBWW010000086.1 coordinate 397,009, forward strand.
CACATGAGCTAGATGGTGTTTGGGAGAGTCAAAAGATGTTTGTCAAGCTTCCACGGTGTTTGAAGACTCAAGTTTTGATGGTTTAAGAGTTATAAGCCCATTTGTTCCTTCTCGGTTTATCATGGATTATAAGAACTTCTAGGCCAAGTAGTTGATGTTGTCATGAAACACATGAGTTAGATGGAGTTTGGGAGAGTCAATAGAAGTTTGTCAAGCACTCACGGTGTTTCAAGACTGAAGAAATCTTTGTTAAAGAGTTGTAAGCCCATTTGATCCTTCTCGGTTTATCATGGAATATACGAACTTCTAGGCCAAGTAGTTGATGTTGTCATGAAACACATGAGTTAGATGGTGTTTGGGAGAGTCAATAGATGGTTGTCAAGCTTCCACGGGGTTTGAAGACTCAAGTTTTCATGTTTTAAGAGTTATAAGCCCATTTGTTCCTTCTCGGTTTATCATGGATTATAAGAACTTCTAGGCCAAGTAGTTGATGTTGTCATGAAACACATGAGTTTGATGGAGTTTGGGAGAGTCAATAGAAGTTTGTCAAGCACTCACGGTGTTTTAAGACTGAAGAAATCTTTGTTAAAGAGTTGTAAGCCCATTTGATCCTTCTCGGTTTATCATGGAATATACGAACTTCTAGGCCAAGTAGTTGATGTTGTCATGAAACACATGAGTTAGATGGTGTTTGGGAGAGTCAATAGATGGTTGTCAAGCTTCCACGGAGTTTGAAGACTCAAGTTTTAATGGTTTTAGAGTTATAAGCCCATTTGTTCCTTCTCGGTTTATCATGGATTATAAGAACTTCAAAGACTACTAGTAGATGTTTTCATGAAACACATGAGTTAGATGGTGTTTGGGAGAGTGAATAGATGTTTGTCATGCTTCCACGGTGTTTGAAGACTCAGGTTTCAAGGTTTAAGATTTATAAGCCCATTTATTCCTTCTCGGTTTATAATGGAATATATGAACATAAAGGACAAATAGTTGATGTTTTCATGAAACACATGAGTTAGTTGGTGTTAGGGAGAGTCAATAGATGTTTGTCACGCACCCATGGTATTTGAAGACCAAAGAAATCTTGTGTTAAGAGTTGTAAGCCCATTTGTTCCTTCTCGTTTTATAATGGATTATAAGAACTTCTAGGACAAGTAGTTGATGTTTTCATGAAACACATGAATTAGATGGTGTTAGGGAGATTCAATAGATGTTTGTCTAGCACCCACGGTGTTGAAGACCGAAGAAATCTTGGTTTAAGAGTTGTAAGCCCATTCGTTCCTTCTGGTTTTATCATGGATTAGAAGAAATTCGAGGCCAAGTAGTTGATGTCTTCATGAAACACATGAGTTAGATGGTTTTTGGAAGAGTCAATAGATGCTTGTCAAGCTCCCACGGTGTTTGATGACTCAGGTTTTCATGGTTTAAGAATTATAAGCCCATTTGTTCCTTCTTGGTTTATCATGGATTATAAGAACTTAAAGGACAAGTAGTTTATGTTTTCATGAAACACATCAGTTAGATGGTGTTTGGGAGAGTCAATAGATGTTTGTCAAGTTTCCACGGTGTTTGAAGACTCAAGTTTTCACGGTTTAAGAGTTATAAGCCCATTTGTTCCTTCTCGGTTTATCATGGATTATAAGAACTTAAAGGACAATTAGTTGATGTTTTCATGAAACACATGAGTTAGATGGAGTTTAGGAGAGTCAATAGATGTTTGACAAGCACCCACGGTGTTTTAAGACTGAAGAAATCTTCGTTAAAGAGTTGTAAGCCCATTTGATCCTTCTCGGTTTATCATGGAATATAAGAACTTCTAGGCCAAGTAGTTGATGTTGTCTTGTAACACATGAGCTAGATGGTGTTTGGGAGAGTCAACAGATGTTTGTCAAGCTTCCACGGTGTTTGAAGACTCAAGTTTTCATGGTTAATGAGTTATAAGCCCATTTGTTCCTTCTCGATTGATCATGGATTATGAGAACTTCTAGGACAAGTTGTTGATGTTTTCATGAAACACATGAGTTAGATGGTGTTTGGGAGAGTCAATAGATGATTGTCAAGCTTCCACGGTGTTTGAAGACTCAAGTTTTCATGGTTTAAGAGTTATAAGCCCATTTGTTCCTTCTCGGTTTATCATGGATTATAAGAACTTAAAGGACAAGTAGTTTATGTTTTCATGAAACACATGAGTTAGATGGAGTTTGGGAGAGTCAATAGATATTTGTCAAGCACCCACGGTGTTTTAAGACTGAAGAAATCTTCGTTAAAGAGTTGTAAGCCCATTTGATCCTTCTCGGTTTATCATGGAATATAAGAACTTCTAGGCCAAGTAGTTGACGTTGTCTTGAAACCCATGAGCTAGATGGTGTTTAGGAGAGTCAAAAGATGTTTGTCAAGCTTCCACGGTGTTTGCAGACTCAAGTTTTCGTGGTTTAAAAGTTATAAGCCCGTTTGTTCCTTCTCGGTTTATCATGGATTATAAGAACTTCTAGCACAAGTAGTTGATGTTTTCATGAAACACATGAGTTAGATGGTGTTTGGGAGAGTCAATAGATGTTTGTCAAGCACCCTAGGTGTTTGAAGACTGAAGAAATCTTGGTTTAAGACTTGTAAGCCCATTTGTTCCCTTTCGGTTTATCATGGAATATAAGAACTTCTAGGCCAAGTTGCTGATGTTTTCGTGAAACACATGAGATAGATGGGGTTTGGGAGAGTCAATAGATGTTTGTCAAGCACCCACGATGTTTGAAGACTGAAGAAATCTTGGTTTAAGACTTGTAAGCCCATTTGATCCTTCTCGGTTTATCATGGAATATAAGAACTTCTAGGCCAAGTAGTTGATGTTGTCTTGAAACCCATGAGTTAGATGGTGTTTAGGAGAATCAATAGATGTTTGTCAAGCTTCCACGATGTTTGAAGACTCAAGTTTTTATGGTTTAAGAGTTATAAGCCCATTTGTTCCTTCTCGGTTTATCATGGATTATAATAACTTCTAGGACAAGTTGTTGATGTTTTCGTGAAACAAATGAGATAGATGGGGTTTGGGAGAGTCAATAGATGTTTGCCAAGCACCCACGATGTTTGAAGACTGAAGAAATCTTGGTTTAAGACTTCTAAGCCCATTTGTTCCTTCTCGGTTTATCGTGGCATATAAGAACTTCTAGGCCAAGTAGTTGATCTTTTCATGAAACACATGAGTTAGATGGTGTTTGGGAGAGTCAATAGATGATTGTCAAGCTTCCACGGTGTTTGAAGACTCAAGTTTTCATGGTTTAAGAGTTATAAGCCCATTTGTTCCTTCTCGGTTTATCATGGATTATAATAACTTCTAGGACAAGTTGTTGATGTTTTCGTGAAACACATGAGTTAGATGGAGTTTAGGAGAGTCAATAGATGTTTGACAAGCACCCACGGTGTTTTAAGACTGAAGAAATCTTCGTTAAAGAGTTGTATGCCCATTTGATCCTTCTCGGTTTATCATGGAATATAAGAACTTCTAGGCCAAGTAGTTGATGTTGTCTTGAAACACATGAGCTAGATGGTGTTTGGGAGAGTCAACAGATGTTTGTCAAGCTTCCACGGTGTTTGAAGACTCAAGTTTTCATGGTTAATGAGTTATAAGCCCATTTGTTCCTTCTCGATTGATCATGGATTATGAGAACTTCTAGGACAAGTTGTTGATGTTTTCATGAAACACATGAGTTAGATGGTGTTTAGGAGAGTCAATAGATGTTTGTCAAGCTTACACGGTGTTTGAAGACTCAAATTTTCATGGTTTAAGAGTTATAAGCCCATTTGTTCCTTCTCGGTTTATCATGGATTATAAGAACTTAAAGGACAAGTAGTTTATGTTTTCATGAAACACATGAGTTAGATGGAATTTGGGAGAGTCAATAGATGTTTGTCAAGCACCCACGGTGTTTTAAGACTGAAGAAATCTTCGTTAAAGAGTTGAAAGCCCATTTGATCCTTCTCGGTTTATCATGGAATATAAGAACTTCTAGGCCAAGTAGTTGATGTTGTCTTCAAACCCATGAGCTAGATGGTGTTTAGGAGAGTCAAAAGATGTTTGTCAAGCTTCCACGGTGTTTGCAGACTCAAGTTTTCGTGGTTTAAGAGTTATAAGCCCGTTTGTTCCTTCTCGGTTTATCATGGATTATAAGAACTTCTAGGACAAGTAGTTGATGTTTTCATGAAACACATGAGTTAGATGGTGTTTGGGAGAGTCAATAGATGTTTGTCAAGCACCCTAGGTGTTTGAAGACTGAAGAAATCTTGGTTTAAGACTTGTAAGCCCATTTGTTCCCTTTCGGTTTATCATGGAATATAAGAACTTCTAGGCCAAGTTGCTGATGTTTTCGTGAAACACATGAGATAGATGGGGTTTGGGAGAGTCAATAGATGTTTGCTAAGCACCCACGATGTTTGAAGACTGAAGAAATCTTGGTTTAAGACTTGTAAGCCCATTTGTTCCTTCTCGGTTTATCGTGGCATATGAGAACTTCTAGGCCAAGTAGTTGATCTTTTCATGAAACACATGAGTTAGATGGTGTTTGGAAGAGTCAATAGATGATTGTCAAGCTTCCACGGTGTTTGAAGACTCAAGTTTTCATGGTTTAAGAGTTATAAGCCCATTTGTTCTTTCTCGGTTTATCATGGATTATAATAACTTCTAGGACAAGTTGTTGATGTTTTCGTGAAACACATGAGATAGATGGGGTTTGGGAGAGTCAATAGATGTTTGCTAAGCACCCACGATGTTTGAAGACTGAAGAAATCTTGGTTTAAGACTTGTAAGCCCATTTGTTCCTTCTCGGTTTATCGTGGCATATAAGAACTTCTAGGCCAAGTAGTTGATCTTTTCATGAAACACATGAGTTAGATGGTGTTTGGAAGAGTCAATAGATGATTGTCAAGCTTCCACGGTGTTTGAAGACTCAAGTTTTCAATGTTTAAGAGTTATAAGCCCATTTGTTCCTTCTCAGTTTATCATGGATTATAAGAACTTAAAGGACAATTAGTTGATGTTTTCATGAAACACATGAGTTAGATGGAGTTTAGGAGAGGCAATAGATGTTTGACAAGCACCCACGGTGTTTTAAGACTGAAGAAATCTTCGTTAAAGAGTTGTAAGCCCATTTGATCCTTCTCGGTTTATCATGGAATATAAGAACTTCTAGGCCAAGTAGTTGATGTTGTCTTGAAACACATGAGCTAGATGGTGTTTGGGAGAGTCAACAGATGTTTGTCAAGCTTTCACGGTGTTTGAAGACTCAAGTTTTCATGGTTAATGAGTTATAAGCCCATTTGTTCCTTCTCGATTGATCATGGATTATGAGAACTTCTAGGACAAGTTGTTGATGTTTTCATGAAACACATGAGTTAGATGGTGTTTAGGAGAGTCAATAGATGTTTGTCAAGCTTACACGGTGTTTGAAGACTCAAGTTTTAATGGTTTTAGAGTTATAAGCCCATTTGTTTCTTCTCGGTTTATCATGGATTATAAGAACTTCAAAGACTACTAGTAGATGTTTTCATGAAACACATGAGTTAGATGGTGTTTGGGAGAGTGAATAGATGTTTGTCATGCTTCCACGGTGTTTGAAGACTCAGGTTTCAAGGTTTAAGATTTATAAGCCCATTTATTCCTTCTCGGTTTATAATGGAATATATGAACATAAAGGACAAATAGTTGATGTTAGGGAGAGTCAATAGATGTTTGTCACGCACCCATGGTATTTGAAGACCAAAGAAATCTTGTGTTAAGAGTTGTAAGCCCATTTGTTCCTTCTCGTTTTATAATGGATTATAAGAACTTCTAGGCCAAGTAGTTGATGTTTTCATGAAACACATGAATTAGATGGTGTTAGGGAGATTTAATATATGTTTGTCTAGCACCCACGGTGTTGAAGACCGAAGAAATCTTGGTTTAAGAGTTGTAAGCCCATTCGTTCCCTCTGGTTTTATCATGGATTAGAAGAAATTCGAGGCCAAGTAGTTGATGTCTTCATGAAACACATGAGTTAGATGGTTTTTGGAAGAGTCAATAGATGCTTGTCAAGCTCCCACAGTGTTTGATGACTCAGGTTTTCATGGTTTAAGAATTATAAGCCCATTTGTTCCTTCTTGGTTTATCATGGATTATAAGAACTTAAAGGACAAGTAGTTTATGTTTTCATGAAACACATGAGTTAGATGGTGTTTGGGAGAGTCAATAGATGTTTGTCAAGTTTCCACGGTGTTTGAAGACTCAAGTTTTCACGGTTTAAGAGTTATAAGCCCATTTGTTCCTTCTCGGTTTATCATGGATTATAAGAACTTAAAGGACAAGTAGTTGATGTTTTCATGAAACACATGAGTTAGATGGTGTTTGGGAGAGTCAATAGATGTTTGTCAAGCACCCACGGCGTTTTAAGACTGAAGAAATCTTCGTTAAAGAGTTGTAAGCCCATTTGATCCTTCTCGGTTTATCATGGAATATAAGAACTTCTAGGCCAAGTAGTTGATGTTGTCATGAAACACATGAGCTAGATGGTGTTTGGGAGAGTCAACAGATGTTTGTCAAACTTCCACGGTGTTTGAAGACTCAAGTTTTCATGGTTTAAGAGTTATATGCCCATTTGTTCCTTCTCGGTTTATCATGGAATATAAGAACTTCTAGGCCAAGTAGTTGATGTTGTCATGAAACACATGAGTTAGATGGTGTTTGGGAGAGTCAACAGATGTTTGTCAAGCTTCCACGGTGTTTGAAGACTCAAGTTTTGATGGTTTAAGAGTTATAAGCCCATTTGTTCCTTCTCGGTTTATCATGGATTATAAGAACTTCTAGGCCAAGTAGTTGATGTTGTCATGAAACACATGAGCTAGATGGTGTTTGGGAGAGTCAACAGATGTTTGTCAAGCTTCCACGGTGTTTGAAGACTCAAGTTTTGATGGTTTAAGAGTTATAAGCCCATTTGTTCCTTCTCGGTTTATCATGGATTATAAGAACTTCTAGGCCAAGTAGTTGATGTTGTCATGAAACACATGAGCTAGATGGTGTTTGGGAGAGTCAACAGATGTTTGTCAAGCTTCCACGGTGTTTGAAGACTCAAGTTTTGATGGTTTAAGAGTTATAAGCCCATTTGTTCCTTCTCGGTTTATCATGGATTATAAGAACTTCTAGGCCAAGTAGTTGATGTTGTCATGAAACACATGAGTTAGATGGAGTTTGGGAGAGTCAATAGAAGTTTGTCAAGCACTCACGGTGTTTCAAGACTGAAGAAATCTTTGTTAAAGAGTTGTAAGCCCATTTGATCCTTCTCGGTTTATCATGGAATATACGAACTTCTAGGCCAAGTAGTTGATGTTGTCATGAAACACATGAGTTAGATGGTGTTTGGGAGAGTCAATAGATGGTTGTCAAGCTTCCACGGGGTTTGAAGACTCAAGTTTTCATGTTTTAAGAGTTATAAGCCCATTTGTTCCTTCTCGGTTTATCATGGATTATAAGAACTTCTAGGCCAAGTAGTTGATGTTGTCATGAAACACATGAGTTTGATGGAGTTTGGGAGAGTCAATAGAAGTTTGTCAAGCACTCACGGTGTTTTAAGACTGAAGAAATCTTTGTTAAAGAGTTGTAAGCCCATTTGATCCTTCTCGGTTTATCATGGAATATACGAACTTCTAGGCCAAGTAGTTGATGTTGTCATGAAACACATGAGTTAGATGGTGTTTGGGAGAGTCAATAGATGGTTGTCAAGCTTCCACGGAGTTTGAAGACTCAAGTTTTAATGGTTTTAGAGTTATAAGCCCATTTGTTCCTTCTCGGTTTATCATGGATTATAAGAACTTCAAAGACTACTAGTAGATGTTTTCATGAAACACATGAGTTAGATGGTGTTTGGGAGAGTGAATAGATGTTTGTCATGCTTCCACGGTGTTTGAAGACTCAGGTTTCAAGGTTTAAGATTTATAAGCCCATTTATTCCTTCTCGGTTTATAATGGAATATATGAACATAAAGGACAAATAGTTGATGTTTTCATGAAACACATGAGTTAGTTGGTGTTAGGGAGAGTCAATAGATGTTTGTCACGCACCCATGGTATTTGAAGACCAAAGAAATCTTGTGTTAAGAGTTGTAAGCCCATTTGTTCCTTCTCGTTTTATAATGGATTATAAGAACTTCTAGGCCAAGTAGTTGATGTTTTCATGAAACACATGAATTAGATGGTGTTAGGGAGATTCAATAGATGTTTGTCTAGCACCCACGGTGTTGAAGACCGAAGAAATCTTGGTTTAAGAGTTGTAAGCCCATTCGTTCCTTCTGGTTTTATCATGGATTAGAAGAAATTCGAGGCCAAGTAGTTGATGTCTTCATGAAACACATGAGTTAGATGGTTTTTGGAAGAGTCAATAGATGCTTGTCAAGCTCCCACGGTGTTTGATGACTCAGGTTTTCATGGTTTAAGAATTATAAGCCCATTTGTTCCTTCTTGGTTTATCATGGATTATAAGAACTTAAAGGACAAGTAGTTTATGTTTTCATGAAACACATCAGTTAGATGGTGTTTGGGAGAGTCAATAGATGTTTGTCAAGTTTCCACGGTGTTTGAAGACTCAAGTTTTCACTTCGCTTAAGAGTTATAAGCCCATTTGTTCCTTCTCGGTTTATCATGGATTATAAGAACTTAAAGGACAAGTAGTTGATGTTTTCATGAAACACATGAGTTAGATGGTGTTTGGGAGAGTCAATAGATGTTTGTCAAGCACCCACGGCGTTTTAAGACTGAAGAAATCTTCGTTAAAGAGTTGTAAGCCCATTTGATCCTTCTCGGTTTATCATGGAATATAAGAACTTCTAGGCCAAGTAGTTGATGTTGTCATGAAACATATGAGTTAGATGGTGTTTGGGAGAGTCAACAGATGTTTGTCAAGCTTCCACGGTGTTTGAAGACTCAAGTTTTGATGGTTTAAGAGTTATAAGCCCATTTGTTCCTTCTCGGTTTATCATGGATTATAAGAACTTCTAGGCCAAGTAGTTGATGTTGTCATGAAACACATGAGCTAGATGGTGTTTGGGAGAGTCAACAGATGTTTGTCAAACTTCCACGGTGTTTGAAGACTCAAGTTTTCATGGTTTAAGAGTTATATGCCCATTTGTTCCTTCTCGATTTATCATGGAATATAAGAACTTCTAGGCCAAGTAGTTGATGTTGTCATGAAACACATGAGTTAGATGGAGTTTGGGAGAGTCAATAGAAGTTTGTCAAGCACTCACGGTGTTTTAAGACTGAAGAAATCATTGTTAATGAGTTGTAAGCCCATTTGATCCTTCTCGGTTTATCATGGAATATACGAACTTCTAGGCCAAGTAGTTGATGTTGTCATGAAACATATGAGTTAGATGGTGTTTGGGAGAGTCAACAGATGTTTGTCAAGCTTCCACGGTGTTTGAAGACTCAAGTTTTGATGGTTTAAGAGTTATAAGCCCATTTGTTCCTTCTCGGTTTATCATGGATTATAAGAACTTCTAGGCCAAGTAGTTGATGTTGTCATGAAACACATGAGCTAGATGGTGTTTGGGAGAGTCAACAGATGTTTGTCAAACTTCCACGGTGTTTGAAGACTCAAGTTTTCATGGTTTAAGAGTTATATGCCCATTTGTTCCTTCTCGGTTTATCATGGAATATAAGAACTTCTAGGCCAAGTAGTTGATGTTGTCATGAAACATATGAGTTAGATGGTGTTTGGGAGAGTCAACAGATGTTTGTCAAGCTTCCACGGTGTTTGAAGACTCAAGTTTTGATGGTTTAAGAGTTATAAGCCCATTTGTTCCTTCTCGGTTTATCATGGATTATAAGAACTTCTAGGCCAAGTAGTTGATGTTGTCATGAAACACATGAGCAAGATGGTGTTTGGGAGAGTCAACAGATGTTTGTCAAGCTTCCACGGTGTTTGAAGACTCAAGTTTTGATGGTTTAAGAGTTATAAGCCCATTTGTTCCTTCTCGGTTTATCATGGATTATAAGAACTTCTAGGCCAAGTAGTTGATGTTGTCATGAAACACATGAGTTAGATGGAGTTTGGGAGAGTCAATAGAAGTTTGTCAAGCACTCACGGTGTTTTAAGGATGAAGAAATCTTTGTTAATGAGTTGTAAGCCCATTTGATCCTTCTCGGTTTATCATGGAATATACGAACTTCTAGGCCAAGTAGTTGATGTTGTCATGAAACACATGAGTTAGATGGTGTTTGGGAGAGTCAATAGATGGTTGTCAAGCTTCCACGGTGTTTGAAGACTCAAGTTTTCATGTTTTAAGAGTTATAAGCCCATTTGTTCCTTCTCGGTTTATCATGGATTATAAGAACTTCTAGGCCAAGTAGTTGATGTTGTCATGAAACACATGAGTTTGATGGAGTTTGGGAGAGTCAATAGAAGTTTGTCAAGCACTCACGGTGGTTTCAGACTGAAGAAATCTTTGTTAAAGAGTTGTAAGCCCATTTGATCCTTCTCGGTTTATCATGGAATATACGAACTTCTAGGCCAAGTAGTTGATGATGTCATGAAACACATGAGTTAGATGGTGTTTGGGAGAGTCAATAGATGTTTGTCAAGCTTCCACGGTGTTTGAAGACTCAAGTTTTCATGTTTTAAGAGTTATAAGCCCATTTGTTCCTTCTCGGTTTATCATGGATTATAAGAACTTCTAGGACAAGTAGTTGATGTTTTCATGAAACACATGAGATAGATGGGGTGCAGGAGAGTCAATAGATGTTTGTCAAGCACCCACGGCGTTTGAAGACCAAAGAAATCTTGGTTTAAGACTTGTAATCCCATTTGTTCCTTCTCGGTTTATCGTGGCATGTAAGAACTTCTAGGCCAAGTAGTTGATATTTTCGTGAAACACATGAGTTAGATGGTGTTTGGGAGAGTCAATAGATGTTTGTCAAGCTTCCACGGAGTTTGAAGACTCAAGTTTTCATGGTTTAAGAGTTATAAGCCCATTTGTTCCTTCTCGGTTTATCATGGATTATAAGAACTTAAAGGACAAGTAGTTGATGTTTTCATGAAACACATGAGTTAGATGGAGTTTGGGAGAGTCAATAGATGTTTGTCAAGCTTCCACGATGATTGAAGACTCAAGTTTTCGTGGTTTAAGAGTTATAAGCCCATTTGTTCCTTCTCGGTTTATCATGGATTATAAGAACTTCAAAGACTACTAGTTGATGTTTTCATGAAACACATGAGTTAGATGGTGATTGGGAGAGTGAATAGATGTTTGTCATGCTTCCACGGTGTTTGAAGACTCAAGTTTCAAGGTTTAAGATTTATAAGCCCATTTATTCCTTCTCGGTTTATCATGGAATATAAGAACTTAAAGGACAAGTAGTTTATGTTTTCATGAAACACATGAGTTAGATGGTGTTTGGCAAAGTCAATAGATGTTTGTCAAGCTTCCACGGTGTTTGAAGACTCAAGTTTTCATGGTTTAAGAGTTATAAGCCCATTTGTTCCTTCTCGGTTTATCATGGATTATAAGAACTTAAAGGACAAGTAGTTGATGTTTTCATGAAACACATGAGTTAGATGGAGTTTGGGAGAGTCAATAGATGTTTGTCAAGCTTCCACGATGATTGAAGACTCAAGTTTTCGTGGTTTAAGAGTTATAAGCCCATTTGTTCCTTCTCGGTTTATCATGGATTATAAGAACTTCAAAGACTACTAGTTGATGTTTTCATGAAACACATGAGTTAGATGGTGATTGGGAGAGTGAATAGATGTTTGTCATGCTTCCACGGTGTTTGAAGACTCAAGTTTCAAGGTTTAAGATTTATAAGCCCATTTATTCCTTCTCGGTTTATCATGGAATATAAGAACTTAAAGGACAAGTAGTTTATGTTTTCATGAAACACATGAGTTAGATGGTGTTTGGCAAAGTCAATAGATGTTTGTCAAGCTTCCACGGTGTTTGAAGACTCAAGTTTTCATGGTTTAAGAGTTATAAGCCCATTTGTTCCTTCTCGGTTTATCATGGATTATAAGAACTTAAAGGACAAGTAGTTGATGTTTTCATGAAACACATGAGTTAGATGGAGTTTGGGAGAGTCAATAGATGTTTGTCAAGCTTCCACGATGATTGAAGACTCAAGTTTTCGTGGTTTAAGAGTTATAAGCCCATTTGTTCCTTCTCGGTTTATCATGGATTATAAGAACTTCAAAGACTACTAGTTGATGTTTTCATGAAACACATGAGTTAGATGGTGATTGGGAGAGTGAATAGATGTTTGTCATGCTTCCACGGTGTTTGAAGACTCAAGTTTCAAGGTTTAAGATTTATAAGCCCATTTATTCCTTCTCGGTTTATCATGGAATATAAGAACTTAAAGGACAAGTAGTTTATGTTTTCATGAAACACATGAGTTAGATGGTGTTTGGCAAAGTCAATAGATGTTTGTCAAGCTTCCACGGTGTTTGAAGACTCAAGTTTTCATGGTTTAAGAGTTATAAGCCCATTTGTTCCTTCTCGGTTTATCATGGAATATAAGAAATTAAAGGACAACTAGTTTATGTTTTCATGAAACAATTGAGTTAGATGGTGTTTGGGAGAGTCAATAGATGTTTGTCAATCTTCCACGGTGTTTGAAGACTCAAGTTTTCATGGTTTAAGGGTTATAAGCCTATTTGTTCCTTCTCGGTTTATCATGGATTATAAGAACTTAAAGGACAAGTAGTTGATGTTTTCATGAAACACATGAGTTAGATGGTGTTTGGGAGAGTCAATAGATGTTTGCCAAGCACCCACGATGTTTGAAGACTAAAGAAATCTTGGTTTAAGACTTGTGAGCCGATTTGTTCCTTCTAGGTTTATCGTGGCATATAAGATCTTCTAGGCCAAATAGTTGATCTTTTCATGAAACACATGAGTTAGATGGTGTTTGGGAGAGTCAATAGATGATTGTCAAGCTTCCACGGTGTTTGAAGACTCTAGTTTTCAATGTTTAAGAGTTATAAGCCCATTTGTTCCTTCTCGGTTTATCATGGATTATAAGAACTTGAAGGACAAATAGTTGATGTTTTCATGAAACACATGAGTTAGATGGAGTTTAGGAGAGTCAATAGATGTTTGTCAAACTTCCACGGTGTTTGAAGACTCAAGTTTTCATGGTTTAAGAGTTATATGCCCATTTGTTCCTTCTCGGTTTATCATGGAATATAAGAACTTCTAGGCCAAGTAGTTGATGTTGTCATGAAACATATGAGTTAGATGGTGTTTGGGAGAGTCAACAGATGTTTGTCAAACTTCCACGGTGTTTGAAGACTCAAGTTTTCATGGTTTAAGAGTTATATGCCCATTTGTTCCTTCTCGGTTTATCATGGAATATAAGAACTTCTAGGCCAAGTAGTTGATGTTGTCATGAAACATATGAGTTAGATGGTGTTTGGGAGAGTCAACAGATGTTTGTCAAGCTTCCACGGTGTTTGAAGACTCAAGTTTTGATGGTTTAAGAGTTATAAGCCCATTTGTTCCTTCTCGGTTTATCATGGATTATAAGAACTTCTAGGCCAAGTAGTTGATGTTGTCATGAAACACATGAGCAAGATGGTGTTTGGGAGAGTCAACAGATGTTTGTCAAGCTTCCACGGTGTTTGAAGACTCAAGTTTTGATGGTTTAAGAGTTATAAGCCCATTTGTTCCTTCTCGGTTTATCATGGATTATAAGAACTTCTAGGCCAAGTAGTTGATGTTGTCATGAAACACATGAGTTAGATGGAGTTTGGGAGAGTCAATAGAAGTTTGTCAAGCACTCACGGTGTTTTAAGACTGAAGAAATCTTTGTTAATGAGTTGTAAGCCCATTTGATCCTTCTCGGTTTATCATGGAATATCACGAACTTCTAGGCCAAGTAGTTGATGTTGTCATGAAACACATGAGTTAGATGGTGTTTGGGAGAGTCAATAGATGGTTGTCAAGCTTCCACGGTGTTTGAAGACTCAAGTTTTCATGTTTTAAGAGTTATAAGCCCATTTGTTCCTTCTCGGTTTATCATGGATTATAAGAACTTCTAGGCCAAGTAGTTGATGTTGTCATGAAACACATGAGTTTGATGGAGTTTGGGAGAGTCAATAGAAGTTTGTCAAGCACTCACGGTGTTTTCAGACTGAAGAAATCTTTGTTAAAGAGTTGTAAGCCCATTTGATCCTTCTCGGTTTATCATGGAATATACGAACTTCTAGGCCAAGTAGTTGATGATGTCATGAAACACATGAGTTAGATGGTGTTTGGGAGAGTCAATAGATGTTTGTCAAGCTTCCACGGTGTTTGAAGACTCAAGTTTTCATGTTTTAAGAGTTATAAGCCCATTTGTTCCTTCTCGGTTTATCATGGATTATAAGAACTTCTAGGACAAGTAGTTGATGTTTTCATGAAACACATGAGATAGATGGGGTGCAGGAGAGTCAATAGATGTTTGTCAAGCACCCACGGCGTTTGAAGACCAAAGAAATCTTGGTTTAAGACTTGTAATCCCATTTGTTCCTTCTCGGTTTATCGTGGCATGTAAGAACTTCTAGGCCAAGTAGTTGATATTTTCGTGAAACACATGAGTTAGATGGTGTTTGGGAGAGTCAATAGATGTTTGTCAAGCTTCCACGGAGTTTGAAGACTCAAGTTTTCATGGTTTAAGAGTTATAAGCCCATTTGTTCCTTCTCGGTTTATCATGGATTATAAGAACTTAAAGGACAAGTAGTTGATGTTTTCATGAAACACATGAGTTAGATGGAGTTTGGGAGAGTCAATAGATGTTTGTCAAGCTTCCACGATGATTGAAGACTCAAGTTTTCGTGGTTTAAGAGTTATAAGCCCATTTGTTCCTTCTCGGTTTATCATGGATTATAAGAACTTCAAAGACTACTAGTTGATGTTTTCATGAAACACATGAGTTAGATGGTGATTGGGAGAGTGAATAGATGTTTGTCATGCTTCCACGGTGTTTGAAGACTCAAGTTTCAAGGTTTAAGATTTATAAGCCCATTTATTCCTTCTCGGTTTATCATGGAATATAAGAACTTAAAGGACAAGTAGTTTATGTTTTCATGAAACACATGAGTTAGATGGTGTTTGGGAAAGTCAATAGATGTTTGTCAAGCTTCCACGGTGTTTGAAGACTCAAGTTTTCATGGTTTAAGAGTTATAAGCCCATTTGTTCCTTCTCGGTTTATCATGGAATATAAGAAATTAAAGGACAACTAGTTTATGTTTTCATGAAACAATTGAGTTAGATGGTGTTTGGGAGAGTCAATAGATGTTTGTCAATCTTCCACGGTGTTTGAAGACTCAAGTTTTCATGGTTTAAGGGTTATAAGCCTATTTGTTCCTTCTCGGTTTATCATGGATTATAAGAACTTAAAGGACAAGTAGTTGATGTTTTCATGAAACACATGAGTTAGATGGTGTTTGGGAGAGTCAATAGATGTTTGCCAAGCACCCACGATGTTTGAAGACTAAAGAAATCTTGGTTTAAGACTTGTGAGCCGATTTGTTCCTTCTAGGTTTATCGTGGCATATAAGATCTTCTAGGCCAAATAGTTGATCTTTTCATGAAACACATGAGTTAGATGGTGTTTGGGAGAGTCAATAGATGATTGTCAAGCTTCCACGGTGTTTGAAGACTCTAGTTTTCAATGTTTAAGAGTTATAAGCCCATTTGTTCCTTCTCGGTTTATCATGGATTATAAGAACTTGAAGGACAAATAGTTGATATTTTCATGAAACACATGAGTTAGATGGAGTTTAGGAGAGTCAATAGATGTTTGACAAGCACCCACGGTGTTTTAAGACTGAAGAAATCTTCGTTAAAGAGTTGTAAGCCCATTTGATCCTTCTCGGTTTATCATGGAATATAAGAACTTCTAGGCCAAGTAGTTGATGTTGTCTTGAAACACATGAGCTAGATGGTGTTTGGGAGAGTCAACAGATGTTTGTCAAGCTTCCACGGTGTTTGAAGACTCAAGTTTTCATGGTTTAAGAGTTATAAGCCCATTTGTTCCTTCTCGGTTTATCATGGATTATAAGAACTTAAAGGACAAGTAGTTGATGTTTTCATGAAACACATGAGTTAGATGGAGTTTGGGAGAGTCAATAGATGTTTGTCAAGCTTCCACGATGATTGAAGACTCAAGTTTTCGTGGTTTATGAGTTATAAGCCCATTTGTTCCTTCTCGGTTTATCATGGATTATAAGAACTTCAAAGACTACTAGTTGATGTTTTCATGAAACACATGAGTTAGATGGTGATTGGGAGAGTGAATAGATGTTTGTCATGCTTCCACGGTGTTTGAAGACTCAAGTTTCAAGGTTTAAGATTTATATGCCCATTTATTCCTTCTCGGTTTATCATGGAATATAAGAACTTAAAGGACAAGTAGTTTATGTTTTCATGAAACACATGAGTTAGATGGTGTTTGGGAAAGTCAATAGATGTTTGTCAAGCTTCCACGGTGTTTGAAGACTCAAGTTTTCATGGTTTAAGAGTTATAAGCCCATTTGTTCCTTCTCGGTTTATCATGGAATATAAGAACTTAAAGGACAAGTAGTTTATGTTTTCATGAAACACATGAGTTAGATGGTGATTGGGAGAGTGAATAGATGTTTGTCATGCTTCCACGGTGTTTGAAGACTCAAGTTTCAAGGTTTAAGATTTATAAGCCCATTTATTCCTTCTCGGTTTATCATGGAATATAAGAACTTAAAGGACAAGTAGTTTATGTTTTCATGAAACACATGAGTTAGATGGTGTTTGGGAAAGTCAATAGATGTTTGTCAAGCTTCCACGGTGTTTGAAGACTCAAGTTTTCATGGTTTAAGAGTTATAAGCCCATTTGTTCCTTCTCGGTTTATCATGGAATATAAGAAATTAAAGGACAACTAGTTTATGTTTTCATGAAACAATTGAGTTAGATGGTGTTTGGGAGAGTCAATAGATGTTTGTCAATCTTCCACGGTGTTTGAAGACTCAAGTTTTCATGGTTTAAGGGTTATAAGCCTATTTGTTCCTTCTCGGTTTATCATGGATTATAAGAACTTAAAGGACAAGTAGTTGATGTTTTCATGAAACACATGAGTTAGATGGTGTTTGGGAGAGTCAATAGATGTTTGCCAAGCACCCACGATGTTTGAAGACTAAAGAAATCTTGGTTTAAGACTTGTGAGCCGATTTGTTCCTTCTAGGTTTATCGTGGCATATAAGATCTTCTAGGCCAAATAGTTGATCTTTTCATGAAACACATGAGTTAGATGGTGTTTGGGAGAGTCAATAGATGATTGTCAAGCTTCCACGGTGTTTGAAGACTCTAGTTTTCAATGTTTAAGAGTTATAAGCCCATTTGTTCCTTCTCGGTTTATCATGGATTATAAGAACTTGAAGGACAAATAGTTGATGTTTTCATGAAACACATGAGTTAGATGGAGTTTAGGAGAGTCAATAGATGTTTGTCAGACTTCCACGGTGTTTGAAGACTCAAGTTTTCATGGTTTAAGAGTTATATGCCCATTTGTTCCTTCTCGGTTTATCATGGAATATAAGAACTTCTAGGCCAAGTAGTTGATGTTGTCATGAAACATATGAGTTAGATGGTGTTTGGGAGAGTCAACAGATGTTTGTCAAACTTCCACGGTGTTTGAAGACTCAAGTTTTCATGGTTTAAGAGTTATATGCCCATTTGTTCCTTCTCGGTTTATCATGGAATATAAGAACTTCTAGGCCAAGTAGTTGATGTTGTCATGAAACATATGAGTTAGATGGTGTTTGGGAGAGTCAACAGATGTTTGTCAAGCTTCCACGGTGTTTGAAGACTCAAGTTTTGATGGTTTAAGAGTTATAAGCCCATTTGTTCCTTCTCGGTTTATCATGGATTATAAGAACTTCTAGGCCAAGTAGTTGATGTTGTCATGAAACACATGAGCAAGATGGTGTTTGGGAGAGTCAACAGATGTTTGTCAAGCTTCCACGGTGTTTGAAGACTCAAGTTTTGATGGTTTAAGAGTTATAAGCCCATTTGTTCCTTCTCGGTTTATCATGGATTATAAGAACTTCTAGGCCAAGTAGTTGATGTTGTCATGAAACACATGAGTTAGATGGAGTTTGGGAGAGTCAATAGAAGTTTGTCAAGCACTCACGGTGTTTTAAGACTGAAGAAATCTTTGTTAATGAGTTGTAAGCCCATTTGATCCTTCTCGGTTTATCATGGAATATACGAACTTCTAGGCCAAGTAGTTGATGTTGTCATGAAACACATGAGTTAGATGGTGTTTGGGAGAGTCAATAGATGGTTGTCAAGCTTCCACGGTGTTTGAAGACTCAAGTTTTCATGTTTTAAGAGTTATAAGCCCATTTGTTCCTTCTCGGTTTATCATGGATTATAAGAACTTCTAGGCCAAGTAGTTGATGTTGTCATGAAACACATGAGTTTGATGGAGTTTGGGAGAGTCAATAGAAGTTTGTCAAGCACTCACGGTGTTTTCAGACTGAAGAAATCTTTGTTAAAGAGTTGTAAGCCCATTTGATCCTTCTCGGTTTATCATGGAATATACGAACTTCTAGGCCAAGTAGTTGATGATGTCATGAAACACATGAGTTAGATGGTGTTTGGGAGAGTCAATAGATGTTTGTCAAGCTTCCACGGTGTTTGAAGACTCAAGTTTTCATGTTTTAAGAGTTATAAGCCCATTTGTTCCTTCTCGGTTTATCATGGATTATAAGAACTTCTAGGACAAGTAGTTGATGTTTTCATGAAACACATGAGATAGATGGGGTCTGGGAGAGTCAATAGATGTTTGTCAAGCACCCACGGCGTTTGAAGACCAAAGAAATCTTGGTTTAAGACTTGTAATCCCATTTGTTCCTTCTCGGTTTATCGTGGCATGTAAGAACTTCTAGGCCAAGTAGTTGATATTTTCGTGAAACACATGAGTTAGATGGTGTTTGGGAGAGTCAATAGATGTTTGTCAAGCTTCCACGGAGTTTGAAGACTCAAGTTTTCATGGTTTAAGAGTTATAAGCCCATTTGTTCCTTCTCGGTTTATCATGGATTATAAGAACTTAAAGGACAAGTAGTTGATGTTTTCATGAAACACATGAGTTAGATGGAGTTTGGGAGAGTCAATAGATGTTTGTCAAGCTTCCACGATGATTGAAGACTCAAGTTTTCGTGGTTTAAGAGTTATAAGCCCATTTGTTCCTTCTCGGTTTATCATGGATTATAAGAACTTCAAAGACTACTAGTTGATGTTTTCATGAAACACATGAGTTAGATGGTGATTGGGAGAGTGAATAGATGTTTGTCATGCTTCCACGGTGTTTGAAGACTCAAGTTTCAAGGTTTAAGATTTATAAGCCCATTTATTCCTTCTCGGTTTATCATGGAATATAAGAACTTAAAGGACAAGTAGTTTATGTTTTCATGAAACACATGAGTTAGATGGTGTTTGGGAAAGTCAATAGATGTTTGTCAAGCTTCCACGGTGTTTGAAGACTCAAGTTTTCATGGTTTAAGAGTTATAAGCCCATTTGTTCCTTCTCGGTTTATCATGGAATATAAGAAATTAAAGGACAACTAGTTTATGTTTTCATGAAACAATTGAGTTAGATGGTGTTTGGGAGAGTCAATAGATGTTTGTCAATCTTCCACGGTGTTTGAAGACTCAAGTTTTCATGGTTTAAGGGTTATAAGCCTATTTGTTCCTTCTCGGTTTATCATGGATTATAAGAACTTAAAGGACAAGTAGTTGATGTTTTCATGAAACACATGAGTTAGATGGTGTTTGGGAGAGTCAATAGATGTTTGCCAAGCACCCACGATGTTTGAAGACTAAAGAAATCTTGGTTTAAGACTTGTGAGCCGATTTGTTCCTTCTAGGTTTATCGTGGCATATAAGATCTTCTAGGCCAAATAGTTGATCTTTTCATGAAACACATGAGTTAGATGGTGTTTGGGAGAGTCAATAGATGATTGTCAAGCTTCCACGGTGTTTGAAGACTCTAGTTTTCAATGTTTAAGAGTTATAAGCCCATTTGTTCCTTCTCGGTTTATCATGGATTATAAGAACTTGAAGGACAAATAGTTGATGTTTTCATGAAACACATGAGTTAGATGGAGTTTAGGAGAGTCAATAGATGTTTGACAAGCACCCACGGTGTTTTAAGACTGAAGAAATCTTCGTTAAAGAGTTGTAAGCCCATTTGATCCTTCTCGGTTTATCATGGAATATAAGAACTTCTAGGCCAAGTAGTTGATGTTGTCTTGAAACACATGAGCTAGATGGTGTTTGGGAGAGTCAACAGATGTTTGTCAAGCTTCCACGGTGTTTGAAGACTCAAGTTTTCATGGTTTAAGAGTTATAAGCCCATTTGTTCCTTCTCGGTTTATCATGGATTATAAGAACTTAAAGGACAAGTAGTTGATGTTTTCATGAAACACATGAGTTAGATGGAGTTTGGGAGAGTCAATAGATGTTTGTCAAGCTTCCACGATGATTGAAGACTCAAGTTTTCGTGGTTTATGAGTTATAAGCCCATTTGTTCCTTCTCGGTTTATCATGGATTATAAGAACTTCAAAGACTACTAGTTGATGTTTTCATGAAACACATGAGTTAGATGGTGATTGGGAGAGTGAATAGATGTTTGTCATGCTTCCACGGTGTTTGAAGACTCAAGTTTCAAGGTTTAAGATTTATATGCCCATTTATTCCTTCTCGGTTTATCATGGAATATAAGAACTTAAAGGACAAGTAGTTTATGTTTTCATGAAACACATGAGTTAGATGGTGTTTGGGAAAGTCAATAGATGTTTGTCAAGCTTCCACGGTGTTTGAAGACTCAAGTTTTCATGGTTTAAGAGTTATAAGCCCATTTGTTCCTTCTCGGTTTATCATGGAATATAAGAACTTAAAGGACAAGTAGTTTATGTTTTCATGAAACACATGAGTTAGATGGTGTTTGGGAGAGTCAATAGATGTTTGTCAAGCTTCCACGGTGTTTGAAGACTCAAGTTTTCATGGTTTAAGGGTTATAAGCCTATTTGTTCCTTCTCGGTTTATCATGGATTATAAGAACTTAAAGGACAAGTAGTTGATGTTTTCATGAAACACATGAGTTAGATGGTGTTTGGGAGAGTCAATAGATGTTTGCCAAGCACCCACGATGTTTGAAGACTAAAGAAATCTTGGTTTAAGACTTGTAAGCCCATTTGCTCCTTCTAGGTATATCGTGGCATATAAGATCTTCTAGGCCAAATAGTTGATCTTTTCATGAAACACATGAGTTAGATGGTGTTTGGGAGAGTCAATAGATGATTGTCAAGCTTCCACGGTGTTTGAAGACTCTAGTTTTCAATGTTTAAGAGTTATAAGCCCATTTGTTCCTTCTCGGTTTATCATGGATTATAAGAACTTAAAGGACAATTAGTTGATGTTTTCATGAAACACATGAGTTAGATGGAGTTTAGGAGAGTCAATAGATGCTTGACAAGCACCCACGGTGTTTTAAGACTGAAGAAATCTTCGTTAAAGAGTTGTAAGCCCATTTGATCCTTCTCGGTTTATCATGGAATATAAGAACTTCTAGGCCAAGTAGTTGATGTTGTCTTGAAACACATGAGCTAGATGGTGTTTGGGAGAGTCAACAGATGTTTGTCAAGCTTCCACGGTGTTTGAAGACTCAAGTTTTCATGGTTTAAGAGTTATAAGCCCATTTGTTCCTTCTCGGTTTATCATGGATTATAAGAACTTAAAGGACAAGTAGTTGATGTTTTCATGAAACACATGAGTTAGATGGAGTTTTGGAGAGTCAATAGATGTTTGTCAAGCTTCCACGATGATTGCAGACTCAAGTTTTCGTGGTTTAAGAGTTATAAGCCCATTTGTTCCTTCTCGGTTTATCATGGATTATAAGAACTTCAAAGACTACTAGTTGATGTTTTCATGAAACAGATGAGTTAGATGGTGATTGGGAGAGTGAATAGATGTTTGTCATGCTTCCACGGTGTTTGAAGACTCAAGTTTCAAGGTTTAAGATTTATATGCCCATTTATTCCTTCTCGGTTTATCATGGAATATAAGAACTTAAAGGACAAGTAGTTTATGTTTTCATGAAACACATGAGTTAGATGGTGTTTGGGAAAGTCAATAGATGTTTGTCAAGCTTCCACGGTGTTTGAAGACTCAAGTTTTCATGGTTTAAGAGTTATAAGCCCATTTGTTCCTTCTCGGTTTATCATGGAATATAAGAACTTAAAGGACAAGTAGTTTATGTTTTCATGAAACACATGAGTTAGATGGTGTTTGGGAGAGTCAATAGATGTTTGTCAAGCTTCAACGGTGTTTGAAGACTCAAGTTTTCATGGTTTAAGGGTTATAAGCCTATTTGTTCCTTCTCGGTTTATCATGGATTATAAGAACTTAAAGGACAAGTAGTTGATGTTTTCATGAAAGACATGAGTTAGATGGTGTTTGGGAGAGTCAATAGATGTTTGCCAAGCACCCACGATGTTTGAAGACTAAAGAAATCTTGGTTTAAAACTTGTAAGCCGATTTGTTCCTTCTAGGTTTATCGTGGCATATAAGATCTTCTAGGCCAAATAGTTGATCTTTTCATGAAACACATGAGTTAGATGGTGTTTGGGAGAGTCAATAGATGATTGTCAAGCTTCCACGGTGTTTGAAGACTCTAGTTTTCAATGTTTAAGAGTTATAAGCCCATTTGTTCCTTCTCGGTTTATCATGGATTATAAGAACTTAAAGGACAATTAGTTGATGTTTTCATGAAACACATGAGTTAGATGGAGTTTAGAAGAGTCAATAGATGTTTGACAAGCACCCACGGTGTTTTAAGACTGAAGAAATCTTCGTTAAAGAGTTGTAAGCCCATTTGATCCTTCTCGGTTTATCATGGAATATAAGAACTTCTAGGCCAAGTAGTTGATGTTGACTTGAAACACATGAGCTAGATGGTGTTTGGGAGAGTCAACAGATGTTTGTCAAGCTTCCACGGTGTTTGAAGACACAAGTTTTCTTGGTTAAAGAGTTATAAGCCCATTTGTTCCTTCTCGATTGATCATGGATTATGAGAACTTCTAGGACAAGTTGTTGATGTTTTCATGAAACACATGAGTTAGATGGTGTTTCGGAGAGTCAATAGATGTTTGTCAAGCTTACACGGTGTTTGAAGACTCAAGTTTTAATGGTTTTAGAGTTATAAGCCAATTTGTTCCTTCTCGGTTTATAATGGAATATATGAACATAAAGGACAAATAGTTGATGTTTTCATGAAACACATGATTTAGATGGTGTTAGGGAGAGTCAATAGATGTTTGTCAAGCACCCATGGTATTTGAAGACCGAAGAAATCTTGGTTTAAGAGTTGTAAGCCCATTCGTTCCATCTCGTTTTATCATGGATTAGATGAACTTCGAGGCCAAGTAGTTGATGACTTCATGAAACACATGAGTTAGATGGTTTTTGGGAGAGTCAATAGATGCTTGTCAAGCTCCCACGGTGTTTGATGACTCAGGTTTTCATGGTTTAAGTATTATTAGCCCATTTGTTCCTTCTCGGTTTATCATGGATTATAAGAACTTCAAAGACTACTAGTAGATGTTTTCATGAAACACATAAGTTAGATGGTGTTTGGGAGAGTGAATAGATGTTTGTCATGCTTCCACGGTCTTTGAAGACTCAGGTTTCAAGGTTTAAGATTTATAAGCCCATTTATTCCTTCTCGGTTTATCATGGAATATAAGAACTTAAAGGACAAGTAGTTTATGTTTTCATGAAACACATGAGTTAGATGGAGTTTGGGAGAGTCAATAGATGTTTGTCAAGCACCCACGGTATTTTAAGACTGAAGAAATCTTTGTTAAAGAGTTGTAAGCCCATTTGATCCTTCTCGGTTTATCATGGAATATACGAACTTCTAGGCCAAGTAGTTGATGTTGTCATGAAACACATGAGTTAGATGGTGTTTGGGAGAGTCAACAGATGTTTGTCAAGCTTGCACGATGTTTGAAGACTTAAGTTTTCGTGGTTTAAGAGTTATAAGCCCATTTGTTCCTTCTTGGTTTATCATGGATTATAAGAACTTCAAAGACTACTAGTAGATGTTTTCATGAAACACATGAGTTAGATGGTGTTTGGGAGAGTGAATAGATGTTTGTCATGCTTCCACGGTGTTTGAAGACTCAGGTTTCAAGGTTTAAGATTTATAAGCCCATTTATTCCTTCTCGGTATATGATGGAATATAAGAACTTAAAGGACAAGTAGTTTATGTTTTCATGAATCACATGAGTTAGATGGAGTTTGGGAGAGTCAATAGATGTTTGTCAAGCACCCACGGTATTTTAAGACTGAAGAAATCTTTGCTACAGAGTTGTAAGCCCATTTGTTCCTTCTTGGTTTATCATGGATTATAAGAACTTCAAAGACTACTAGTAGATGTTTTCATGAAAGACATGAGTTAGATGGTGTTTGGGAGAGTCAATAGATGATTGTCAAGCTTCCACGGTGTTTGAAGACTCAAGTTTTCATGGTTTAAGAGTTATAAGCCCATTTGTTCCTTCTCGGTTTATCATGGATTATAAGAACTTAAAGGACAAGTAGTTGATGTTTTCATGAAACACATGAGTTAGATGGAGTTTGGGAGAGTCAATAGATGTTTGTCAAGCACCCACGGTGTTTTAAGACTGAAGAAATCTTCGTTAAAGAGTTGTAAGCCCATTTGATCGTTCTCGGTTTATCATGGAATATAAGAACTTCTAGGCCAAGTAGTTGATGTTGTCTTGAAACACATGAGCTAGATGGTGTGTGGGAGAGTCAACAGATGTGTGTCAAGCTTCCACGGTGTTTGAAGACTCAAGTTTTCATGGTTTATGAGTTATAAGCCAATTTGTTCCTTCTCGGTTTATAATGGAATATAAGAACATAAAGGACAAATAGTTGATGTTTTCATGAAACACATGAGTTAGATGGTGTTAGGGAGAGTCAATAGATGTTTGTCAAGCACCCATGGTATTTGAAGACCGAAGAAATCTTGTGTTAAGTGTTGTAAGCCCATTTGTCCCTTCTCGTTTTATAATGGATTATAAGAACTTCTAGGCCAAGTAGTTGATGTTTTCATGAAACACATGAGTTAGATGGTTTTTGGGTGAGTCAATAGATGTTTGTCAAGCACCCACGATGTTTGAAAACTGAAGAAATCTTGGTTTAAGACTTGTAAGCCCATTTGTTCCTTCTCGGATTATCATGGCATATAAGAACTTCTAGGCCAAGTAGTTGATGTTTTCATGAAACACATGAGTTAGATGGTGTTTGGGAGAGTCAATAGATGATTGTCAAGCTTCCACGGTGTTTGAAGACTCAAGTTTTGAATGTTTAAGAGTTATAAGCCCATTTGTTCCTTCTCGGTTTATCATGGATTATAAGAACTTAAAGGACAATTAGTTGATGTTTTCATGAAACACATGAGTTAGATGGAGTTTGGGAGAGTCAATAGATGTTTGTCAAGCACCCACGGTGTTTTAAGACTGAAGAAATCTTCGTTAAAGAGTTGTAAGCCCATTTGATCCTTCTCGGTTTATAATGGAATATAAGAACTTCTAGTCTAAGTAGTTGATGATCTCTTGAAACACATGAGCTAGATGGTGTTTGGGAGAGTCAACAGATGTTTGTCAAGCTTCCACGGTGTTTGAAGACTCAAGTTTTCATGGTTTATGAGTTATAAGCCCATTTGTTCCTTCTCGGTTTATCATGGATTATAAGAACATCTAGGACAAGTTGGTGATGTTTTCATGAAACTCATGAGTTAGATGGTGTTTAGGAGAGTCAATAGATGTTTGTCAAGCTTCCACGGTGTTTGAAGACTCAAGTTTTCGTGGTTTAAGAGTTATAAGCCCATTTGTTCCTTCTCGGTTTATCATGGATTATAAGAACTTCTAGGACAAGTAGTTGATGTTTTCTTGAAACGCATGAGTTAGATGTTGTTTGGGATAGTCAGTACATGTTTGTCAAGTACCCTCGGTGTTTGAAGACTGAAGAAATCTTGGTTTAAGACTTGTAAGCCCATTTGTTCCCTTTCGGTTTATCATGGAATATAAGAACTTCTAGGCCAAGTTGCTGATGTTTTCATGAAACACACGAGTTAGATGGTGTTTGGGAGGGTCAATAGATGTTTGTCAAGCTTCCACGGAGTTTGAAGACTCAAGTTTTCATGGTTTAAGAGTTGTAAGCCCATTTGATCCTTCTCGGTTTATCATGGAATATAAGAACTTCCAGGACAAGTAGTTGATGTTTTCATGAAACACATGAGATAGATGGTGTTTGGGAGAGTCAATAGATGTTTGTCAGGCTTCCACGGTGTTTGAAGACTCAAGTTTTCATGGTTTAAGAGTTATAAGGCCATTTGTTCCTTCTCGGTTTATCATGGATTATAAGAACTTCTAGGACAAGTAGTTGATGTTTTCATGAAACACATGAGATAGATGGGGTTTGGGAGAGTCAATATATGTTTGTCAAGCACCCACGGTGATTGAAGACCAAAGAAATCTTGGTTTAAGACTTGTAATCCCATTTGTTCCTTCTCGGTTTATCCTGGCATGTAAGAACTTCTAGGCCAAGTAGTTGATGTTTTCATGAAACACATGAGTTAGATGGTGTTTGGGAGAGTCAATAGATGTTTGTCAAGATTCCACGGTGTTTGAAGACCCAAGTTTTCATGGTTTAA
This sequence comes from Styphnolobium japonicum, assembly GCA_023212625.1. Lineage (NCBI taxonomy): Eukaryota > Viridiplantae > Streptophyta > Magnoliopsida > Fabales > Fabaceae > Styphnolobium > Styphnolobium japonicum. The sequence continues at coordinate 423,764 of JALBWW010000086.1, forward strand.
GAGTTATAAGCCCATTTGTTCCTTCTCGGTTTATAATGGATTATAAGAACTTCAAGGCCAAGTTGTTGATGTTTTCATGAAACACATGAGTTAGATGGAGTTTGGGAGAGTCAATAGATGTTTGTCAAGCACCCACGGTGTTTTAAGACTGAAGAAATCTTCGTTAAAGAGTTGTAAGCCCATTTGATCCTTCTCGGTTTATCATGGAATATAAGAACTTCTAGGCCAAGTAGTTGATGTTGTCTTGAAACACATGAGCTAGATGGTGTTTGGGAGAGTCAACAGATGTTTGTCAAGCTTCCACGGTGTTTGAAGACTCAAGTTTTCATGGTTAATGAGTTATAAGCCCATTTGTTCCTTCTCGATTGATCATGGATTATGAGAACTTCTAGGACAAGTTGTTGATGTTTTCATGAAACACATGAGTTAGATGGTGTTTAGGAGAGTCAATATATGTTTGTCAAGCTTCAACGGTGTTTGAAGACTCTAGTTTTCGTGGTTTAAGAGTTATAAGCCCATTTGTTCCTTCTCGGTTTATCATGGATTATAATAACTTCTAGGACAAGTTGTTGATGTTTTCGTGAAACACATGAGATAGATGGGGTTTGGGAGAGTCAATAGATGTTTGCCAAGCACCCACGATGTTTGAAGACTGAAGAAATCTTGGTTTAAGACTTGTAAGCCCATTTGTTCCTTCTCGGTTTATCGTGGCATATAAGAACTTCTAGGGCAAGTAGTTGATCTTTTCATGAAACACATGAGTTAGATGGTGTTTGGGAGAGTCAATAGATGATTGTCAAGCTTCCACGGTGTTTAAAGACTCAAGTTTTCAATGTTTAAGAGTTATAAGCCCATTTGTTCCTTCTCGGTTTATCATGGATTATAAGAACTTAAAGGACAATTAGTTGATGTTTTCATGAAACACATGAGTTAGATGGAGTTTAGGAGAGTCAATAGATGTTTGACAAGCACCCACGGTGTTTGAAGATTGAAGAAATGATGGTTTAAGAGTTGTAAGCCCATTTGTTCCTTATCGGTTTATCATGGAATATAGGAACTTAAAGGACAAGTAGTTGATGTTTTCATGAAACACATGAGTTAGATGGAGTTTGGGAGAGTCAATAGATGTTTGTCAAGCACCCACGGTGTTTTAAGACTGAAGAAATCTTCGTTAAAGAGCTGTAAGCCCATTTGATCCTTCTCGGTTTATCATGGAATATAAGAACTTCTAGGCCAAGTAGTTGATGTTGTCATGAAACACATGAGCTAGATGGTGTTTGGGAGAGTCAACAGATGTTTGTCAAGCTTCCACGGTGTTTGAAGACTCAAGTTTTCATGGTTAATGAGTTATAAGCCCATTTGTTCCTTCTCAATTGATCATGGATTATGAGAACTTCTAGGACAAGTTGTTGATGTTTTCATGAATCACATGAGTTAGATGGGGTTTAGGAGAGTCAATAGATGTTTGTCAAGCTTCCACGGTGTTTGAAGACTCAAGTTTTCGTGGTTTAAGAGTTATAAGCCCATTTGTTCCTTCTCGGTTTATCATGGATTATAATAACTTCTAGGACAAGTTGTTGATGTTTTCGTGAAACACATGAGATAGATGGGGTTTGGGAGAGTCAATAGATGTTTGCCAAGCACCCACGATGTTTGAAGACTGAAGAAATCTTGGTTTAAGACTTGTAAGCCCATTTGTTCCTTCTCGGATTATCATGGCATATAAGAACTTCTAGGCCAAGTAGTTGATGTTTTCATGAAACACATGAGTTAGATGGTGTTTGGGAGAGTCAATAGATGATTGTCAAGCTTCCACGGTGTTTAAAGACTCAAGTTTTCAATGTTTAAGAGTTATAAGCCCATTTGTTCCTTCTCGGTTTATCATGGATTATAAGAACTTAAAGGACAAATAGTTGATGTTTTCATGAAACACATGAGTTAGATGGTGTTAGGGAGTGTCAATAGATGTTTGTCAAGCACCCATGGTATTTGAAGACCGAAGAAATCTTGTGTTAAGAGTTGTAAGCCCATTTGTTCCTTCTCGTTTTATAATGGATTATAAGAACTTCTAGGCCAAGTAGTTGATGTTTTCATGAAACACATGAATTAGATGGTGTTAGGGAGATTCAATAGATGTTTGTCTAGCACCCACGGTGTTGAAGACCGAAGAAATCTTGGTTTAAGAGTTGTAAGCCCATTCGTTCCTTCTCGTTTTATCATGGATTAGAAGAACTTCGAGGCCAAGTAGTTGATGTCTTCATGAAACACATGAGTTAGATGGTTTTTGGGAGAGTCAATAGATGCTTGTCAAGCTCCCACGGTGTTTGATGACTCAGGTTTTCATGGTTTAAGAATTATAAGCCCATTTGTTCCTTCTTGGTTTATCATGGATTATAAGAACTTAAAGGACAAGTAGTTTATGTTTTCATGAAACACATGAGTTAGATGGAGTTTGGGAGAGTCAATAGATGTTTGTCAAGCTTGCACGATGTTTGAAGACTTAAGTTTTCGTGGTTTAAGATTTATAAGCCCATTTGTTCCTTCTCGGTTTATCATGGATTATAAGAACTTCAAAGACTACTAGTAGATGTTTTCATGAAACACATGAGTTAGATGGTGTTTGGGAGAGTGAATAGATGTTTGTCATGCTTCCACGGTGTTTGAAGACTCAGGTTTCATGGTTTAAGATTTATAAGCCCATTTATTCCTTCTCGGTTTATCATGGAATATAAGAACTTAAAGGACAAGTAGTTTATGTTTTCATGAAACACATGAGTTAGATGGAGTTTGGGAGAGTCAATAGATGTTTGTCAAGCACCCACGGTATTTTAAGACTGAAGATATCTTTGTTAAAGAGTTGTAAGCCTATTTGATCCTTCTCGGTTTATCATGGAATATACGAACTTCTAGGCCAAGTAGTTGATGTTGTCATGAAACACATGAGTTAGATGGTGTTTGGGAGAGTCAACAGATATTTGTCAAGCTTCCACGGTGTTTGAAGACTCAAGTTTTCATGGTTTAAGAGTTATAAGGCCATTTGTTCCTTCTCGGTTTATCATGGATTATAAGAACTTCTAGGACAAGTAGTTGATGTTTTCATGAAACACATGAGATAGATGGGGTTTGGGAGAGTCAATATATGTTTGTCAAGCACCCACGGTGTTTGAAGACCAAAGAAATCTTGGTTTAAGACTTGTAATCCCATTTGTTCCTTCTCGGTTTATCCTGGCATGTAAGAACTTCTAGGCCAAGTAGTTGATGTTTTCATGAAACACATGAGTTAGATGGTGTTTGGGAGAGTCAATAGATGTTTGTCAAGCTTCCACGGTGTTTGAAGACTCAAGTTTTCATGGTTTAAGAGTTATAAGCCCATTTGTTCCTTCTCGGTTTATCATGGATTATAAGAACTTAAAGGACAAGTAGTTGATGTTTTCATGAAACACATGAGTTAGATGGAGTTTGGGAGAGTCAATAGATGTTTGTCAAGCACCCACGGTGTTTTAAGATCAAGAAATCTTCGTTAAAGAGTTGTATGCCCATTTGATCCTTCTCGGTTTATCATGGAATATAAGAACTTCTAGGCGAAGTAGTTGATGTTGTCTTGAAACACATGAGCTAGATGGTGTTTGGGAGAGTCAACAGATGTTTGTCAAGCTTCCACGGTGTTTGAAGACTCAAGTTTTCATGGTTAATGAGTTATAAGCCCATTTGTTCCTTCTCGATTGATCATGGATTATGAGAACTTCTAGGACAAGTTGTTGATGTTTTCATGAAACACATGAGTTAGATGGTGTTTAGGAGAGTCAATAGATGTTTGTCAAGCTTCCACGGTGTTTGAAGACTCAAGTTTTCGTGGTTTAAGAGTTATAAGCCCATTTGTTCCTTCTCGGTTTATCATGGATTTTAATAACTTCTAGGACAAGTTGTTGATGTTTTCGTGAAACACATGAGATAGATGGGGTTTGGGAGAGTCAATAGATGTTTGCCAAGCACCCACGATGTTTGAAGACTGAAGAAATCTTGGTTTAAGACTTGTAAGCCCATTTGTTCCTTCTCGGTTTATCGTGGCATATAAGAACTTCTAGGGCAAGTAGTTGATCTTTTCATGAAACACATGAGTTAGATGGTGTTTGGGAGAGTCAATAGATGATTGTCAAGCTTCCACGGTGTTTAAAGACTCAAGTTTTCAATGTTTAAGAGTTATAAGCCCATTTGTTCCTTCTCGGTTTATCATGGATTATAAGAACTTAAAGGACAATTAGTTGATGTTTTCATGAAACACATGAGTTAGATGGAGTTTAGGAGAGTCAATAGATGTTTGACAAGCACCCACGGTGTTTTAAGACTGAAGAAATCTTCGTTAAAGAGTTGTAAGCCCATTTGATCCTTCTCGGTTTATCATGGAATATAAGAACTTCTAGGCCAAGTAGTTGATGTTGTCTTGAAACACATGAGCTAGATGGTGTTTGGGAGAGTCAACGAGATGTTTGTCAAGCTTCCACGGTGTTTGAAGACTCAAGTTTTCATGGTTAATGAGTTATAAGCCCATTTGTTCCTTCTCGATTGATCATGGATTATGAGATCTTCTAGGACAAGTTGTTGATGTTTTCATGAAACACATTAGATAGATGGTGTTTAGGAGAGTCAATAGATGTTTGTCAAGCTTACACGGTGTTTGAAGACTCAAGTTTTATTGGTTTTAGAGTTATAAGCCAATTTGTTCCTTCTCGGTTTATAATGGAATATATGAACATAAAGGACAAATAGTTGATGTTTTCATGAAACACATGAGTTAGATGGTGTTAGGGAGAGTCAATAGATGTTTGTCAAGCACCCATGGTATTTGAAGACCGAAGAAATCTTGTGTTAAGAGTTGTAAGCCCATTTGTTCCTTCTCGTTTTATAATGGATTATAAGAACTTCTAGGCCAAGTAGTTGATGTTTTCATGAAACACATGAATTAGATGGTGTTAGGGAGATTCAATAGATGTTTGTCTAGCACCCACGGTGTTGAAGACCGAAGAAATCTTGGTTTAAGAGTTGTAAGCCCATTCGTTCCTTCTCGTTTTATCATGGATTAGAAGAACTTCGAGGCCAAGTAGTTGATGTCTTCATGAAACACATGAGTTAGATGGTTTTTGGGAGAGTCAATAGATGCTTGTCAAGCTCCCACGGTGTTTGATGACTCAGGTTTTCATGGTTTAAGAATTATAAGCCCATTTGTTCCTTCTTGGTTTATCATGGATTATAAGAACTTAAAGGACAAGTAGTTTATGTTTTCATGAAACACATGAGTTAGATGGAGTTTGGGAGAGTCAATAGATGTTTGTCAAGCTTGCACGATGTTTGAAGACTTAAGTTTTCGTGGTTTAAGATTTATAAGCCCATTTGTTCCTTCTCGGTTTATCATGGATTATAAGAACTTCAAAGACTACTAGTAGATGTTTTCATGAAACACATGAGTTAGATGGTGTTTGGGAGAGTGAATAGATGTTTGTCATGCTTCCACGGTGTTTGAAGACTCAGGTTTCAAGGTTTAAGATCTATAAGCCCATTTATTCCTTCTCGGTTTATCATGGAATATAAGAACTTAAAGGACAAGTAGTTTATGTTTTCATGAAACACATGAGTTAGATGGAGTTTGGGAGAGTCAATAGATGTTTGTCAAGCACCCACGGTATTTTAAGACTGAAGATATCTTTGTTAAAGAGTTGTAAGCCTATTTGATCCTTCTCGGTTTATCATGGAATATACGAACTTCTAGGCCAAGTAGTTGATGTTGTCATGAAACACATGAGTTAGATGGTGTTTGGGAGAGTCAACAGATATTTGTCAAGCTTCCACGGTGTTTGAAGACTCAAGTTTTCATGGTTTAAGAGTTATAAGGCCATTTGTTCCTTCTCGGTTTATCATGGATTATAAGAACTTCTAGGACAAGTAGTTGATGTTTTCATGAAACACATGAGATAGATGGGGTTTGGGAGAGTCAATATATGTTTGTCAAGCACCCACGGTGTTTGAAGACCAAAGAAATCTTGGTTTAAGACTTGTAATCCCATTTGTTCCTTCTCGGTTTATCCTGGCATGTAAGAACTTCTAGGCCAAGTAGTTGATGTTTTCATGAAACACATGAGTTAGATGGTGTTTGGGAGAGTCAATAGATGTTTGTCAAGCTTCCACGGTGTTTGAAGACTCAAGTTTTCATGGTTTAAGAGTTATAAGCCCATTTGTTCCTTCTCGGTTTATCATGGATTATAAGAACTTAAAGGACAAGTAGTTGATGTTTTCATGAAACACATGAGTTAGATGGAGTTTGGGAGAGTCAATAGATGTTTGTCAAGCACCCACGGTGTTTTAAGACTGAAGAAATCTTCGTTAAAGAGTTGTATGCCCATTTGATCCTTCTCGGTTTATCATGGAATATAAGAACTTCTAGGCGAAGTAGTTGATGTTGTCTTGAAACACATGAGCTAGATGGTGTTTGGGAGAGTCAACAGATGTTTGTCAAGCTTCCACGGTGTTTGAAGACTCAAGTTTTCATGGTTAATGAGTTATAAGCCCATTTTTTCCTTCTCGATTGATCATGGATTATGAGAACTTCTAGGACAAGTTGTTGATGTTTTCATGAAACACATGAGTTAGATGGTGTTTAGGAGAGTCAATAGATGTTTGTCAAGCTTCCACGGTGTTTGAAGACTCAAGTTTTCGTGGTTTAAGAGTTATAAGCCCATTTGTTCCTTCTCGGTTTATCATGGATTTTAATAACATCTAGGACAAGTTGTTGATGTTTTCGTGAAACACATGAGATAGATGGGGTTTGGGAGAGTCAATAGATGTTTGCCAAGCACCCACGATGTTTGAAGACTGAAGAAATCTTGGTTTAAGACTTGTAAGCCCATTTGTTCCTTCTCGGTTTATCGTGGCATATAAGAACTTCTAGGGCAAGTAGTTGATCTTTTCATGAAACACATGAGTTAGATGGTGTTTGGGAGAGTCAATAGATGATTGTCAAGCTTCCACGGTGTTTGAAGACTCAAGTTTTCAATGTTTAAGAGTTATAAGCCCATTTGTTCCTTCTCGGTTTATCATGGATTATAAGAACTTAAAGGACAATTAGTTGATGTTTTCATGAAACACATGAGTTAGATGGAGTTTAGGAGAGTCAATAGATGTTTGACAAGCACCCACGGTGTTTTAAGACTGAAGAAATCTTCGTTAAAGAGTTGTAAGCCCATTTGATCCTTCTCGGTTTATCATGGAATATAAGAACTTCTAGGCCAAGTAGTTGATGTTGTCTTGAAACACATGAGCTAGATGGTGTTTGGGAGAGTCAACAGATGTTTGTCAAGCTTCCACGGTGTTTGAAGACTCAAGTTTTCATGGTTAATGAGTTATAAGCCCATTTGTTCCTTCTCGATTGATCATGGATTATGAGATCTTCTAGGACAAGTTGTTGATGTTTTCATGAAACACATTAGATAGATGGTGTTTAGGAGAGTCAATAGATGTTTGTCAAGCTTACACGGTGTTTGAAGACTCAAGTTTTATTGGTTTTAGAGTTATAAGCCAATTTGTTCCTTCTCGGTTTATAATGGAATATATGAACATAAAGGACAAATAGTTGATGTTTTCATGAAACACATGAGTTAGATGGTGTTAGGGAGAGTCAATAGATGTTTGTCAAGCACCCATGGTATTTGAAGACCGAAGAAATCTTGTGTTAAGAGTTGTAAGCCCATTTGTTCCTTCTCGTTTTATAATGGATTATAAGAACTTCTAGGCCAAGTAGTTGATGTTTTCATGAAACACATGAATTAGATGGTGTTAGGGAGATTCAATAGATGTTTGTCTAGCACCCACGGTGTTGAAGACCGAAGAAATCTTGGTTTAAGAGTTGTAAGCCCATTCGTTCCTTCTCGTTTTATCATGGATTAGAAGAACTTCGAGGCCAAGTAGTTGATGTCTTCATGAAACACATGAGTTAGATGGTTTTTGGGAGAGTCAATAGATGCTTGTCAAGCTCCCACGGTGTTTGATGACTCAGGTTTTCATGGTTTAAGAATTATAAGCCCATTTGTTCCTTCTTGGTTTATCATGGATTATAAGAACTTAAAGGACAAGTAGTTTATGTTTTCATGAAACACATGAGTTAGATGGAGTTTGGGAGAGTCAATAGATGTTTGTCAAGCTTGCACGATGTTTGAAGACTTAAGTTTTCGTGGTTTAAGATTTATAAGCCCATTTGTTCCTTCTCGGTTTATCATGGATTATAAGAACTTCTAGGCCAAGTAGTTGAAGTTGTCTTGAAACACATGAGCTAGATGGTGTTTGGGAGAGTCAACAGATGTTTGTCAAGCTTCCACGGTGTTTGAAGACTCAAGTTTTCATGGTTAATGAGTTATAAGCCCATTTGTTCCTTCTCGATTGATCATGGATTATGAGAACTTCTAGGACAAGTTGTTGATGTTTTCATGAAACACATGAGTTAGATGGTGTTTAGGAGAGTCAATAGATGTTTGTCAAGCTTCCACGGTGTTTGAAGACTCAAGTTTTCGTGGTTTAAGAGTTATAAGCCCATTTGTTCCTTCTCGGTTTATCATGGATTATAATAACTTCTAGGACAAGTTGTTGATGTTTTCGTGAAACACATGAGATAGATGGGGTTTGGGAGAGTCAATAGATGTTTGCCAAGCACCCACGATGTTTGAAGACTGAAGAAATCTTGGTTTAAGACTTGTAAGCCCATTTGTTCCTTCTCGGTTTATCGTGGCATATAAGAACTTCTAGGGCAAGTAGTTGATCTTTTCATGAAACACATGAGTTAGATGGTGTTTGGGAGAGTCAATAGATGATTGTCAAGCTTCCACGGTGTTTGAAGACTCAAGTTTTCAATGTTTAAGAGTTATAAGCCCATTTGTTCCTTCTCGGTTTATCATGGATTATAAGAACTTAAAGGACAATTAGTTGATGTTTTCATGAAACACATGAGTTAGATGGAGTTTAGGAGAGTCAATAGATGTTTGACAAGCACCCACGGTGTTTTAAGACTGAAGAAATCTTCGTTAAAGAGTTGTAAGCCCATTTGATCCTTCTCGGTTTATCATGGAATATAAGAACTTCTAGGCCAAGTAGTTGATGTTGTCTTGAAACACATGAGCTAGATGGTGTTTGGGAGAGTCAACGAGATGTTTGTCAAGCTTCCACGGTGTTTGAAGACTCAAGTTTTCATGGTTAATGAGTTATAAGCCCATTTGTTCCTTCTCGATTGATCATGGATTATGAGATCTTCTAGGACAAGTTGTTGATGTTTTCATGAAACACATTAGATAGATGGTGTTTAGGAGAGTCAATAGATGTTTGTCAAGCTTACACGGTGTTTGAAGACTCAAGTTTTATTGGTTTTAGAGTTATAAGCCAATTTGTTCCTTCTCGGTTTATAATGGAATATATGAACATAAAGGACAAATAGTTGATGTTTTCATGAAACACATGAGTTAGATGGTGTTAGGGAGAGTCAATAGATGTTTGTCAAGCACCCATGGTATTTGAAGACCGAAGAAATCTTGTGTTAAGAGTTGTAAGCCCATTTGTTCCTTCTCGTTTTATAATGGATTATAAGAACTTCTAGGCCAAGTAGTTGATGTTTTCATGAAACACATGAATTAGATGGTGTTAGGGAGATTCAATAGATGTTTGTCTAGCACCCACGGTGTTGAAGACCGAAGAAATCTTGGTTTAAGAGTTGTAAGCCCATTCGTTCCTTCTCGTTTTATCATGGATTAGAAGAACTTGAGGCCAAGTAGTTGATGTCTTCATGAAACACATGAGTTAGATGGTTTTTGGGAGAGTCAATAGATGCTTGTCAAGCTCCCACGGTGTTTGATGACTCAGGTTTTCATGGTTTAAGAATTATAAGCCCATTTGTTCCTTCTTGGTTTATCATGGATTATAAGAACTTAAAGGACAAGTAGTTTATGTTTTCATGAAACACATGAGTTAGATGGAGTTTGGGAGAGTCAATAGATGTTTGTCAAGCTTGCACGATGTTTGAAGACTTAAGTTTTCGTGGTTTAAGATTTATAAGCCCCTTTGTTCCTTCTCGGTTTATCATGGATTATAAGAACTTCAAAGACTACTAGTAGATGTTTTCATGAAACACATGAGTTAGATGGTGTTTGGGAGAGTGAATAGATGTTTGTCATGCTTCCACGGTGTTTGAAGACTCAGGTTTTAAGGTTTAAAATTTATAAGCCCATTTATTCCTTCTCGGTTTATCATGGAATATAAGAACTTAAAGGACAAGTAGTTTATGTTTTCATGAAACACATGAGTTAGATGGAGTTTGGGAGAGTCAATAGATGTTTGTCAAGCACCCACGGTATTTTAAGACTGAAGATATCTTTGTTAAAGAGTTGTAAGCCCATTTGATCCTTCTCGGTTTATCATGGAATATACGATCTTCTAGGCCAAGTAGTTGATGTTGTCATGAAACACATGAGTTAGATGGTGTTTGGGAGAGTCAACAGATATTTGTCAAGCTTCCACGGTGTTTGAAGACTCAAGTTTTCATGGTTTAAGAGTTATAAGGCCATTTGTTCCTTCTCGGTTTATCATGGATTATAAGAACTTCTAGGACAAGTAGTTGATGTTTTCATGAAACACATGAGATAGATGGGGTTTGGGAGAGTCAATATATGTTTGTCAAGCACCCACGGTGTTTGAAGACCAAAGAAATCTTGGTTTAAGACTTGTAATCCCATTTGTTCCTTCTCGGTTTATCCTGGCATGTAAGAACTTCTAGGCCAAGTAGTTGATATTTTCATGAAACACATGAGTTAGATGGTGTTTGGGAGAGTCAGTAGATGTTTGTCAAGCTTCCACGGTGTTTGAAGACTCAAGTTTTCATGGTTTAAGAGTTATAAGCCCAATTGTTCCTTCTCGGTTTATCATGGATTATAAGAACTTAAAGGACAAGTAGTTGATGTTTTCATGAAACACATGAGTTAGATGGAGTTTGGGAGAGTCAATAGATGTTTGTCAAGCACCCACGGTGCTTTAAGACTGAAGAAATCTTCGTTAAAGAGTTGTATGCCCATTTGATCCTTCTCGGTTTATCATGGAATATAAGAACTTCTAGGCCAAGTAGTTGAAGTTGTCTTGAAACACATGAGCTAGATGGTGTTTGGGAGAGTCAACAGATGTTTGTCAAGCTTCCACGGTGTTTGAAGACTCAAGTTTTCATGGTTAATGAGTTATAAGCCCATTTGTTCCTTCTCGATTGATCATGGATTATGAGAACTTCTAGGACAAGTTGTTGATGTTTTCATGAAACACATGAGTTAGATGGTGTTTAGGAGAGTCAATAGATGTTTGTCAAGCTTCCACGGTGTTTGAAGACTCAAGTTTTCGTGGTTTAAGAGTTATAAGCCCATTTGTTCCTTCTCGGTTTATCATGGATTATAATAACTTCTAGGACAAGTTGTTGATGTTTTCGTGAAACACATGAGATAGATGGGGTTTGGGAGAGTCAATAGATGTTTGCCAAGCACCCACGATGTTTGAAGACTGAAGAAATCTTGGTTTAAGACTTGTAAGCCCATTTGTTCCTTCTCGGTTTATCGTGGCATATAAGAACTTCTAGGGCAAGTAGTTGATCTTTTCATGAAACACATGAGTTAGATGGTGTTTGGGAGAGTCAATAGATGATTGTCAAGCTTCCACGGTGTTTGAAGACTCAAGTTTTCAATGTTTAAGAGTTATAAGCCCATTTGTTCCTTCTCGGTTTATCATGGATTATAAGAACTTAAAGGACAATTAGTTGATGTTTTCATGAAACACATGAGTTAGATGGAGTTTAGGAGAGTCAATAGATGTTTGACAAGCACCCACGGTGTTTTAAGACTCAAGAAATCTTCGTTAAAGAGTTGTAAGCCCATTTGATCCTTCTCGGTTTATCATGGAATATAAGAACTTCTAGGGCAAGTAGTTGATGTTGTCTTGAAACACATGAGCTAGATGGTGTTTGGGAGAGTCAATAGATGATTGTCAAGCTTCCACGGTGTTTGAAGACTCAAGTTTTCATGGTTAATGAGTTATAAGCCCATTTGTTCCTTCTCGATTGATCATGGATTATGAGATCTTCTAGGACAAGTTGTTGATGTTTTCATGAAACACATTAGATAGATGGTGTTTAGGAGAGTCAATAGATGTTTGTCAAGCTTACACGGTGTTTGAAGACTCAAGTTTTATTGGTTTTAGAGTTATAAGCCAATTTGTTCCTTCTCGGTTTATAATGGAATATATGAACATAAAGGACAAATAGTTGATGTTTTCATGAAACACATGAGTTAGATGGTGTTAGGGAGAGTCAATAGATGTTTGTCAAGCACCCATGGTATTTGAAGACCGAAGAAATCTTGTGTTAAGAGTTGTAAGCCCATTTGTTCCTTCTCGTTTTATAATGGATTATAAGAACTTCTAGGCCAAGTAGTTGATGTTTTCATGAAACACATGAATTAGATGGTGTTAGGGAGATTCAATAGATGTTTGTCTAGCACCCACGGTGTTGAAGGCCGAAGAAATCTTGGTTTAAGAGTTGTAAGCCCATTCGTTCCTTCTCGTTTTATCATGGATTAGAAGAACTTCGAGGCCAAGTAGTTGATGTCTTCATGAAACACATGAGTTAGATGGTTTTTGGGAGAGTCAATAGATGCTTGTCAAGCTCCCACGGTGTTTGATGACTCAGGTTTTCATGGTTTAAGAATTATAAGCCCATTTGTTCCTTCTTGGTTTATCATGGATTATAAGAACTTAAAGGACAAGTAGTTTATGTTTTCATGAAACACATGAGTTAGATGGAGTTTGGGAGAGTCAATAGATGTTTGTCAAGCTTGCACGATGTTTGAAGACTTAAGTTTTCGTGGTTTAAGATTTATAAGCCCATTTGTTCCTTCTCGGTTTATCATGGATTATAAGAACTTCAAAGACTACTAGTAGATGTTTTCATGAAACACATGAGTTAGATGGTGTTTGGGAGAGTGAATAGATGTTTGTCATGCTTCCACGGTGTTTGAAGACTCAGGTTTCAAGGTTTAAGATTTATAAGCCCATTTATTCCTTCTCGGTTTATCATGGAATATAAGAACTTAAAGGACAAGTAGTTTATGTTTTCATGAAACACATGAGTTAGATGGAGTTTGGGAGAGTCAATAGATGTTTGTCAAGCACCCACGGTATTTTAAGACTGAAGATATCTTTGTTAAAGAGTTGTAAGCCCATTTGATCCTTCTCGGTTTATCATGGAATATACGAACTTCTAGGCCAAGTAGTTGATGTTGTCATGAAACACATGAGTTAGATGGTGTTTGGGAGAGTCAACAGATATTTGTCAAGCTTCCACGGTGTTTGAAGACTCAAGTTTTCATGGTTTAAGAGTTATAAGGCCATTTGTTCCTTCTCGGTTTATCATGGATTATAAGAACTTCTAGGACAAGTAGTTGATGTTTTCATGAAACACATGAGATAGATGGGGTTTGGAAGAGTCAATATATGTTTGTCAAGCACCCACGGTGTTTGAAGACCAAAGAAATCTTGGTTTAAGACTTGTAATCCCATTTGTTCCTTCTCGGTTTATCATGGCATGTAAGAACTTCTAGGCCAAGTAGTTGATGTTTTCATGAAACACATGAGTTAGATGGTGTTTGGGAGAGTCAATAGATGTTTGTCAAGCTTCCACGGTGTTTGAAGACTCAAGTTTTCATGGTTTAAGAGTTATAAGCCCATTTGTTCCTTCTCGGTTTATCAGGGATTATAAGAACTTAAAGGACAAGTAGTTGATGTTTTCATGAAACACATGAGTTAGATGGAGTTTGGGAGAGTCAATAGATGTTTGTCAAGCACCCACGGTATTTTAAGACTGAAGATATCTTTGTTAAAGAGTTGTAAGCCCATTTGATCCTTCTCGGTTTATCATGGAATATACGAACTTCTAGGCCAAGTAGTTGATGTTGTCATGAAACACATGAGTTAGATGGTGTTTGGGAGAGTCAACAGATATTTGTCAAGCTTCCACGGTGTTTGAAGACTCAAGTTTTCATGGTTTAAGAGTTATAAGGCCATTTGTTCCTTCTCGGTTTATCATGGATTATAAGAAATTCTAGGACAAGTAGTTGATGTTTTCATGAAACACATGAGATAGATGGGGTTTGGGAGAGTCAATATATGTTTGTCAAGCACCCACGGTGTTTGAAGACCAAAGAAATCTTGGTTTAAGACTTGTAATCCCATTTGTTCCTTCTCGGTTTATCCTGGCATGTAAGAACTTCTAGGCCAAGTAGTTGATGTTTTCATGAAACACATGAGTTAGATGGTGTTTGGGAGAGTCAATAGATGTTTGTCAAGCTTCCACGGTGTTTGAAGACTCAAGTTTTCATGGTTTAAGAGTTATAAGCCCATTTGTTCCTTCTCGGTTTATCATGGATTATAAGAACTTAAAGGACAAGTAGTTGATGTTTTCATGAAACACATGAGTTAGATGGAGTTTGGGAGAGTCAATAGATGTTTGTCAAGCACCCACGGTGTTTTAAGACTGAAGAAATCTTCGTTAAAGAGTTGTATGCCCATTTGATCCTTCTCGGTTTATCATGGAATATAAGAACTTCGAGGCCAAGTAGTTGATGTTGTCTTGAAACACATGAGCTAGATGGTGTTTGGGAGAGTCAACAGATGTTTGTCAAGCTTCCACGGTGTTTGAAGACTCAAGTTTTCATGGTTAATGAGTTATAAGCCCATTTGTTCCTTCTCGATTGATCATGGATTATGAGAACTTCTAGGACAAGTTGTTGATGTTTTCATGAAACACATGAGTTAGATGGTGTTTAGGAGAGTCAATAGATGTTTGTCAAGCTTCCACGGTGTTTGAAGACTCAAGTTTTCGTGGTTTAAGAGTTATAAGCCCATTTGTTCCTTCTCGGTTTATCATGGATTATAATAACTTCTAGGACAAGTTGTTGATGTTTTCGTGAAACACATGAGATAGATGGGGTTTGGGAGAGTCAATAGATGTTTGCCAAGCACCCACGTTGTTTTGAAGATGAAGAAATCTTGGTTTAAGACTTGTAAGCCCATTTGTTCCTTCTCGGTTTATCGTGGCATATAAGAACTTCTAGGGCAAGTAGTTGATCTTTTCATGAAACACATGAGTTAGATGGTGTTTGGGAGAGTCAATAGATGATTGTCAAGCTTCCACGGTGTTTGAAGACTCAAGTTTTCAATGTTTAAGAGTTATAAGCCCATTTGTTCCTTCTCGGTTTATCATGGATTATAAGAACTTAAAGGACAATTAGTTGATGTTTTCATGAAACACATGAGTTAGATGGAGTTTAGGAGAGTCAATAGATGTTTGACAAGCACCCACGGTGTTTTAAGACTGAAGAAATCTTCGTTAAAGAGTTGTAAGCCCATTTGATCCTTCTCGGTTTATCATGGAATATAAGAACTTCTAGGCCAAGTAGTTGATGTTGTCTTGAAACACATGAGCTAGATGGTGTTTGGGAGAGTCAACAGATGTTTGTCAAGCTTCCACGGTATTTGAAGACTCAAGTTTTCATGGTTAATGAGTTATAAGCCCATTTGTTCCTTCTCGATTGATCATGGATTATGAGATCTTCTAGGACAAGTTGTTGATGTTTTCATGAAACACATTAGTTAGATGGTGTTTAGGAGAGTCAATAGATGTTTGTCAAGCTTACACGGTGTTTGAAGACTCAAGTTTTATTGGTTTTAGAGTTATAAGCCAATTTGTTCCTTCTCGGTTTATAATGGAATATATGAACATAAAGGACAAATAGTTGATGTTTTCATGAAACACATGAGTTAGATGGTGTTAGGGAGAGTCAATAGATGTTTGTCAAGCACCCATGGTATTTGAAGACCGAAGAAATCTTGTGTTAAGAGTTGTAAGCCCATTTGTTCCTTCTCGTTTTATAATGGATTATAAGAACTGCTAGGCCAAGTAGTTGATGTTTTCATGAAACACATGAATTAGATGGTGTTAGGGAGATTCAATAGATGTTTGTCTAGCACCCACGGTGTTGAAGACCGAAGAAATCTTGGTTTAAGAGTTGCAAGCCCATTCGTTCCTTCTCGTTTTATAATGGATTTGAAGAACTTCGAGGCCAAGTAGTTGATGTCTTCATGAAACACATGAGTTAGATGGTTTTTGGGAGAGTCAATAGATGCTTGTCAAGCTCCCACGGTGTTTGATGACTCAGGTTTTCATGGTTTAAGAATTATAAGCCCATTTGTTCCTTCTTGGTTTATCATCGATTATAAGAACTTAAAGGACAAGTAGTTTATGTTTTCATGAAACACATGAGTTAGATGGAGTTTGGGAGAGTCAATAGATGTTTGTCAAGCTTGCACGATGTTTGAAGACTTAAGTTTTCGTGGTTTAAGAGTTATAAGCCCATTTGTTCCTTCTCGGTTTATCATGGATTATAAGAACGTCAAAGACTACTAGTTGATGTTTTCATGAAACACATGAGTTTGATGGTGTTTGGGAGAGTCAATAGATGTTTGTCATGCTTCCATGGTGTTTGAAGACTCAAGTTTCAAGGTTTAAGATTTATAAGCCCATTTATTCCTTCTCGGTTTATCATGGAATATAAGAACTTAAAGGACAAGTAGTTTATGCTTTCATGAAACACATGAGTTAGATGGAGTTTGGGAGAGTCAATAGATGTTTGACAAGCACCCACGGTGTTTTAAGACTGAAGAAATCTTCGTTAAAGAGTTGTAAGCCCATTTGATCCTTCTCGGTTTATCATGGAATATAAGAACTTCTAGGCCAAGTAGTTGATGTTGTCTTGAAACACATGAGCTAGATGGTGTTTGGGAGAGTCAACAGATGTTTGTCAAGCTTCCACGGTGTTTGAAGACTCAAGTTTTCATGGTTAATGAGTTATAAGCCCATTTGTTCCTTCTCGATTGATCATGGATTATGAGATCTTCTAGGACAAGTTGTTGATGTTTTCATGAAACACATTAGTTAGATGGTGTTTAGGAGAGTCAATAGATGTTTGTCAAGCACCCACGGTGTTTGAAGACCAAAGAAATCTTGGTTTAAGACTTGTAATCCCATTTGTTCCTTCTCGGTTTATCCTGGCATGTAAGAACTTCTAGGCCAAGTAGTTGATGTTGTCATGAAACACATGAGTTAGATGGTGTTTGGGAGAGTCAGTAGATGTTTGTCAAGCTTCCACGGTGTTTGAAGACTCAAGTTTTCATGGTTTAAGAGTTATAAGGCCATTTGTTCCTTCTCGGTTTATCATGGATTATAAGAACTTCTAGGACAAGTAGTTGATGTTTTCATGAAACACATGAGATAGATGGGGTTTGGGAGAGTCAATATATGTTTGTCAAGCACCCACAGTGTTTGAAGACCAAAGAAATCTTGGTTTAAGACTTGTAATCCCATTTGTTCCTTCTCGGTTTATCCTGGCATGTAAGAACTTCTAGGCCAAGTAGTTGATGTTTGCATGAAACACATGAGTTAGATGGTGTTTGGGAGAGTCAATTGATGTTTGTCAAGCTTCCACGGTGTTTGAAGACTCTAGTTTTCATGGTTTAAGAGTTATAAGCCCATTTGTTCCTTCTCAGTTTATCATGGATTATAAGAACTTAAAGGACAAGTAGTTGATGTTTTCATGAAACACATGAGTTAGATGGAGTTTGGGAGAGTCAATAGATGTTTGTCAAGCACCCACGTTGTTTTAAGACTGAAGAAATCTTCGTTAAAGAGTTGTAAGCCCATTTGATCCTTCTCGGTTTATCATGGAATATAAGAACTTCTAGGCCAAGTAGTTGATGTGGTCTTGAAACACATGAGCTAGATCGTGTTTGGGAGAGTCAACAGATGTTTGTCAAGCTTCCACGGTGTTTGAAGACTCAAGTTTTCATGGTTAATGAGTTATAAGCCCATTTGTTCCTTCTCAATTGATCATGGATTATGAGAACTTCTAGGACAAGTTGTTGATGTTTTCATGAAACACATGAGTTAGATGGTGTTTAGGAGAGTCAATAGATGTTTGTCAAGCTTCCACGGTGTTTGAAGACTCAAGTTTTCGTGGTTTAAGAGTTATAAGCCCATTTGTTCCTTCTCGGTTTATCATGGATTATAATAACTTCTAGGACAAGTTGTTGATGTTTTCGTGAAACACATGAGATAGATGGGGTTTGGGAGAGTCAATAGATGTTTGCCAAGCACCCACGATGTTTGAAGACTGAAGAAATCTTGGTTTAAGACTTGTAAGCCCATTTGTTCCTTCTCGGTTTATCGTGGCATATAAGAACTTCTAGGGCAAGTAGTTGATCTTTTCATGAAACACATGAGTTAGATGGTGTTTGGGAGAGTCAATAGATGATTGTCAAGCTTCCACGGTGTTTGAAGACTCAAGTTTTCAATGTTTAAGAGTTATAAGCCCATTTGTTCCTTCTCGGTTTATCATGGATTATAAGAACTTAAAGGACAATTAGTTGATGTTTTCATGAAACACATGAGTTAGATGGAGTTTAGGAGAGTCAATAGATGTTTGACAAGCACCCACGGTGTTTTAAGACTGAAGAAATCTTCGTTAAAGAGTTGTAAGCCCATTTGATCCTTCTCGGTTGATCATGGAATATAAGAACTTCTAGGCCAAGTAGTTGATGTTGTCTTGAAACACATGAGCTAGATGGGGTTTGGGAGAGTCAACAGATGTTTGTCAAGCTTCCACGGTGTTTGAAGACTCAAGTTTTCATGGTTAATGAGTTATAAGCCCATTTGTTCCTTCTCGATTGATCATGGATTATGAGATCTTCTAGGACAAGTTGTTGATGTTTTCATGAAACACATTAGTTAGATGGTGTTTAGGAGAGTCAATAGATGTTTGTCAAGCTTACACGGTGTTTGAAGACTCAAGTTTTATTGGTTTTAGAGTTATAAGCCAATTTGTTCCTTCTCGGTTTATAATGGAATATATGAACATAAAGGACAAATAGTTGATGTTTTCATGAAACACATGAGTTAGATGGTGTTAGGGAGAGTCAATAGATGTTTGTCAAGCACCCATGGTATTTGAAGACCGAAGAAATCTTGTGTTAAGAGTTGTAAGCCCATTTGTTCCTTCTCGTTTTATAATGGATTATAAGAACTTCTAGGCCAAGTAGTTGATGTTTTCATGAAACACATGAATTAGATGGTGTTAGGGAGATTCAATAGATGTTTGTCTAGCACCCACGGTGTTGAAGACCGAAGAAATCTTGGTTTAAGAGTTGCAAGCCCATTCGTTCCTTCTCGTTTTATAATGGATTAGAAGAACTTCGAGGCCAAGTAGTTGATGTCTTCATGAAACACATGAGTTAGATGGTTTTTGGGAGAGTCAATAGATGCTTGTCAAGCTCCCACGGTGTTTGATGACTCAGGTTTTCATGGTTTAAGAATTATAAGCCCATTTGTTCCTTCTTGGTTTATCATCGATTATAAGAACTTAAAGGACAAGTAGTTTATGTTTTCATGAAACACATGAGTTAGATGGAGTTTGGGAGAGTCAATAGATGTTTGTCAAGCTTGCACGATGTTTGAAGACTTAAGTTTTCGTGGTTTAAGAGTTATAAGCCCATTTGTTCCTTCTCGGTTTATCATGGATTATAAGAACTTCAAAGACTACTAGTTGATGTTTTCATGAAACACATGAGTTTGATGGTGTTTAGGAGAGTGAATAGATGTTTGTCATGCTTCCATGGTGTTTGAAGACTCAAGTTTCAAGGTTTAAGATTTATAAGCCCATTTATTCCTTCTCGGTTTATCATGGAATATATGAACTTAAAGGACAAGTAGTTTATGCTTTCATGAAACACATGAGTTAGATGGAGTTTGGGAGAGTCAATAGATGTTTGTCAAGCACCCACGGTATTTTAAGACTGAAGAAATCTTTGTTAAAGAGTTGTAAGCCCATTTGATCCTTCTCGGTTTATCATGGAATATACGAACTTCTAGGCCAAGTAGTTGATGTTGTCATGAAACACATGAGTTAGATGGTGTTTGGGAGAGTCAGTAGATGTTTGTCAAGCTTCCACGGTGTTTGAAGACTCAAGTTTTCATGGTTTAAGAGTTATAAGGCCATTTGTTCCTTCTCGGTTTATCATGGATTATAAGAACTTCTAGGACAAGTAGTTGATGTTTTCATGAAACACATGAGATAGATGGGGTTTGGGAGAGTCAATATATGTTTGTCAAGCACCCACGGTGTTTGAAGACCAAAGAAATCTTGGTTTAAGACTTGTAATCCCATTTGTTCCTTCTCGGTTTATCCTGGCATGTAAGAACTTCTAGGCCAAGTAGTTGATGTTTTCATGAAACACATGAGTTAGATGGTGTTTGGGAGAGTCAATTGATGTTTGTCAAGCTTCCACGGTGTTTGAAGACTCAAGTTTTCATGGTTTAAGAGTTATAAGCCCATTTGTTCCTTCTCAGTTTATCATGGATTATAAGAACTTAAAGGACAAGTAGTTGATGTTTTCATGAAACACATGAGTTAGATGGAGTTTGGGAGAGTCAATAGATGTTTGTCAAGCACCCACGGTGTTTTAAGACTGAAGAAATCTTCGTTAAAGAGTTGTAAGCCCATTTGATCCTTCTCGGTTTATCATGGAATATAAGAACTTCTAGGCCAAGTAGTTGATGTGGTCTTGAAACACATGAGCTAGATGGTGTTTGGGAGAGTCAACAGATGTTTGTCAAGCTTCCACGGTGTTTGAAGACTCAAGTTTTCATGGTTAATGAGTTATAAGCCCATTTGTTCCTTCTCAATTGATCATGGATTATGAGAACTTCTAGGACAAGTTGTTGATGTTTTCATGAAACACATGAGTTAGATGGTGTTTAGGAGAGTCAATAGATGTTTGTCAAGCTTCCACGGTGTTTGAAGACTCAAGTTTTCGTGGTTTAAGAGTTATAAGCCCATTTGTTCCTTCTCGGTTTATCATGGATTATAATAACTTCTAGGACAAGTTGTTGATGTTTTCGTGAAACACATGAGATAGATGGGGTTTGGGAGAGTCAATAGATGTTTGCCAAGCACCCACGATGTTTGAAGACTGAAGAAATCTTGGTTTAAGACTTGTAAGCCCATTTGTTCCTTCTCGGTTTATCGTGGCATATAAGAACTTCTAGGGCAAGTAGTTGATCTTTTCATGAAACACATGAGTTAGATGGTGTTTGGGAGAGTCAATAGATGATTGTCAAGCTTCCACGGTGTTTGAAGACTCAAGTTTTCAATGTTTAAGAGTTATAAGCCCATTTGTTCCTTCTCGGTTTATCGTGGCATATAAGAACTTCTAGGGCAAGTAGTTGATCTTTTCATGAAACACATGAGTTAGATGGTGTTTGGGAGAGTCAATAGATGTTTGTCAAGCTTACACGGTGTTTGAAGACTCAAGTTTTATTGGTTTTAGAGTTATAAGCCAATTTGTTCCTTCTCGGTTTATAATGGAATATATGAACATAAAGGACAAATAGTTGATGTTTTCATGAAACACATGAGTTAGATGGTGTTAGGGAGAGTCAATAGATGTTTGTCAAGCACCCATGGTATTTGAAGACCGAAGAAATCTTGTGTTAAGAGTTGTAAGCCCATTTGTTCCTTCTCGTTTTATAATGGATTATAAGAACTTCTAGGCCAAGTAGTTGATGTTTTCATGAAACACATGAATTAGATGGTGTTAGGGAGATTCAATAGATGTTTGTCTAGCACCCACGGTGTTGAAGACCGAAGAAATCTTGGTTTAAGAGTTGCAAGCCCATTCGTTCCTTCTCGTTTTATAATGGATTAGAAGAACTTCGAGGCCAAGTAGTTGATGTCTTCATGAAACACATGAGTTAGATGGTTTTTGGGAGAGTCAATAGATGCTTGTCAAGCTCCCACGGTGTTTGATGACTCAGGTTTTCATGGTTTAAGAATTATAAGCCCATTTGTTCCTTCTTGGTTTATCATCGATTATAAGAACTTAAAGGACAAGTAGTTTATGTTTTCATGAAACACATGAGTTAGATGGAGTTTGGGAGAGTCAATAGATGTTTGTCAAGCTTGCACGATGTTTGAAGACTTAAGTTTTCGTGGTTTAAGAGTTATAAGCCCATTTGTTCCTTCTCGGTTTATCATGGATTATAAGAACTTCAAAGACTACTAGTTGATGTTTTCATGAAACACATGAGTTTGATGGTGTTTGGGAGAGTGAATAGATGTTTGTCATGCTTCCATGGTGTTTGAAGACTCAAGTTTCAAGGTTTAAGATTTATAAGCCCATTTATTCCTTCTCGGTTTATCATGGAATATAAGAACTTAAAGGACAAGTAGTTTATGCTTTCATGAAACACATGAGTTAGATGGAGTTTGGGAGAGTCAATAGATGTTTGTCAAGCACCCACGGTATTTTAAGACTGAAGAAATCTTTGTTAAAGAGTTGTAAGCCCATTTGATCCTTCTCGGTTTATCATGGAATATACGAACTTCTAGGCCAAGTAGTTGATGTTGTCATGAAACACATGAGTTAGATGGTGTTTGGGAGAGTCAGTAGATGTTTGTCAAGCTTCCACGGTGTTTGAAGACTCAAGTTTTCATGGTTTAAGAGTTATAAGCCCATTTGTTCCTTCTCAGTTTATCATGGATTATAAGAACTTAAAGGACAAGTAGTTGATGTTTTCATGAAACACATGAGTTAGATGGAGTTTGGGAGAGTCAATAGATGTTTGTCAAGCACCCACGGTGTTTTAAGACTGAAGAAATCTTCGTTAAAGAGTTGTAAGCCCATTTGATCCTTCTCGGTTTATCATGGAATATAAGAACTTCTAGGCCAAGTAGTTGATGTGGTCTTGAAACACATGAGCTAGATGGTGTTTGGGAGAGTCAACAGATGTTTGTCAAGCTTCCACGGTGTTTGAAGACTCAAGTTTTCATGGTTAATGAGTTATAAGCCCATTTGTTCCTTCTCAATTGATCATGGATTATGAGAACTTCTAGGACAAGTTGTTGATGTTTTCATGAAACACATGAGTTAGATGGTGTTTAGGAGAGTCAATAGATGTTTGTCAAGCTTCCACGGTGTTTGAAGACTCAAGTTTTCGTGGTTTAAGAGTTATAAGCCCATTTGTTCCTTCTCGGTTTATCATGGATTATAATAACTTCTAGGACAAGTTGTTGATGTTTTCGTGAAACACATGAGATAGATGGGGTTTGCGAGAGTCAATAGATGTTTGCCAAGCACCCACGATGTTTGAAGACTGAAGAAATCTTGGTTTAAGACTTGTAAGCCCATTTGTTCCTTCTCGGTTTATCGTGGCATATAAGAACTTCTAGAGCAAGTAGTTGATCTTTTCATGAAACACATGAGTTAGATGGTGTTTGGGAGAGTCAATAGATGATTGTCATGCTTCCACGGTGTTTGAAGACTCAAGTTTTCAATGTTTAAGAGTTATAAGCCCATTTGTTCCTTCTCGGTTTATCATGGATTATAAGAACTTAAAGGACAATTAGTTGATGTTTTCATGAAACACATGAGTTAGATGGAGTTTAGGAGAGTCAATAGATGTTTGACAAGCACCCACGGTGTTTTAAGCCGAAGAAATCTTCGTTAAAGAGTTGTAAGCCCATTTGATCCTTCTCGGTTTATCATGGAATATAAGAACTTCTAGGCCAAGTAGTTGATGTTGTCTTGAAACACATGAGCTAGATGGTGTTTGGGAGAGTCAACAGATGTTTGTCAAGCTTCCACGGTGTTTGAAGACTCAAGTTTTCATGGTTAATGAGTTATAAGCCCATTTGTTCCTTCTCGATTGATCGTGGATTATGAGATCTTCTAGGACAAGTTGTTGATGTTTTCATGAAACACATTAGTTAGATGGTGTTTAGGAGAGTCAATAGATGTTTGTCAAGCTTACACGGTGTTTGAAGACTCAAGTTTTATTGGTTTTAGAGTTATAAGCCAATTTGTTCCTTCTCGGTTTATAATGGAATATATGAACATAAAGGACAAATAGTTGATGTTTTCATGAAACACATGAGTTAGATAGTGTTAGGGAGAGTCAATAGATGTTTGTCAAGCACCCATGGTATTTGGAGACTGAAGAAATCTTGTGTTAAGAGTTGTAAGCCCATTTGTTCCTTCTCGTTTTATAATGGATTATAAGAACTTCTAGGCCAAGTAGTTGATGTTTTCATGAAACACATGAATTAGATGGTGTTAGGGAGATTCAATAGATGTTTGTCTAGCACCCACGGTGTTGAAGACCGAAGAAATCTTGGTTTAAGAGTTGCAAGCCCATTCGTTCCTTCTCGTTTTATAATGGATTAGAAGAACTTCGAGGCCAAGTAGTTGATGTCTTCATGAAACACATGAGTTAGATGGTTTTTGGGAGAGTCAATAGATGCTTGTCAAGCTCCCACGGTGTTTGATGACTCAGGTTTTCATGGTTTAAGAATTATAAGCCCATTTGTTCCTTCTTGGTTTATCATCGATTATAAGAACTTAAAGGACAAGTAGTTTATGTTTTCATGAAACACATGAGTTAGATGGAGTTTGGGAGAGTCAATAGATGTTTGTCAAGCTTGCACGATGTTTGAAGACTTAAGTTTTCGTGGTTTAAGAGTTATAAGCCCATTTGTTCCTTCTCGGTTTATCATGGATTATAAGAACTTCAAAGACTACTAGTTGATGTTTTCATGAAACACATGAGTTTGATGGTGTTTGGGAGAGTGAATAGATGTTTGTCATGCTTCCATGGTGTTTGAAGACTCAAGTTTCAAGGTTTAAGATTTATAAGCCCATTTATTCCTTCTCAGTTTATCATGGAATATATGAACTTAAAGGACAAGTAGTTTATGCTTTCATGAAACACATGAGTTAGATGGAGTTTGGGAGAGTCAATAGATGTTTGTCAAGCACCCACGGTATTTTAAGACTGAAGAAATCTTTGTTAAAGAGTTGTAAGCCCATTTGATCCTTCTCGGTTTATCATGGAATATACGAACTTCTAGGCCAAGTAGTTGATGTTGTCATGAAACACATGACTTAGATGGTGTTTGGGAGAGTCAGTAGATGTTTGTCAAGCTTCCACGGTGTTTGAAGACTCAAGTTTTCATGGTTTAAGAGTTATAAGGCCATTTGTTCCTTCTCGGTTTATCATGGATTATAAGAACTTCTAGGACAAGTAGTTGATGTTTTCATGAAACACATGAGATAGATGGGGTTTGGGAGAGTCAATATATGTTTGTCAAGCACCCACGGTGTTTGAAGACCAAAGAAATCTTGGTTTAAGACTTGTAATCCCATTTGTTCCTTCTCGGTTTATCCTGGCATGTAAGAACTTCTAGGCCAAGTAGTTGATGTTTTCATGAAACACATGAGTTAGATGGTGTTTGGGAGAGTCAATTGATGTTTGTCAAGCTTCCACGGTGTTTGAAGACTCAAGTTTTCATGGTTTAAGAGTTATAAGCCCATTTGTTCCTTCTCGATTTATCATGGATTATAAGAACTAAAAGGACAAGTAGTTGATGTTTTCATGAAACACATGAGTTAGATGGTGTTTGGGAGAGTCAATAGATGTTTGTCAAGCACCCACAGTGTTTTAAGGCGAAGAAATCTTCGTTAAAGAGTTGTAAGCCCATTTGATCCTTCTCGGTTTATCATGGAATATAAGAACTTCTAGGCCAAGTAGTTGATGTGGTCTTGAAACACATGAGCTAGATGGTGTTTGGGAGAGTCAACTGATGTTTGTCAAGCTTCCACGGTGTTTGAAGACTCAAGTTTTCATGGTTAATGAGTTATAAGCCCATTTGTTCCTTCTCAATTGATCATGGATTATGAGAACTTCTAGGACAAGTTGTTGATGTTTTCATGAAACACATGAGTTAGATGGTGTTTAGGAGAGTCAATAGATGTTTGTCAAGCTTCCACGGTGTTTGAAGACTCAAGTTTTCGTGGTTTAAGAGTTATAAGCCCATTTGTTCCTTCTCGGTTTATCATGGATTATAATAACTTCTAGGACAAGTTGTTGATGTTTTCGTGAAACACATGAGATAGATGGGGTTTGGGAGAGTCAATAGATGTTTGCCAAGCACCCACGATGTTTGAAGGTAGAAGAAATCTTGGTTTAAGACTTGTAAGCCCATTTGTTCCTTCTCGGTTTATCGTGGCATATAAGAACTTCTAGGGCAAGTAGTTGATCTTTTCATGAAACACATGAGTTAGATGGTGTTTGGGAGAGTCAATAGATGATTGTCAAGCTTCCACGGTGTTTGAAGACTCAAGTTTTCAATGTTTAAGAGTTATAAGCCCATTTGTTCCTTCTCGGTTTATCGTGGCATATAAGAACTTCTAGGGCAAGTAGTTGATCTTTTCATGAAACACATGAGTTAGATGGTGTTTGGGAGAGTCAATAGATGTTTGTCAAGCTTACACGGTGTTTGAAGACTCAAGTTTTATTGGTTTTAGAGTTATAAGCCAATTTGTTCCTTCTCGGTTTATAATGGAATATATGAACATAAAGGACAAATAGTTGATGTTTTCATGAAACACATGAGTTAGATGGTGTTAGGGAGAGTCAATAGATGTTTGTCAAGCACCCATGGTATTTGAAGACCGAAGAAATCTTGTGTTAAGAGTTGTAAGCCCATTTGTTCCTTCTCGTTTTATAATGGATTATAAGAACTTCTAGGCCAAGTAGTTGATGTTTTCATGAAACACATGAATTAGATGGTGTTAGGGAGATTCAATAGATGTTTGTCTAGCACCCACGGTGTTGAAGACCGAAGAAATCTTGGTTTAAGAGTTGCAAGCCCATTCGTTCCTTCTCGTTTTATAATGGATTAGAAGAACTTCGAGGCCAAGTAGTTGATGTCTTCATGAAACACATGAGTTAGATGGTTTTTGGGAGAGTCAATAGATGCTTGTCAAGCTCCCACGGTGTTTGATGACTCAGGTTTTCATGGTTTAAGAATTATAAGCCCATTTGTTCCTTCTTGGTTTATCATCGATTATAAGAACTTAAAGGACAAGTAGTTTATGTTTTCATGAAACACATGAGTTAGATGGAGTTTAGGAGAGTCAATAGATGTTTGACAAGCACCCACGGTGTTTCAAGACTGAAGAAATCTTTGTTAAAGAGTTGTAAGCCCATTTGATCCTTCTCGGTTTATCATGGAATATACGAACTTCTAGGCCAAGTAGTTGATGTTGTCTTGAAACACATGAGCTAGATGGTGTTTGGGAGAGTCAACAGATGTTTGTCAAGCTTCCACGGTGTTTGAAGACTCAAGTTTTCATGGTTAATGAGTTATAAGCCCATTTGTTCCTTCTCGATTGATCATGGATTATGAGATCTTCTAGGACAAGTTGTTGATGTTTTCATGAAACACATTAGTTAGATGGTGTTTAGGAGAGTCAATAGATGTTTGTCAAGCTTACACGGTGTTTGAAGACTCAAGTTTTATTGGTTTTAGAGTTATAAGCCAATTTGTTCCTTCTCGGTTTATAATGGAATATATGAACATAAAGGACAAATAGTTGATGTTTTCATGAAACACATGAGTTAGATGGTGTTAGGGAGAGTCAATAGATGTTTGTCAAGCACCCATGGTATTTGAAGACCGAAGAAATCTTGTGTTAAGAGTTGTAAGCCCATTTGTTCCTTCTCGTTTTATAATGGATTATAAGAACTTCTAGGCCAAGTAGTTGATGTTTTCATGAAACACATGAATTAGATGGTGTTTGGGAGATTCAATAGATGTTTGTCTAGCTTGCACGATGTTTGAAGACTTAAGAAATCTTGGTTTAAGAGTTATAAGCCCATTTGTTCCTTCTCGGTTTATAATGGATTATAAGAACTTCAAAGACTACTAGTTGATGTTTTCATGAAACACATGAGTTAGATGGTGTTTGGGTGAGTGAATAGATGTTTGTCAAGCTTCCACGGTGTTTGAAGACTCAAGTTTTTATGGTTTAAGAATTATAAGCCCATTTGTTCCTTCTTGGTTTTATCATGGATTATAAGAACTTAAAGGACAAGTAGTTTATGCTTTCATGAAACACATGAGTTAGATGGAGTTTGGGAGAGTCAATAGATGTTTGTCAAGCACTTGCACGATGTTTGAAGACTTAAGAAATTTTCGTGGTTTAAGAGTTATAAGCCCATTTGATCCTTCTCGGTTTATCATGGAATATAAGAACTTCTAGGCCAAGTAGTTGATGTTTTCATGAAACACATGAGTTAGATGGTGTTTGGGTGAGTGAATAGATGTTTGTCAAGCTTCCATGGTGTTTGAAGACTCAAGTTTTGATGGTTTAAGAGTTATAAGCCCATTTGTTCCTTCTCGGTTTATCATGGATTATAAGAACTTCTAGGACAAGTAGTTGATG